>JAMZEH010000010.1:11982500-12582500 GCA_024699665.1 Ostrea denselamellosa
ACAATAAAGCCCAATGAAGTTCAAGGACATCATGAGGCATGTGCCTTAAGGTGATTACAAGTTACGTCTTCAACTGTATGTACAGGCAGAACTAGAAACATAAAGGAGTGGATCTAAAGTTTTTTGGTTTTTTTTTATAAAATCAAATACATTTAAACATATATTTTGTCAAGCATAAGTCTGAAAGAAAATTTATTTATTAACCCATTACCACTCTGTTACAAACAAATCACCAAGAACATGCGGAACAATCACCCCCACCCCCCGAAAGTCTCCAAAAGTTAAAAGTAAAAAAGAGGGCTGCTTTTAACATTTCATGTATCATAATATCAAACTATCTGTACAGTCACAGTATGTTAATAGGATAAATTATCAAACTATCTGTACAGTCACAATATGTTAAGAGGATAAATTATCATTTTTTAAGGTTCATAATACATAACATTAGATCGTCTCAAAATCTTTAAATTGTTGTTCATTTCAATACGTGTGTGTGTGTGTGTGTGTGTGTGTGTGTGTGTGTGTGTGTGTGTGTGTTAAATACTGATAATTAGTGGTGTTGATATTAGGGTTTATAAATCCGACAAACATTATATTGACGTTGTCTTCCACCAAACATAATAATGCTTGGATTGATGCATCCTTCTAAAAAGACCATTGATGAGAGAGAGAGAGACAGAGAGAGAGAGAGAGAGAGAGAGGAGAGAGAGAGAGAGAGAGAGAGAGAGAGAGAGAGAGTGTGTGTGTGTGTGTGTGTGTGTGTGTGTGTGTGTGTGTGTGTGTGTGTGTGTGTGTGTGTTACCGTGAAATTTGAATTCTTTCTAATGACGTGGTTTCCTATGACCTCAGACTTTAATGATGTGGAAAAAAAATACTAGATTAGTGAATGCTAAAATTTATCATTTGATTTTTTTTTAATACATACGCAATTTTTCATATGAATTATTTGAATTATTCTGATATAGTCGAAAATTCAATACGAAATTTCCGAGTTGTCCAATAGTTGTTTTTCTTTGTTTAACTCACACGCACGATGAGACACTAAATGTGTTTTCGTACACACGTGGCAGATAACCAGATAACCTCGGCGAATTCTTTTCCGTCAGACTCGGAAATAAATACATTTACATGTTGGAACTACTTTTGACCTATCTAACTTGAAAATTTCACTGCATCATATGAGACAAAATTGGAATTGGCACTTTCCTATATCAACAGCAGTATTCTGCACTCACACGGTTTAACGTGAATATCAATTAAGTCAAAACCAGCTAGCTTTCAGATCGTCCTCAAGCATGCTTATCTCATGTGTTTTGAATGTGTCAGTGTATTTCTTCTGTTGATGGGAATACAAGTGCAATTATCATTTGAAAAGCAGCTAATTTTGGTAAATATATAATATTAATTTATTGTTTTGAATCACATATAAGAATAAATCACAATTTGTCCCATGTCTACCTGCATTTATAATATGTCTTATTCCTTCAAAATCTGACGCTAAAATGCTCAATTCGAGCAGTATTCATCCATTTACTTTCGAGTCCTTTTTTATATCACAAAGCATCAGTAAAACTGTTATACTTACCTCTTTGTTATACAGCAGTCACATGATTGTTAAATACTTACCTCACTGTTGTGCTGTAGTCACTTATGATTGTTAAATACTTACCTCACTGTTGTGCTGTAGTCACTTATGATTGTTAGATACTTACCTCACTGTTGTGCTGTAGTCACTTATGATTGTTAAATACTTACCTCACTGTTGTGCTGTAGTCATTTATGATTGTTAGATACTTACCTCACTGTTGTGCTGTAGTCACCTATGATTGTTAAATACTTACCTCACTGTTGTGCTGTAGTCACTTATGATTGTTAGATACTTACCTCACTGTTGTGCTGTAGTCATTTATGATTGTTAAATACTTACCTCACTGTTGTGCTGTAGTCACTTATGATTGTTAAATACTTACCTCACTGTTGTGCTGTAGTCATTTATGATTGTTAGATACTTACCTCACTGTTGTGCTGTAGTCACTTATGATTGTTAAATACTTACCTCACTGTCATACTGCAGACACTTATGATTGTTAAATACTTTCCTCACAGTTATACTGTAGTTACTTATGATTGTTTCATACCTTACCACACTGTTAATTATTCACAATAACGTTAATACTTCTCTAAGGAGGAATAAAAGCTATACAAAAAATACAAAGCGTGTAATTCTGAGCAATCCCTGGTACTGTAGCTTATTTTCCATTA
The DNA here is from genome assembly GCA_024699665.1 of Ostrea denselamellosa. Classification (NCBI taxonomy): domain Eukaryota; kingdom Metazoa; phylum Mollusca; class Bivalvia; order Ostreida; family Ostreidae; genus Ostrea; species Ostrea denselamellosa. The sequence continues at coordinate 11,984,763 of JAMZEH010000010.1, forward strand.
ACCATATGAATGGGATTTCGCTTTATTTCACCTTTTCTTTGAAATACCTGTCTAAAAACACACTTCTTAATTGAAATAAACATTCCGGGCGAAAACAAGAACCCGCAAATCATTAATCATGCAAATCTGTGATGCGACATTTGTATCTTTCGTTAAAAAACAGAAATGCACTCAGAGTTCATTTACTCAAGGATTGCATTAACCCAAACTTTGTTGTGGTCTGGTGGTCAGAGTCGAGTTCGTTTTTTTTTTTTTAGGTGCGTGACCGATACCAGCAGATTAATACCAACAATGAATTTCAATTTCTTCTTAGAATAGTTAACATTTTTATGCTTTGGTGGTTTCATGAAATGTTTGGTTATGTCATTTAGACAACAAATTCCCTCCACCTTATTCCCGAAGCCCTACATTTATAACATGAGGTCATATGTTTTTAGATGTATAATTTATCAATGTTAAAACACAAAGTCCTAACACTGTTCAGAGTTCAATCTTAGTGCAAGTTCCTAAACACTAATAATGAGAAGTGACGAAAGTCAGTTAAGTGCTCGTTCTATATACTGTGTTGCGGTTCTCTTTTTCTCTTCTGTATATTGTCTAGAGTTCGATTTTGGCGGCCCCGTGAGGATCCGGGTTGTTAGAATAGATCCTCAGCACCCACTAGCTTGTCGTAAGAGGCGACTAAATGGGACGGCCCTTCGGATGAGACCTCAAAAAACTGAAGCCCCGTGTCATAGCAGGTGTGGCACGATAAGGATCCCTCCCTGATCAAAGGCCTTAAGCGCCGAGCAAAGGCCTATATTTTGCAGCCCTTCACCGGCAATGGCGACGTCTCCATATGAGTGAAACATTCTCGAGGGGGACGTTAAACAATGTACAACCATCTGTAATGGATCAACGGTAATTTTCACTGCCAGACGGACAGTAGTGAAATACAGTTCCTTGATGTTATTGAAGGGGCCTCCGTGGCCGAGTGGTTAGAGCATCGCGCTCAAAATCACAAGGCCTCTCACATCTTGTCGGTGCGGGTTCGATTCTCGCTCGCGCCATTCACTCATTCATTTATTCAAATCTCATCACCATTTTACATTGGTATACAGAGATTATAAATATATTTGTTACATAGAGTGTAATGAAAATATACATGCGCAATGGAAATCTAAAGTTGTATTTTATAAATGTGAAATAAGGGAATTCTGTGCTGGGGAGCAAATGCCATTAATTTTCCTTATAAAAGAACATAACTTTCTTTAAAAGCAGTGTTTGTTATTAGACATAATTTGTTTAAAGCTGATGATATTTGTATTCTGCATTTGAGTTACTTATAAACATCTCTTTCTTTCTTCTTTCAACAGATTGTTCTTACATTTTAGCATATAATGAAATTCATCCCCAATTTCTTTCAAATCACAGTAATTACATATTCTTTCATTTCTTTGTATATTCATCCACCGTCCACTTTCTATTGGTAAATGGTGATTGCATGTCCGAAATCTACAGAAAGTGTATGCATCCTCTCTTGATAAGATTTTAAAGTAGTTTTCAAATAATAATTCATTTTTGTATATTCTGTAATTTAAAACTTTTGGCGAAGTTTGTAGAGTAGCTTGTCAACTTTGCTTAAATTGATCAGTCAATGTTAGCTTAACTTTTGCTTGTATATCCGCCGATATTGGCGAGAAAGTTTGCCAGTTTGCTTTCGGAAGGTCGGTGGTCTCTTACTGGGTACATTGTGTCTGGGTTGTAAAAACTGATAACTGAAAAATTGTTGAGTGTGGCGAAAAACAACAAACAATCAATCAATCATTGATGTCATTATTCTTAAACCAATGGTCATTAATCAAGTGCAACAATTAATGCAACATTTACACCTCTAAAATATATTTATCTATTAGTGTATTTTATTGCGAAACCTTTTATTGCGAAATATATTTGACAATTGGTCATAAAATAGAGCCAGAAAAAAAACTTCCGGTAGGATATATCAGGATATTTGCAATATCTTATTTTGAAAATATGATCACTGTATAGTAAGGATGATTTTTAAATATCTATATGCTATTTTATGTCTAGATATTTAGGCTAACGTCATAAATGACGATAATGGCAATTGTGTTACAACGACGACAACAACAACGATAAACAAGAATAAAAATATTTATTGTCTAATAAATACGTGTATATTGTAGAGAAGTAATTCGCAATATATAATAAAATATCAAGGGTAGCATTTAACATGGAGGACACGCCCTCTCACTTATGACCATCAAAAATTTGCATAATATTTTAAGTACATCGCATTTTATCAATTAAAAAAGTCTATCTGTATAATATTCATCTAAGCTTTCCAATTTTGATTTTAAGTTTCATTAGTACTTTTAAATAATTAAGCAGCTAAATCCTTATTACATGAAGTGCGTACTCATTCATGTCTTTACTTGGTATGTTTAACCATCGTCCTTTCTCTACAGGTAATTTAAAAACATTGATGCTCTGAATCTACAGCGCATTTTTCTTATACTTTAAGGAAGTTGATTGAAATGAAATTCAAAATCGAATTCATTTTAAGAATTGAATAATTAATGGCTTTTTACCAATTACAGTGAAAATGTTCGCATAGGTCATTCCATTTCTGTATACTCTGATCATTTATTGCAAGTAATACCTTTGCATTTAACCATATTTGAAAGTTTCATTTTACCAATACGTATGACAATCCACACTGATTTTAAAACAATACATTTTATCCATGGGTTATTATTATCTTTACAAATAAGTGAATAAATGATTTTTGTAATTTTGCTATAATTTTGACCAGAATTTAATCATTCTTGTCTTGATATTAATAGGCAAAGAATATCTTCCAAGTTCTTGATAAATAAAATAATTTGGAGTGTACAGTACATCGAATATGTAATTTGTCAATATTAAGGAGGTCTTCGAAGAAACTCCAAGTTTCACATCAGTCCAATAACATCGAATCTATTATTCTGTCAAAAAGATCTCGTTGTCATTCTTAAATTGACAGGTTGTTTTGTTTACACTTTTCAATACATCAAAACATTTTCTATACATTGTTATTTATGCGGAGTGTAAATTTTCTACATGCATACAGAGATTTCTCAGGGGCCTCCGTGGCCGAGTGGTTGGAGCATCGCGCTCAAAATCACAAGGCCTCTCACCTCTAGTCGGCGCGGGTTCGAATCTCCCTCGCGCCGATATGTGTGAGAAAGTTTGCCAGTTTACTTTCGGAAGGTCGGTGGTCTCTTCCCGGGTACATTGTATCTGGGTTCTCTCCTCCACCAATAAAAAGTGGACGCCACCAGATAACTGAAAAATTGTTGAGTGTGGCGTAAAACAAAAGTCAATCAAGCAGAGATTTCTCTGTGCAATTCTTCTTGGTCAAATTCGAGTTGTACATGTCATTAAAAATTACATATTGCACTGAATGCAAATAACGAAATGTATGTTATATCAGCATACCTAGCATTCAAAATAACGATTATGAAGGCAATATGGAATAGAATAGAAAATAAAAACAATATGGGACAAAATAGAAAATGAAAGAAGTATGGACTAGAAAAGAAAATGAAAATAGTATGGACTAGAATAGAAAATGAAAGCGGTATAGATAGAGAATAATGGAAGCAATATGGTTTAGAATAGAAAATGAAAGCAGTATGGTTTAGAATAGAAAATGAAAGCAATATAGATTAGAATAGAAAATGAAAGCAGTATGGATAGAGAATTGAAAATGAAAACAATGTGACGTAAGACAGCAGATGAAAGCAATAGGAACTAGAATAGAAAATGAAAGAAAGCAGTATGAACTAGAATAGAAAATGAAAGAAAGCAGTATCAACTAGAATAGAAAATGAAAAAAAGCAGTATCAACTAGAATAGAAAATGAAAGAAAGCAGTATGGACTAGAATAGAAAATGAAAAAAAGCAGTATGGACTAGAATAGAAAATGAAAGAAATACGAACTAGAATAGAATATGGAAGAAAGTAGTATGAACTAGAATAGAAAATGAAAGAAAGCAGTATGGACTAGAATAGAAAATGAAAGCAATATGAACTAGAATAGAAAATGAAAGAAAGCAGTAAAGTTTAGAATAGAAATGAAAGAAAGCAGTGTGGACTAGAATAGAAAATGAAAGCAGTATGGATAGAGAATTGAAAATGAAAACAATGTGAAGTAAGACAGCAGATGAGAGCAATATAAACTAGAATAGAAAAGAAAGAAAGCAGCATGAACTAGAATAGAAAATGAAAGAAAGCAGTATGAACTAGAATAGAAAATGAAAGAAAGCAGTATGAACTAGAATAGAAAATGAAAGAAAGCAGTATGGACTAGAATAGAAAATGAAAGCAGTATGGATAGAGAATTGAAAATGAAAACAATGTGAAGTAAGACAGCAGATGAAAACAGTATGGACTAGAATAGAAAATGAAAGAAAGCAGTATGAACTAGAATAGAAAATGAAAGAAAGCAATATGAACTAGAATAGAAAATGAAAGAAAGCAATATGAACTAGAGTAGAAAATGAAAGAAAGCAGTATGAACTAGAATAGAAAATGAAAGAAAGCAGTATGAACTAGAATAGAAAATGAAAGAAAGCAGTATGGACTAGAATAGAAAATGAAAGCAGTATGGATAGAGAATTGAAAATGAAAACAATGTGAAGTAAGACAGCAGATGAAAACAGTATGGACTAGAATAGAAAATGAAAGAAAGCAGTATGAACTAGAATAGGAAATGAAAGAAAGTAGTGTGAACTAGATTAGAAAATGAAAGAAAGCAGTATGGACTAGAATAGAAAATGAAAGCAATATGAACTAGAATAGAAAATGAAAGAAAGCAATATGGACTAGAATAGAAAATGAAAGCAGTATGGATAGAGAATTGAAAATGAAAACAATGTGAAGTAAGACAGCAGATGACAGCAATATAAACTAGAATAGAAAATGAAAGAAAGCAGTATGAACTAGAATAGAAAATGAAAGAAAGCAGTATCAACTAGAATAGAAAATGAAAGAAAGCAGTATGAACTAGAATAGAAAATGAAAGAAAGCAGTATGGACTAGAATAGAAAATGAAAGAAAGCAGTATGAACTAGAATAGAAAATGAAAGAAAGCAGTATGGACTAGAATAGAAAATGAAAAAAGCAGTATCAACTAGAATAGAAAATGAAAGGAAGTAGTATGAACTAGAATAGAAATGAAAGCAATATGGTTTAGAATAGAAAATGAAAGCAATATGGATTAGAATAGAAAGTGAAAGCAATATGAACTAGAATAGAAAATGAAAGCAGTATAAACTAGAATAGAAAATGAACGAAAGTAGTATGAACTAGAATAGAAAATGAAAGAAAGCAGTATGGACTAGAATAGAAAATGAAAGGAAGCAGTATGAACTAGAATAGAAAATGAAAGAAAGCAGTATGAACTAGAATAGAAAATGAAAGAAAGCAGTATGAACTAGAATAGAAAATGAAAGAAAGCAGTATGAACTAGAATAGAAAATGAAAGAAAGCAGTATGAACTAGAATAGAAAATGAAAGAAAGCAGTATGGACTAGAATAGAAAATGGAAGAAAGTAGTATGGACTAGAATAGAAAATGAAAGAAAGCAGTATCAACTAGAATAGAAAATGAAAGAAAGCAGTATGGACTAGAATAGAAAATGAAAAAAAGCAGTATCAACTAGAATAGAAAATGAAAGGAAGTAGTATGAACTAGAATAGAAATGAAAGCAATATGGTTTAGAATAGAAAATGAAAGCAGTATGGACTAGAATAGAAAATGAAAGCAGTATAAACTAGAATAGAAAATGAAAGAAAGCAGTATGGACTAGAATAGAAAATGAAAGCAGTATGGATAGAGAATTGAAAATGAAAACAATGTGAAGTAAGACAGCAGATGAAAACAGTATGGACTAGAATAGAAAATGAAAGAAAGCAGTATGAACTAGAATAGAAAATGAAAGAAAGCAATATGAACTAGAACAGAAAATGAAAGAAAGCAATATGAACTAGAGTAGAAAATGAAAGAAAGCAGTATGAACTAGAATAGAAAATGAAAGAAAGCAGTATGAACTAGAATAGAAAATGAAAGAAAGCAGTATGGACTAGAATAGAAAATGAAAGCAGTATGGATAGAGAATTGAAAATGAAAACAATGTGAAGTAAGACAGCAGATGAAAACAGTATGGACTAGAATAGAAAATGAAAGAAAGCAGTATGAACTAGAATAGGAAATGAAAGAAAGTAGTATGGACTAGAATAGAAAATGAAAGAAAGCAGTATGAACTAGAATAGAAAATGAAAGGAAGTAGTATGAACTAGAATAGAAAATGAAAGAAAGCAGTATGAACTAGAATAGAAAATGAAAGAAAGCAGTATGAACTAGAATAGAAAATGAAAGAAAGCATTATGAACTAGAATAGAAAATGAAAGAAAGCAGTATGAACTAGAATAGAAAATGAAAGAAAGCAATATGAACTAGAGTAGAAAATGAAAGCAGTATGGATAGAGAATTGAAAATGAAAACAATGTGAAGTAAGACAGCAGATGAAAGCAGTATGAACTAGAATAGAAAATGAAAGAAAGCAGTATGGACTAGAATAGAAAATGAAAGAAAGCAGTATGGACTAGAATAGAAAATGAAAGAAAGCAGTATGAACTAGAATAGAAAATGAAAGAAAGCAGTATGAACTAGTATAGAAAATGAAAGAAAGCAGTATGAACTAGAATAGAAAATGAAAGAAAGCAGTATGGACTAGAATAGAAAATGAAAGAAAGCAGTATGAACTAGAATAGAAAATGAAAGAAAGCAGTATGAACTAGAATAGAAAATGAAAGCAGGTGGTTTTAGCTGCATTTATGTATATTGTGTTTAGTTGATTAATAATATCACTGAGTTCTCCGTAGTGTTTTCTGAATTGTATTATATAATGATATTTAAAGTTTATTAATTAGTTCAGTGTCCATAGATTGCACATGTAATTGTTCTTTAGAACGATCCCGTGGTTTAATGTTTTCCGCACATTCAATTACTGAGGTTGATGAATCTATATTATTATGTTATAAATTCAAATGCAACACTATAGGAGTATGAACATCAGAAAATAGTATACTATGTTCTAGTACTTGCATATTTGAAACGTATTTACAAATAAAATAATCACAAATAAAATAATCACAAATAAAATAATCAACAGTGCTCGAACCTTTGCATGTTATCTGTCCATATATACTGTCACCAATACATCCATTCATAATTAATAATTTATTTGATATGCACATTTCTATTAGCAGTTTCCATATGAATTATGGATTTTGTCTTCATTATTAATTTTCTGTTTTTTCTAAGGCAAAGCCAATTCATTATCCATACTTTCAAATTTCTTCAAATTCTTTTTTTTAATGTCACCAACGTTAAAAAACTCTGTATCAGTTCCAGTTCGAGCATTGAAGTCACCTGCAAATATAACATGCTTTTCATCATAATTCAAAATCTTGCATTTCCAATTCAATTATACTAAATGCGTCTCTTCTGCTGTATTTTGAGTTTTCAGGAGGTATAATTATATATAACTCCAATTAATAAATTATTATCTTAGCTAGTAAATTGTTTTGGAATTTCAACCCACAATAAAAATTTACATTCCGTTTTATGTATATTAATAAATTCATTTAATTCCCTTTTATATATAACTATAATACCTCCTCCAGAATTTACCATATTCAAATCTATTTTTCATCTTTGTGTCATAACCATCTATTTTTAGCTTACCTAAGTTATCTGTTTTTGTTTCTTGAAAGCACAAAATACCATGTCATGATAGGCTCCGTGTGGGCCAATCTACCCACTTTAAAAGATCCTACATAAACCACATGCTTTCACTTTAGCAGAGTAGCGCACAAATTGTCCCGAGATACGATCTGAACCACGTACATTTATTCACAAATTCTGGATGGTGATTCTTACACACATGGTAACCAAATCTTTAGTTGGGGTGAGTTCACTTTTATTTCAATTTATTTCGTTCAAAACATCTTATTTTCTTCATGTTATATTCTGCAGTTTATTTAAGCCGTAATGTTCTGTAAATTAACGGACCAGCATTACTACGTGCACCCCCCCCCCCCCCCCAAAAAAAGTCGTACTCAAGGAAATTTACTCAGTTATTGAGCAGTGCATGGGAATATAGACACACGTTTTATTTACATAATCCTACAAAGTATTGTATTTGTGTAAAGTACTGTTTTAGTACAATGCATTATTCAGATTACTGCTGTTAGTACAATGCATTATTTACAGTACTGATGTTAGTACATTGTGTTATTTACAGTACTGATGTTAGTACATTGTATTATTTACAGTACTGATGTTAGTACATTGTATTATTTACAGTACTGATGTTAGTGCAATGCATTATTTACAGTACTGATGTTAGTACATTGTGTTATTTACGGTACTGATGTTAGTACATTGTATTATTTACAGTACAGATTTTAGTACATTGTATTATTTACAGTACTGATGTTAGTACATTGTGTTATTTACAGTACTGATGTTAGTACATTGTGTTATTTACAGTACTGATGTTAGTACAATGCATTATTTACAGTACTGATGTTAGTACATTGTATTATTTACAGTACTGATGTTAGTACATTGTGTTATTTACAGTACTGATGTTAGTACATTGTATTATTTACAGTACAGATTTTAGTACATTGTATTATTTACAGTACTGATGTTAGTACATTGTGTTATTTACAGTACTGATGTTAGTACATTGTATTATTTACAGTACTGATGTTAGTACATTGTATTATTTACAGTACTGATGTTAGTACAATGCATTATTTACAGTACTGATGTTAGTACATTGTGTTATTTACAGTACTGATGTTAGTACATTGTATTATTTACAGTACAGATTTTAGTACATTGTATTATTTACAGTACTGATGTTAGTACATTGTGTTATTTACAGTACTGATGTTAGTACATTGTATTATTTACAGTACTGATGTTAGTACATTGTATTATTTACAGTACTGATGTTAGTACAATGCATTATTTACAGTACTGATGTTAGTACATTGTGTTATTTACAGTACTGATGTTAGTACAATGCATTATTTACAGTACTGATGTTAGTACATTGTATTATTTACAGTACTGATGTTAGTACATTGTATTATTTACAGTACTGATGTTAGTACATTGTATTATTTACAGTACTGATGTTAGTACAATGCATTATTTACAGTACTGATGTTAGTACATTGTGTTATTTACAGTACTGATGTTAGTACATTGTATTATTTACAGTACTGATGTTAGTACATTGTATTATTTACAGTACTGATGTTAGTACAATGCATTATTTACAGTACTGATGTTAGTACATTGTGTTATTTACAGTACTGATGTTAGTACATTGTATTATTTACAGTACAGATTTTAGTACATTGTATTATTTACAGTACTGATGTTAGTACATTGTATTATTTACAGTACTGATGTTAGTACAATGCATTATTTACAGTACTGATGTTAGTACAATGCATTATTTACAGTACTGATGTTAGTACATTGTGTTATTTACAGTACTGATGTTAGTACAATGCATTATTTACAGTACTGATGTTAGTACATTGTATTATTTACAGTACTGATGTTAGTACATTGTGTTATTTACAGTACTGATGTTAGTACAATGCATTATTTACAGTACTGATGTTAGTACATTGTATTATTTACAGTACTGATGTTAGTACATTGTGTTATTTACAGTACTGATGTTAGTACATTGTATTATTTACAGTACAGATTTTAGTACATTGTATTATTTACAGTACTGATGTTAGTACATTGTGTTATTTACAGTACTGATGTTAGTACATTGTATTATTTACAGTACTGATGTTAGTACATTGTATTATTTACAGTACTGATGTTAGTACAATGCATTATTTGCAGTACTAATGTTAGTACATTGTGTTATTTACAGTACTGATGTTAGTACAATGCATTATTTACAGTACTGATGTTAGTACATTGTATTATTTACAGTACTGATGTTAGTACATTGTATTATTTACAGTACTGATGTTAGTACATTGTATTATTTACAGTACTGATGTTAGTACAATGCATTATTTACAGTACTGATGTTAGTACATTGTGTTATTTACAGTACTGATGTTAGTACATTGTATTATTTACAGTACTGATGTTAGTACATTGTATTATTTACAGTACTGATGTTAGTACAATGCATTATTTACAGTACTGATGTTAGTACATTGTGTTATTTACAGTACTGATGTTAGTACATTGTATTATTTACAGTACAGATTTTAGTACATTGTATTATTTACAGTACTGATGTTAGTACATTGTATTATTTACAGTACTGATGTTAGTACAATGCATTATTTACAGTACTGATGTTAGTACAATGCATTATTTACAGTACTGATGTTAGTACATTGTGTTATTTACAGTACTGATGTTAGTACATTGTGTTATTTACAGTACTGATGTTAGTACAATGCATTATTTACAGTACTGATGTTAGTACATTGTATTATTTACAGTACTGATGTTAGTACATTGTGTTATTTACAGTACTGATGTTAGTACATTGTATTATTTACAGTACAGATTTTAGTACATTGTATTATTTACAGTACTGATGTTAGTACATTGTGTTATTTACAGTACTGATGTTAGTACATTGTATTATTTACAGTACTGATGTTAGTACATTGTATTATTTACAGTACTGATGTTAGTACAATGCATTATTTACAGTACTGATGTTAGTACATTGTGTTATTTACAGTACTGATGTTAGTACAATGCATTATTTACAGTACTGATGTTAGTACATTGTATTATTTACAGTACTGATGTTAGTACATTGTATTATTTACAGTACTGATGTTAGTACATTGTGTTATTTACAGTACTGATGTTAGTACATTGTATTATTTACAGTACAGATTTTAGTACATTGTATTATTTACAGTACTGATGTTAGTACAATGTATTATTCAGAGTACTGCTTTTAGTACCCTTTGCCGTGCATTATTGTGTTAAGAATGCGTATTCTGTTGAGTTACGAGAAAACACTCTGTTGATACTCATTGTATGGCCCAATGTTAGGGTCATCATTGTATCTAGCTAATATAAGCTTTATTGTTTAAGGTTCTGGGTGTAGGCTGGTGTCTCTAATGTGAAGTTGAGGATCCAAATATTAGCCTGTACAATAACTGGACGGGAACGGACGAGGTTCCTGATGATAGCGTACGACTTTGACAAGGACGATGATCCTGATGGTTCTCATTTGTATACGGAAAGAGTTTCCGGGTGTCACATTGATATATATTCCGAGTATTGACGTTTGCAGGTTCAATCATATCCCTTAACAGCGTTTACGGGTTTGGCACTGTTGGAAACGTCCATCAACGTGTACATATGGTGACGAAGTGACAGGTTCGCGGCAAATGGAGAAACTTGCAATATGATTTAATTTTCTCTGTGTTATGTTTGTATAAATGTTTTTATCGTAACAAGACTGAATTCATTTCATTTGTCACAAAGTTGAGTTTTAGTCTGCCGTTGATATCTATGTTCAATAATATATATATATATATATATATATATATATATATATATATATATATATATAGTAAGAAGTGTTGAAGACTCTGTGGTGTCTTTTATTTCGAGTTCACTGAAACTTCACAAGATATTTCTGATGACGAAGCATCTCTGACGATTGCATGTACTTTCTCCAAGCGTTCACGCAATACCCAGATTCATTGATTCGTTGGGATTTCTTTTACCTTTGGCGATATTTCGTATATTAAACTAAGAGCGTTTTTATCTCTCATCCTAACATAAGCATACTCATAAAGAAACCTGTGGTTTCATATACTGTTGGCATGAATTCATACAGAGGATACACAACCTAATTCTCCCAGATTTTCTTGGACAAAGGCGCTCGTCATTAATAATAATGGTACGGCGTAGTCCTTGTCTTTGTAATAACAAGCCTCAGTCCATTTTGTGAAATAATCTAAAACAATCAGAATATAACAATTCCTCCTCTCTGTCTTTGGTAGTTAGCACAAATCATTTGCGGCTATTCTCTCCATAGGCGCACCAGATTGTGTGATTTGCATTGGAGCTCTATATACATTTCGGAATAGAATTCCGCTTAGTACATGTTCCATATCCCGCTATATACTGATGCACATTTCTTTGTAACCCTGACCAAGAGTACTGTTGTCTTATTCTCGTCAGCATCTTTGTCACACCTAAGTGTCCAGACGTCTTAAGGGGCCTCCGTGGCCGAGTGGTTAGAGCATCGCGCTCAAAATCACAAGGCATCTCACCTCTAGTCGGCGCAAGTTCGAATTCGCTCGCGCCGATATATGTGAGAAAGTTTGCCAGTTTATTTTCGGAAGGTCGGTGGTCCCTTCCCGGGTACATTTTATTTGGGTTCTGTCCTCCACCAATAAAAACTGGACGCCACCAGATAACTGAAAAATTGTTGAGTGTGGCCGAAAACAACAATCAATCAATCCAGACGTCTTATCGTCATGATACATCTCCAAGACTTTCCTCCTCTGAAGTGTCTGATATAACAGCTTGATTAATTTCTAGATCTGATGGTAGCAAAATACATCGGCGCATTAACAACCCATCATTAACATTTCAAACTGATTCCACAGAGATTTTATCACATACCTCTTGTTTTGGCTTCAGTTCGATATATCGACGACGTTTTACCTATTCACAATGATCAATTTCATTCATATGTCGATTTGATATATCCCAGTGAACATGAAATAAAAGAACCACAGAGTCTTCCATACCTGCTTCGTAATTAGATATTTTAATGGAAATTGATGCTGACGGCAAACCAACAACTCAACTTTATGACAAATACTTTCTCCATCGTCAACGTATCTATGTAGCAATATTCCATTATCACCTGCATGTGGTGTTTACATATCTCAAATGATTCGATACGCAAGAGTTTGTTCTGAATATGATTAGTTTTTAAATTGAGATAATCTAGCGAGAAACAAGTTGATGTTACATGGTTTTGTAGTCTCGACTAAAGTCAGCATTTCGCAAATTCTATCGTCGTTATAACGATCTAGTTTGCCGGTACAACCTTCCATTAGGTCAAATGCTGTCTGACAAGTTTCATACCGATAATAGATTATTCCACATCACTTGTTTCTTTCATCGTCCTCTCACCAGTCTCCGTAGACACAAATAGTTTTTCAGTTCAGTTAACGTACTTTTTTAAAAATGATATAACTTTCCTATGTTCCGTTTATACATGCAACTAGAAATCTTAGATTATCAAATGAATGTAACAAATCCCTTATGCATGATTGAGATTGTAGAAATTTCGTTTTGTTGAAGCTTATAGTTGATGCAATTTCTCCTGTCTCCTTCAATTTGTTTTGTCAGATTCCAGTTTCTCTTTTCGCTATTTGCTCCCAAAGCTCTTTAATCCTGTTATTAAGATTAGAAATCGTAATGAGAAGTGACTTTTTAGTTATTTCGATGTTGGGATTAGCATATTTGAAACTATCTGAGTTCAAAGTTCAATCGATAATTTTGCTGATCTTACAGTGTTGATATCGGACTCACCCCCCCCCCTTCTTTCCATGAAAGTCGGTTGCTGCTCATGGCCACACCAATCCTCATCTCCCATTTTACTAAACCCTATTGCAGGTTTTTGCCATCGACACAAAGTTTGACGTCTTTACGTATGTTCTCTGTTGCAAAAGACTCCAAAAGACGTCTTTGGTATACCTGGTTGGGCAACATCTGGACTAATAGATCTGTTGCTATTTATCTCTGCTCCACATCCTTTGTATCCACGAAAGAAACTCAGATCCTTCCCTTTAAAGAGATGTTTAATTGTTCTTCAGAAGTTTAATGTGGCCCTTTAGCTTATTTTGTTTTGAGAATAAAAACGAACCATGTCTGCCTAAAGATGAAATCTATATTATCCAGCAAAAGCCACGATCGTATTGCATTTGATACACCTATGACGTCCTCTGTTCTTTTATTCTCTAACTTTCTCGAATACTTCCTCAACGCACTCATATGAATTAAAATTGGAAGCATGAGATTCTCTATCACCGGATGATTGTATGTTTTTTGGCAATGATTTTTTCTCCAGATTTGCTGCTTTGTGAAGTTTGATCCGTGCGTCTTTTGAAAACTATTTTAATACTTTCTTCGATTTTTTTTTTTTTGGAATAAGGCCTTCTCTCTCTCTCTCTCTCTCTCTCTCTCTCTCTCTCTCTCTCTCTCTCTCTCTCTCTCTCTCTCCCCCCCCCCCCCCCCCCCCCAAAGACTACGTTTGCTTTTGCGAGATTTTTTAGCCTGATAAGTCATTAATCCAACTGTTTCGTTTAATGACTTGATTTTGATTGTGAAATTTTCATTTTTTATGTGTATCAAGGAAATGGGTCAGAACGGCCTTCACCTCACGGTATCCCTCGTCGCATATGTAACACTTGTATTTAGTTGAAGAAAATCAAATGAACATTATTACAAGTAATTTCAAAGTTACCCAAATCATGCCGCAGATAGTAGTTACGAACATCAGCGACTATTTGTACGATTTTAGTGATTAAAACTACAATAGAAGATGTTATTTAAGAACAAGAAAACTGATAGTCTTGAAGGGCCCTATAGCAAGCTTACATTTTAACAATGTTTGACCTTCTGAATTGCAAACTTCAGGTATAACACATTCGTCATTTGCCATCTTATATCAAAAATTCATGACGGACATAGCCTGACAAATACTTAAGGAACATTAATAATTGTATCATTTTAGTGCACCATATGCGTTGAACGTATTGTTTTCACAAAAAATGTGTCTTCAGTAATGAAGTTCAGATTTTGTTAAAGACCTTGTGAATTCAAAAAGTAAACGCTGTATTATCTCATGATCTTGAATTTCAATGTAAAATATTAGAAATATACATTACTATTGTTCAGATATTGTGTCAGAATTTGATTTTTTTTTTTTTAAATAATATTGTCCTTGAATTTCAACAATGGGAGATCAAAAATCTAAAGATCCTTAAGGCATCTTGCATTCAAAAGTGATGTATCAAAGATGCAAGTTGAAATCTATTTGAGTTTCTGAATAGAACTATGTGTTCATGATAGGCAAATTTTGCCAGATATGGATATAAGCATAGACCATTCCTTACCCTACTTTCCTATATTAATACACGCATTAAAACACTGTTTGATGTGTTGCATTGCACCTTCTCAAGGGAAGAATTTTTCGGTCCACTCTGCTTCCCACATCGAAAACCCTTGGCTTGCGAAAATGACTACATTGCATAAGAAGGTAGGTAGGTAGTAGGCATCGAAAGGTAATCTTAAAAGAAGAACTATTGATTTATTTTTCTTAAATCTGTAGGTCCACATAAATAATTTCATATTATTAATAAAAATCTCTATTCCCATAAGGTCTATATTATAGACAACATAGTTACGAAAGCCTTCGGCTTTGCTTATACAGTTACGGATATATATGAACCTGTGAGAGGCTTTCCTACTGAATAATTGAGAATGTGTTCGATCAAGGGTTCGATTCAGAAAAACTTTTGTGAAGATACAGACGTGTTTATGAAAGAAAGCATAGCAAAAGATATATCCGCAGACAAATATGTATGCAAATTCCTCCCTGTTTCGTGTGCCGCCATACTGGGATGTTCTAAACTGCTTTTACAAACTTCCGCTTATCAGCAGTTTAGAGTGAGGGGACTCACGCGAAGCTTCAGGACGGAACTTCTTTGAGCGGGGAGAAGTGTAATGGACAGTAAATTAATTGATTGCATATTTTTTTATGTCCCGCTTGAGAATTTTTCACTCATATGGAGACGTCACCATTGCCGGTCAAGGGCTGCAAAATTTACACTTATGCTCGGCGCTTAGGGCCTTTGATCAGGGAGAGATCTTTATCGTGCCACACCCGCTGTGACACGTGGCCTAAGTTTTTGCGGTCTCATCCGAAGGACCGCCCCATTTAGCCGCCTCTTACGACTAGCAAGGGTTAATGGGGATCTATTCTAACCCGGATCTCCACGGGATCTAGGGAATTTATACTGCCTCGAGCTCGTTAATTAGCTAGGTTTTCTAGTGATGTCGAGTTTTTCTCTTAATCTCGCAAGTTAAATAATTGCGAGCGTGATCATGCCATGGATGGTGACCGCTACACCATACATATTTAATAATTTTGGACAATCAAATATTATTATCATTTCATTTATTTATTTATTTTGGTATAATGTCAACTTTGTTAATAATGATCTTTATATATATATATATATATATATATATATATATATATATATATATATATCTGTGTGTGTGTGTGTGTGTGTGTTAATTCACATTTTGTATAATTCGCAATAATGAGGTTAGAACATGATGTACAGAAGTGTCTATTTAAGAGAGAGAGAGAGAGAGAGAGAGAGAGAGAGAGAGAGAGATTGTCGATGGTCATTAATATTTTCTTGTTAATATCTATTGTTAAATCAGTTACATTAAAATCAATATTCTAGCTGAATTCATAGTGTATTTTTAAATCATCCTAACGTGTGGTCTATATATAGACCACACGTTAGGATGATTTAAAAATACACTAAGTGTTTATTGGAGAGTATATTTCCCGTGGAAGCGAATTCAGTTTCCTGCTAACGAATTTGATTTCATGAGAACGAATTTAAAAAATCTCTTACACCTTGTCCTAAAACAGCCACCACAACTATCTCTTTCATGCCACACCCTATGTCTTATTCCCATTAAATGAGGGGGGAAAAACATTGGATGTTTTATGACATCGGATGCGGTATCCAAAATGGTCACGAAAACGGTATTTATAAAATTTACAAAGTCATATACAAATGACCCGTAGTAGTATTTCATAATAGTCTTACGACTCTGTTTTTTCAGTTAGAAATTTTAAGTCATAATGGCGGGATTCCAGTTATTCAGGGCATGAGCACATCCTTTACGTAAATTTGTCGGGCTCGACATTTGAGATATTTGAAACTCAGGGGATTTTACCCGGGAATATGGTTTCGCTTTAGAAAAGTTTACTCTATAGTAGTGAATTAGTATAAAATTTTATAGAATTAATATAAAATGGGAACTAGGCGTAAATTTACAACTGATGCAGTGGTGGGGCGAATGCAGAGGTCAACACAGCGTGAAGATTCTGGAAAAGAAGAGGGTTCAATCGTCAGGATCAAACTGGACAACTTTTTGTATGTATATTCTGTTTGTCTGAACAGCGTTCCATGGAGTTAGCGCAAATACCGAAATAACAAGGTAATTACCGAAAACACCCTCCCCCCAGAGTGCCGAAGACACCAATGTATCATTAAGAAACATTTACAGTGTGTTATATCATGCATACATTCCAAAAGTTCTGTTTGTAAATCTGTCGAGAAATGGAATCTGAAATGTTGGATTAAATTCTTAGCCATAAATTATTTGATTTTCTATCACTATGAAGGAAACTTTGGTAGTATATAAATATGAGTATGATCTAACACTCTGTAGACATATTTTAAAGGTGAGTTGGTGTTTTTGGTACTCTCTGTGGTGTTTTTGGTAATTGCATGGTTTTTCAGTGTTTCTGTGAATTCCATGGACCCCCTTAAAAAGATGTACATATAAATTGCAGATGTACCTACCACACTTTTCAGAATTCCTGAAGCCAGTTTGGGATTTTGTATTTATGTAAAAGAACAGTTTTGGGGGATATGACCACGAATCAATAACATCTTATGTTTTTGTACAATTTTGGTATTTTGTTTGAAGCATTTTACATTCATTTTCACATTTGATCCCCCCCCCCCCCCCCCCCCCCCCCCCCCCCCCCCCCCCCGCTGCAATAATAATACTAGATGTTGAGGATTTTTATCTTTTTTTTTTATCATGGGTGTCAATGTTACAATTATTTTTGCTAATCTTAGCTAATTATTAAACTGCATAGTGTACATGATGTACAAATTGAAAAGTCTATGAATGCTCAGTTGTAGTAACCACAGGTGCCCCTCCTCCCTAACCCCCCCCCCCCCCCCCCCCCCCCCCCTGTGTATTTTCTAAAATAACATTTTTTATTTGCCTTTTACTTTTGTTTCTGTTGGAATTCTCAGTCATTAAAACAGTTGTACTGCATTCATCAAGATTCATATGCACATTGCTCACATACATGAAGAAATGACTATCATTTCAATTGGTAAAGATATCAAAGGCAAAAACATTGGAAATTTAAGAGCAGTTTGTGTTGCTTTGAACGTAGTTTTATTGCAACATACATATAAAGTTTGAATACAAGTTCTTACAGCTTATGAGGTTATTAGCTAAATAACTAATAAATTACAAGTTGTAAAGCATGATATACACAGCAAAAAATCAGATGTCTCTAAGTTTTTTCTTACCTCCATAAAGTTCAAGATAGTGAGGTTTAACTGTATTTTTAAATATTCTGTACACTTGCTTTCCATTTATCACTTTTTATTTTCAGAACATACGATTCTGTAGAGTTTCATACTGGCCCGTCTTTGAATGTAATCATTGGCCCCAATGGTACTGGGAAAAGCTCCATTGTTTGTGCTATATGTCTGGGACTTGGTGGTAAGACTGGTTTACTGGGCAGAGCTCAGCAGCTGGGAGACTACATTAAGTATGGATGTCAAAAAGCCAAGATCGAGCTGGAATTGTGAGTTTTACCTGGGTATTAATTGTGCTCACAAATAGAATGAAACTGTAGGTCACCTGAGTAAACTTGGATGACCTATTTATATGGTCAGTGTCCATTATTGTAAGTCATGCATCGTCTGTCATTGAGTTAACAATGAAACATTTTAAATTTCTTCATAACTACCATTCCTATGCTTTTCAGTTTGGTTTGAAGCATCTATGGGGTAAGGGGGGACGTAAATTGTATAAAGTTCAGGACTCACTCCTGTACCCCAATGACCTTAGGGTCAATGAAGAACTACCAAAAATTTACCAGTTTTCAAAATATCATCTTTACAACCTAACATCGGTAAGAAAAATTAAATGCATAGTGATGTAGACCAAGAAGGCGTAACTACTAAAATTGTAAATTTCATGATCCCAGGAGTAAAGGTTTTGACACCAGAGTAGGGCCAAACTGGGTTTATGTAGTGTACATGTGTGATGCATTTGAATGATATCTTTAATTCTATTGATACTGAATTGCAATTCGGTAGATACTTATCAGAAGTAGGTATTTTATTACCAAAATTGTAACTTTCATGATCCCAGGGGTAAAGGTTTTGGTTCCAGGGTGAGACTAAAAACTAAATACTTATAGGAAAAGCAGAAAAGAATGCATCAAAATTCTGAATTTCATAATGCCAGAGTATTTACTTTAGGATGGGTCCAAATTAGTAATTATTAATTATTGTGTTAATGTTACATATATTATGTAAAATCTTTCATCAGTATAGGCACTTTTTAAGTTACGAACATGTCTTGTTTTATGCTGTTGTTGAATGTTGGAATTTAGCCTCATTTGACCTCATGGAAGAAGATCTATGTAAATTAAGAACTGACTGTGAAATCATTATCTTTGGTGATTTTAACATTTGTACAGCTAGCAAGAACCATTCTGTATACAAGCATTCTTTAATGTAAGTTTGTTCTTTTGTTTCATTTTTGAGTCAATTTATTTGGAGAAGATGAACTCTAATGATTGATTTATATTTACAGATATAACAGCAATGGAGAAAATTGGATAATTTTAAGGGAAATTCAGAAAAACAACACTTCATCTTGGTCTGTTAATGGCCGCACAGCAACAATGAAATCGGTACAATAGAAGTCATATGAGATGATATGCTTAAAAACTTGGTACCAAATGTGTATTTCAATACAGAGTAAACTTTGAGTTTCTGACCAAAACTTTTCATTGTTTGTCGTCGGTGTTATTGTTATTGGCATTGTTGTTGTAAACTTTTCACATTTTCATCTTCTTCTCCAGAACCACTAGGCCAGTTTCAATCAAACTTGGCAAAAAGTTTCATTAAGTGAAGGGGATTCAAGTTAGTTCAAATGAAGGGCAACATCTTTCCCCTAGGGGAGATAATAGTAAAATAGTGAAAAAACACTGACAAAGTTTGAAAATTTTCTTCAGAGATAATCACAGCATTGCAGAAATAGGGTGGGGGTAATTTAAAAATCTTCTTAAGAACCACTGGGACAGTAAATTTAAAATTTACATGGAAGCTTTCTGACATAGTGCAAATTCAAGTTTGTTAAAATCATGTCCTTGGGGTTAGGGTGGGGCCACAGTAGAGGGTCAAAGTTTTTAATGTGAAAGTATAAGAAAAATTCTTTTTCAGAACCACAGGGCCAATTTCATTCAAACTTGGTACAAATCATCCTTAGGTGAAGTGGATTCAAGTTTGTTCAAATGAAGGGCCACTCCCCTTCAAAAATAACACAAAAATGCAAAATTAGAGTGGGGTCATATAAAAATCCTCTTCTCAAGAACCACTGGGCCAGAAAAGTTCCAATTTACTTTGAAGCTTACTGACATAGTGCAGATTGAAGTTTGTTAAAATCATGGCCCCCAGAGATAGGGTGGGGCCAAAATCGGGGATCAAAGTTTTACTTGCAAATATACAGGGAAAATCTTTAATGTGGGCCAAGGTGACTCAGGTGAGTGATGTGGCTCATGGGCCTCTGGTTTTTAGATTGTTGTAAAATTTGAATGTTTGAAGTTTCATGGACATATGTTATATATAGAATAATTACAGTTAAGTGTTCCACTTACTGGTATTGTGTATGAAAAAGCTTTTTGTTGTTTTAAAGCAAAGTGAATGATAAGTATGTGAAGTTATTCCCACAGACACTAGACAAGCTTTGACACTAGACAAGCTTTGACACTAGACAAGCTTTGACATGTTTTAGGTTGATGAACTGGTGGCTAAATTGAAGATTCAGGTAGGAAATCTCTGCCAGTTCTTGCCGCAGGAAAAAGTTGCTGACTTTGCCAAAATGTCACCAGAGGACCTTCTGGAAAACACAGAAAAAGCTGTAAGTGAAGAAAAAATGAACTTGAAATGTTTATTGTATTATATTGTTTTGATTAAACCAAACTATGGAGTTAGTGGGCACATAGTAATGAGTTGGTGCTTTGTGTAGAGAGCATCAGCTTAACTCATTCATTTGCTGTCCCCAATCATCATTTGAACTACATTGTATTTTACTTTATTAGTCACCTGAAGGTGATATTTACATTCTACTTTCATTTCTGTCAGAATTCCCAGCTGTTAAAATGGACATACTATTTTTCCCCCAAGATGTATATGTGCATTGTTCACAACTGCAGTGCATTCATGAGGAAATGGCTGCCATTACAAAAGTAGTAAAGAGATTGAATGCAAAAACATTTGAAATATAAATGTTAATGTACAGTATGTTCACAGACAAAGTGTACGTTTCATCAGAGTTGAGTGATTTTTATGAAATAAATTGGACTTTGTGCCAAATGTAGTTTTCCAGACTATATAGTTTTATCTGAATTGCCACATCTATTTACAAGAAATCAAAATTAGAGTTATATTTCCTGGTTACGAAAAAATAATACTCCTCTTCTCATCCAAATATACATGGTCTGCATATAATGATATCCCTCAAATACATAGGGGTGCTAGTAGCAGACATGTATTGCTTTTGCCACAGGCAATTGCATCGCTTAGGTTTGAATAGGTTTGAATATACTATTAAAGAGTGAAGGTATAGAACTTGAAATGTAGGGTCCCCGAGTTTGCCAATGACAAATCAGTAAACCAAATGGTATAAAATTCTACTCTGTATTTTAATATAATCGCACACAACCAAGTTATTACATAGAATGTGCAACATTAGAAATCATTTCTAAGTTAAGTTTCTTGTTCCAATTCATAAACTGAAGCCTGTAATAGGTCCAAGTGACTGAAAATTGTAAAACCGTTTACACTTTCACTTATAACTACCATTTTCACTGCTGCCACAGGAAATTCAACTTAAAAATGATATCCAATGTTGCATGTTCTCTGTAATTGCTTGTTGCAATGCATAATCATTTTGTTTAGTCATACAGTGCCAAGGCCCAGCTAAAATTCGACCTAAAAGTAATAGGCATTTTTCTGATTTCACTTCTGCTTATCTTTGGAAGTATACCAAATTTCAGGATGAACTTTGGTAAGAACGTAGATTTATTATGAGTGATTATATTGGAGTACAGAGTAGAATTTTATACAGTTTGGTTTATTGTTTTTTCATCAGTGAACTTGGGTACCTATATTTCGAGTTCTCTACCTTTACTCTTCAATAGTAAATTTGAACCCAAGTAATATAATTGCCTGTGGCTTTAGCAATACTCTCAGAATGCTTGTAAATGTACAGTACATTTGCACATTTAATATGTTGTACATAGAAGGTAAATACTGATCTATGTTAGGAAAAAGTATAAAGAATATCTATAAGTTTATTTTATGGTGGTTTATTTTTGTGGTATGTGGATTTTCTCATGAATTGAAATTATCCATGAACTAAACTTAGTACCATGAAGAAAAACCACGTCTCTACAACCACAAAATGGAAACTATTGTTTTGTTTGATAAGGTAGCTCCTAAATATAACTCCAAGAGTGATACTGTGTATGACATTACATCACAAGATGGAGATTTAAATGTTTTGTGAAATTATAAGTAATGATCAATTTGTTTGTCAATCATCAATAGCTCATTGAATAAAGCATTGGGTTATTGACCCACACAGCTCAAGCTCAAACTGTTTCAGACTAAGACACTTTATCGAATGGTGGTCATAAGGGGGAAATGGTATAAGACTTTATAAGGGCAATAGAGTTAAACATAGTATTAATTCTTACTTCAGCTCTAGGTCTCATATATGCATGCTAAATAAATGAGCACACTTTTTTTGTGGTGTAAGTTTTAAAATTTGTTTTATTGATGCCGGTATGTACTGCATTTTGTTGTGACTGATATAATTAAGGTTGGTGTATCCGAGTTGTTTGAAAATCACCAGCACCTAAAGCAGTCTAGAACACAGGCCAGATCCATGGAACAAAACTTGAATAGTCTGCGAGAAAGATTGGAGAACTTGAAACAGAGAAACGCCCGTCTGGAACAAGATGTCAAAAACTTTGAAGAACGTGAAAAGCATTTGGGAAAAATTCGAATAATGCAAATGAAGAGGCCTTGGGTTGTAAGATAATCTTTAATTATATTCGACATAGAATCATTTGAGATATTTATTTCTTTTGATGATGTTATTCATTTTGATTGGCTTTTTTGCTGTCTGTTGTCACTGAAGTGCAAGTTCATAAGAATTACATATCAGTGCATTGGGAATGACATCTTAGGACCAGTACCATTAAATGGATGAGTCTTTTGATGAAAGGAACATATTTTCTTTCTAGCATGCTTACTTTTCCTGTGATGCAGTAAGGAATGTGATTGTAGTATACAAGGTTACGTAAATGGCCACATCACATTACAAACTTTACGGTAACCCAGTATTATACACATGTTAACGCTAATAGTGTTTTATTTACTGTGTAGTGCTGACCATGGTGAAAGTTATTTTTAGTAGTGGTACAAGGAAATCCACTTTCTATATATATAAAATCAAAGAAACCCTACAGAATTTACATTTATATGCAATATATCATATACACATATTTCATCATGCATATCTTTCTAAAGCCAAAACTGTACATGTTTCGTGGGTCATCTGATAAAAAAAAATCAAAAAGAAAAATTGATGTTATTGATTGTGCCAGTAATTCCAAAATAGTAGAGCCTTTTGCCATTCATGATTAACAGATTGCATTCTGAAGAATGTCACCAGAAGAGATCCTTATAAGATAACATCATACTGTATGTTATACAGTAAATAACAATTTTGCAGGTGATTAGTTTGTTATTTGTCAGGGGTAATAAGAAACAGAACTACAGATTTTTGAATATTAAGGAATTTTCTGGACATTTAATGTCCATGGTACTTGGTATACATGTGCATCAAATGAATTTCATGATTATCAGAAAAGAAGAATATATTTTGTGAATGAATAAAATCCAGTGCAAAACGTCATGTATTTTTTATTTATTTATTTTTTTTTTTTACATGATTGGAGCATTTAATTTTTTCAAGATATTAAGTAATTGAAATACATGTGTTTCAAGAGTATGAGATATTAAACGTGTACAGTAAGTGTTTTAGTAATACACTGTACGAGATATTAAGCATGTAAAATATGTGTTTCAGGAGTACGAGATGCACAGACAACAGCATGAGGAACTGAAAAGGCTTCGCGATCAGAAGATTGTAGAATTAAAAGCAGCCAGGGCAGAATTGTATCCCCTGGACAGAAAAATAGATGCTCTGAAGAAGAAAAAAGAGGAAATGGATGCACAAATGAAATCCAAGGTAGGGACGTTGATTTGACTAAAAACAAGTAATGTTTGTTTTTAATCAGATATAGCCATAATGGAGCATTTGCTGTTTGTAAATATATGTGTATTTTTCAGACTGATGTTTTGAGGAAATTTGCAAATGACGCCCATGGTAACAGTAAAGAAATAGAGAGATATGTTGATCAGGTAAGTGAAATAGGTTTTACATGTGTTGTAGATTTGTCAAAACTTCATACATGTATCTAATACTTACATGGTATATTTACAAGTACATGCACTGTATGATGGGTAATTTTTGTTATTTGATACATGGTTTTTGTATCCTGTAGTCTTGATGTATATAAGGGCTGATTGATATGTTGTAAGCCTCATGTACAAGGGTTTGAATTTTGGCAGACATATTGCATTATTTTTCAACATAATTCCCTTCAGTATTTATACACATTTGCGAACAATGTTTAAAAGCCTCTGTGTCATTTTTAAAGAAGTCCTTTTCTTGACCATTCAGGAAGTCCTTCACTGCATGTATGACTTCATCATCTGCCTGAGAAAGTAGGTACCGGAAAAGGTCTTTTTCATTTTTGGAAATAGATGAAAGTTTGATGGAGTGAAATCAGGTGAATAAGGCAGATGCTCAATCAATTTAAAGCCACAAATCATTAATGGCAGCCATGGCAATGACAGACTCGTGAACAGGAGCATTGTCCTGGTGGAACAACACAACTTTTTGTGTTTCTGTTGTACTTGAGTTTAATATTTTTCCTTAACCGCCTCAGAAGTGATACATAGTATGTGCCATTGATATTTGTCCCTTTTGGAGATAATCTACCTTCAGAATACTATCAGCATCCCAGAAAACCGAGGCCATAAACTTTCCAGCTGATGGAACAGTCTCTGCCTTCTTTGGTGGGGATTTACCAGGGTGCATCCATTGTTTAGACTGTTGTTTGGCCTCTAGGGTGAAATGATGGAGACACCATTTCATCCATAGTAACACTGCTCTGAAGAAGGTTAGCAGGATCTACCTCTAAAAGGTTTAAATTAGCGTGCGACAAAGTGTGTCTGGTGTGCTTCTGATCAACTGTCAGAAGTCTTGGAACCCAACGGTTTGAAAGATTTCTCATTGCAAGATCCTCTAACAGAATGATTGATTTGTTGTTTCCTGTGGAATGCCAACTATACTGGCTATATATCGTTCTGTAACTCGCCTGTCAGTCATAACAATATCATGGACTTTATTGACCATTTCTGTGGTTGCAGCAGTGACAGGCCTTCAGGAACAGGGGTCATCCTCAAGGCTCTATCTGCCGCGTTTAAATTCTGCCACCTACCTTTTTACTGAAGCATATGAAGCAGCATCTTTCCCTAGTGTTGCTAACATATCAGTATGGACATCCTTAGGTGCTAAACCTTTCTTATGCAAATATTGGATCACTGCTCTTTCACCGATTTTGTCCATTTTGCAAATGTCACTTGTCTTGTTTACTTTAGATTGCTACCTCATTGATATAAACTGACCAAATGACACCTTTCTTTGGGTACACAGCCTTAATAGTCAGGGAATAGTAGGGCTGAAAAAGGATATTGATGCTAACTTCCTTTAATAAAAGGCATACAACATATCAATTTTTTTAGAGTTTTTCATAGAACTCTGAACTTGATGTTTTTGCCCCCTTGGTCAGAGTTTTAGGGGCATATAGTTTTGGTCTGTCCATTTGTCTGTAGAAATTTTAACCTTGGCCATAATTTTTGAGTGGATGGTGATAAGGCTTTTCTCAGGTTGGGGGGGGGGGGGGGGTTGGAAAGGGACGTAAACTTTGCTATAGAAGTAGTATATCACTATTTTAGTGATATTTTGCTATATTTTTAACCATTTTCATTTTCATGCTGGCCGTTTAAGTGCATGATTCATTTCATTTGGATATCAATCGGCTCTGATTTTGGTGTGCAGTGTCCTTAGCTTTTCTACAGTTGCCACAAGGGGCTTCCATACCTGTAACCTTGCAGGCAGAAATAACCTTTTCCTCTGTAAATTCAACGAACCTCCTCCATTGCAGGTTGAAAATTATTACATGCAACAATTTGTGCGCATGTGTAAGAGAAAGAGAGATGCATTCATGCTTTCATTTGCAATCACTGGTTGCTATGTTAAAAATGAAACTTCTGTTTTAAAAGATATGTTCACATTATTAAATGTGGCAGTAGAAAATTAAAACATATGCATGACAATTATTATTTGTTTTTATAACCACAATGACTTGCACTTTAATTGGCCAGCATGTAATTTCATGAAATCGAGTATCTAAGGTTAAAAATATAGCAGAATCTTACTATGATGGTTATATATCACTATTATAGCAAAGTTTATGCCCCCCCCCCCCCCCCCCCCCCCCCCCATATTTCACATAAGCATTTCTTTGTGACGAGATCTTTTGTTAGGTAGCAGAATTTTTTACCTTGACCTACTTTTGAAAAACTTAAACTTTGGCCATAAGTTTTGAATGGATGGTGATACAGCTTTCATATTTTAAATTTTTTTTTTAGTGTTTTACCGATAATCATCAATTGTTGACAAAAAATGTTACTGATTTTGATGATCGATTATTTTTTTTCTCCATAATCGATCATCAGATGTATATACACTTTTTGTAGAATGTATTCTGGAATTTGCCCTTTTCTATTTCTACAAAGCGTACTGGCTCAAGGAACCAAGAGATACATATCTATCCACACTGTATAGAAAGTACAAAAGCAACAAAACAACATAGAAAAATATTCACTCATTCATTTCAGAGGATCATATAAGAAGCACACTGCATTTGAAATACACAAAGATTTCGATGAATTCATAAACAAACATGATATTTATAATGATATTTATGTGTAAATATATAGATATACATATGTAAATGGAAAAAAAAGACATAAAATACATTTTAAAATTATACTTTTTGAAATAAAAACATGTCTTCTGATTATAATCGGTATAATTGCAGCAGAAACTACAAACAATGTCGTCTGGTAATCGATTATGAAAATTAACCAATTTCCCATCACTAATGTATTTCTTGTGACAAGACCTTTTGTTAGGAAGCAATATCTTTTACCTTGACCTTGGAGCTTAACTTACATTTGAAAAACTTTAACTTTGGTTATAACTTTTGAATGATTGGTGTTAGGGCTTTCATATTTTACATTATTATTATTATCCGATATTTATATAGTGCTTTATCTAACACATGCACTTTACGTATAAAACATAAAACAAAAACAACAATAAAATGAAGACATAACTTGACACTAAACTGACTTAAAAATAGAAACTAAGAGTAGGTAAAACTATATAAGTGTTGTATTAAGTTTTTTTTTTAATTAAAACAACTGTTTACATAAATACCCAATAGGGTTGATAACGATACATAAAACTGTCTTTCACTGTACAGTTTAGTATGGGCACGTGGCTTTAGAAAGGATAATAAATCTGAAGAACAAAGTGGTCACTGAGGATGGTAGACATGGACTAGTTCCTGGATGTATGCTGGAGCTGATCCATGTAGAGACTTCAAAGTATACAACAGGATTTATATTTTGTTTGATTTGTGATAGGTAACCAGTGAAACTATATGGGAATTGATGTAATTTGCTCATATTTATGTGAACATGTTACTACCAGGGAAGCAGTGTTTTGAAGTTTCTGAAACTTCTGCAAGGATGTTGAATTCACACTCTGAAGAAGTGCATTTCGATAATCAAGACGGGTTGTATTTAGTAATTTAACAAGTGTCCTGCACACATTCTCCGTATTAAGAAATCTTATTCTACTGATTGCGAAGTTTGAAATAGCACGATATAGTCAATGCACTTATTAAGCAATCCATGCTATGTGTGCTTTCAAAAAACACCCCGAGATTTTTGACACATGAAACACCAATGAAGACCTTTCTTTAAGTATATAACCTTTCTTTAGTGTATAACCTTTCTTTGACCGAAACGTTTGACATCCTGACTTTGACCTTAGAGTTTTGAAAAATTTGGACTTAAACTATATATTTTGAATGCTGAGTGATAGGGCTTTCATATTTCATTTGATAAGACCTTTGTGCATCAGTGTTATCCCTGTGTATTAGCCAGATGACTCAGACAGCATTGGCCATGGTAATCTTGTTTGTTTTGGTTTTTTTCAGTTCCAAGAGGTTCAAGATAATCTTAAACAGAAAGAAAGTGAAGAAGAAAGTAGAAAAAGAAGGTGAAAAACAAGAACAGGGTTTTACCTACATTTAAATAGTGACAAGTATATGCAGCATTTTTTTCCCATATATAAACAGTACCATTCCCAATGCCAGCTACTAATGATTTTTCTCTGTATTGTCCAGTAACAAACTGCTAACATCTTAAGTCTTAGTAATTCAAGACTTGTAATTTGCTTTGTATAAAACTTTCAGAGGGAGACTTTGTTTTGTACTTACTGTCTGTGTGTCTGTCTGTCAGAAAATCTTATCCTGTATGGCTAATTGATAGACTTGAAACTTTGTATAATGCTTCATTGTGATTTGTAGATGTGTATGTTGTCAGGACAGGAGGATCCAGTTATTTTCCTAAAGTTATTGTGATCTAAGAGGGGTGGAGGTTGTGAAGTAGCTTGTGGACATTTTCATGCTATATGGGTTATCGAATAGACTAGAAATTTTGTACAATGCTTCATTGCCTTTTGCAGATGTGCATATTGTGGGGACAGGAGGGTTCAATTATTATCCTTAGATTTATAGTGGATCTACATGTAAGAGAGGTGGAGGGCGTAAAATAGCTTGTAAACAGTTCTTTATGGCTTATTGGATAGCCTTGAATTTGTTCAATTACTACTTTATCAATTACTGATTTTTACATTGTTCTGACGCAAGGATCTAATATTTTCATATAATATACAGTGGATCAAAGAGGAGTATTTTATAGCTTTGTTTTATGCACCAGGGCATGTTCACTTTCCTACTGGTACTTTAGCATAACAGTCATTCTTTTCTCCATCTTTTCTCACCCCATGGGGATCTGGATTGTTAGAATAGATTCTCAGTACCCCTTGCTTGTCATAAGAGGCGACTAAATGGGGTGGTCCTTCGGATGAGACCGCAAAAACTGAGGCCTCCGTGTCAAAGCAGGTGTGGCACATAAAGATCCCTCCCTGTTCAAAGGCCGTAAGCGCTGAGCACAGGCCTAAATTTTGCAGCCCTTCACCGGAATTGGTGACGTCTCCATATAAGTAAAAAATTCTTGAGTGGGACATTAAACAATATATAATCAATCAATCCATCTTTTCTCTCAGTGCACAATGTGAAGTTCATAAAATCTATGTTTCTGCTCATGCTATCTCCTCTATACCATGCAGTATACCAAGGGGAAAAGGGGGCACTTTCAATTTGGGGGGCTGGGAAGGCCTTTGTTTTTAAAGCAACAAATTATTTTTTCTTACACTTTTAAGTGATATCGTGCTTCAACTATGATCAATCAGGGGTATATATATGATTTAAGTTATAGAAATTATGACTAAAAGTCAATTACAAATTGTGCTTGCAAGAATTAGCTTTCCTTGGAAATTCCAGTAAGCAATCATCAAAATCATTGAAATAGTTACAAATTACAAAATTAAGCCCAAATTTAAATTTCTTGTGAAAAATGAAGCATAAAAATCATGTATAGACATAGAACAAGTCTCGTTCTGATTTTTTATATGTTTTAAAGAATAACAGATTTTAGTTACTTTTTTCTTAAATTCACTAGGTTTAAACCTCTTGTGCAAAACTTTCTAATTGATGCACAGATACAAATTTTTGACATTTGATTCTACAAAGTTTCCTGAATTCAAAAAATTATAACATCCCACTCAAAAATTCTGCAAGCTTGGTTAATTTCCAATTCAAAAAGGCTACTAAGTGGCATATTTCATTGATTTTACATCTAAAATGTCGAAAACTCTATTTTTCCATTAACTCCATTGCAGATGTAATGAAACTTCTGGTAAATTGAAACGTGAGAATACCAGAGGCAAAATACAAAAACATAGGCAAAATACAAATAAATTGTGCTTAATGTTGACTTTTCAGTGATCATTGGCAAGACAGGAAAGTAACAGTTTTGCATTATATTTTACTATAACTATTTTCAGTTATGCCCCTGACTGATGATATAAATGTGTCTCAAGGGCTCAACAATTGATTATTAGATTGCGATATCATTGTTGCAAAATTTATAGTCTTCTGTATTTATATTCTGAGGGTAAATTTTTCATTGGGTCTGCTTCTGACCATCTGAATATTTGGTTGTTTCCTTAAAATATGTTTTTCTATTGGTCATAGTGGTTGGCAAATTGATCGTTAATATGTTTCATTTCGTTAACGTCTCCTTTGTTTTTGAGTTAAATGTTTTCTCAAGGATTTTCATATACATGTAGGCGTTTTTGATATTGATTCTTGTAATCCAGTATTTGTGAAGTAGGCGGATGAGGCTGTGGCTGAAATTAATATGTGCATTTTATATGGTAGCTAGGAAACACAAGCCTGTAGACCCAGCGGAATACCACGAAGCATCCACCCACGAAAGTCTTCTCAATTTTAACCTTTAGGTGTTCAGTGGTCTTCAATTTTAGTGTTGTTTGTAAAAATTAATAAATTATAAAAAAAATCAAAAGTTTTAAATAAAATCTATTATGTTTTCTATCCTTCAGTCAAGGCTATCATGTGGCTCTGCCTGGTCTTGTGTATATATGAACAGAATAGATTTTTTTTTAACTTTTAATTTTTAAGGAAGAAAATAATTTGAACAGAAAGTGTGCATACACTGTAAGTACCTTTTACATACTGACAGTATATCTGCATTGTGAGACAATCATCATGTAAATTGTGTGTCAGTCTATTCCTTGATTATAATGAAACGTGGATAATTTGATACAACTATAAATTGATTTCTAATGGGAAAAATCATAGTAACTGCAAGTATGTGTAACTGTAAATTTGAATGGTACAGAAACTATCAGTGTAAGCATCATCACCTATCTTAGGATATAATACATGCACCTCTGTTCAAATTTATTTCCTGGTTCTTATTTTTTTTTTTTTTTTTTTTTTTTTGTAGAAGTGAAATCTCTGTTGACACCATTTCATTGTGAATTCTTGCTCTCTTTCTTTTAATGTTACATTGCTTTATAGAATCATGGATCTTAAGAGACAAGTTGAAGCATTGGAGGAAGAACTTCAGACTTCTGTTGAAACAGTTAACATACAGGTGAGTTGTTCCCTAATGACTCATTGTTAAGTAATAGGTAAATGAACCAGGAATTGTTGACGTATCTGGATGTGCTGTTTTGTCCCATTTTTACTATCAGCCTGGTCAGGGAAGGACTGTATTTTTTTTCTTATAAATTACTCCCTGTATAATTCTACAATAAAACAGTCCAACAAAATCAGTGTTCTAACTGCATAATCCACTTAAATCTAAATGTTGGACTGCTCAATTCAGCACCCAAGTCTCAAATGGACCATTTGATGACAGCACATTAATATTTGATGGTATTCAATTTAATTCGTAATTATCTGTGACAAAGTTTATCTTGTTAATTACTGCTGTACAAACGTGAAACATTGTCATTACTCCAGTCCCTCTAGGAACTATTGATGTAACAAAACATTTACTGTATGACTGGGTCTGGGCAATAAATGTTTTATTGGACCTTCTGACTAAAAAAAAATGTTACCTGTGGTTTATGACCTCCAGTAACATTTTGGTTCTCTGATCCAACAAAACATGTGTTGCTCAAGATCACAGTGACTGTCTATAAAAGCATACTGTTTTAAATATATGTATCAAATAGAAGATAAGGTGCCTGTACTATGAGACTGTAAGGAAACAATCATCATTATACTAGATAAATCTTTAATAACATGATAAAGTAAAATGTTTGTTAAATGGCTCTTTTGCTATCATTAAAATCCTTCATGTACATTTGTAACTATGGAAACAGATTATTTTAGGTCATCTGAGTCACTCAGGTGATCTGTTTTGCTATTTGTATGCATTTGTCATTGTGTTCCATCTGTTGTGCATTAGCAATTAAACATTTTTGACTTCTTCATAACAACCATTCCAATTATTTTCAATTTCATTGTGAAGCATCTTTGGGATAAGGGGGACATAAATTGTAAATTTCAGGACTCCTCTGGCCTTAGAGACAGGGCAAAAATTGTCAAAAGATGACAAATTTTCAAAAATCTTCTTTACCACAACAGCACATCTGTAAGAAAACTAAATGCATAGTCATATGAACCAGGGATACTTCTACCAAAATTATTTCATGATCCCAGGGATAGAGGTCATTAACATTGACAGCACATTATTTGTCCTTGTTAGATGAGTTTAGAATTTTCCAATATTCCTTAGAGTTTTTAGAATGCAAGTTTTTGAGTTTATCAATAATATTCTTACTATACTTTTTTATGCAGTCATCCATAAAGTGCTTATAGTTTTTGCTTTGGGAATTGAGATAATGTAAATTCTCAGGGGTCTAACATGTATTGTGGATTTTCTTTTTTGCCAAATGAAATTTTTTCCTTGCTGCTCTACAATCTATTGAACCATAGTTTATTATGGGATTTCTTCTCAGTGAATTTTTAAAATCATCCACTATATTATGACCAAATGTTAAATCTGCTGCATTGAAAAATATGTTGCATATTTTTGTAGTTACAATGGAAACATGTATTTTACAAACACTATTAACACACAACTAGCCATTTCAGTTAACTCGATGTGAATGGTGTCTACAGTGTTGGTATCTATAATCTTACAGAAATCTGCCGCTTTACCTGCGGACCATAGTTTCGACTGGTTTTCACCTGAACAGACCTTTGCTAATAATTTGTTACAACGAGAAAACGAAAACGATATTGGGCTATGTACATCAGAATAGAGATTACAAAAATCAATAATATCAAACTCTTTCAAAATTTCAAAGACATGGACACTGGCTATAACACAGTCAACAGTGCTACTGTTTTTACAAGTTAATTTACCTATGTTTTTATCATTGCCTGCACGGCCATTTACAATATACATTTCATTATTTTTACAAAGTTCAACTAACTGTTAATAATTGTTAACAGTGAAATCCTGTACAGTTCTCTCTAAACATGCATGGTATTTATCAAATATCAGTGCCCTCTCAGCTGTATCTGGTTGTAGAATATCTTCACAGTTGTTACATGTAATGTTTGTTAAATAATTGTCAGATATGAAATAGTCACGTAGGTGCCCTACTCTAGCATTAAAGTCATGTGTAAGACAAATATTTTCATAATCATTGAATGTAGAACTTAATTCATATTCGATGTCTAAAAACCAATCAGGAGAGGAATATTTACTACTCTCCGGGGGAATATAAACTACACCACATATCACATCCTCACTAGTATTCATGAAGACTTTGCTTAATTTAAACCAGAGAACATATTTACACTCAGTATTTATGATATTTACATATTTTACAACTTCATCTTTCACTAGTAACATGATCCCACCTGAACGGGTATTACTAAGTTTTCGTCTGTTTTTCATATATGTTACATAACCTCGTGTCGATATATTATTGGTGTCATCTGTTTTGGTCTCAGTTAGTCCCACTATCTCGTAGTTTATGATAAGCTTTTCAAATTCTTCATAGTTTAGTTTGTTTTTTATTCCACATACATTTAGTGATAAGAATCGTAAATCACTGTAGCCCTTTTCGATGGGTTTGACAGTCTATGTGCGGTTCTGCTCGGTTGATCATTCAAAGCTGCTCACGTTTGGTGATCAGAGTCAGTATGGGAGGTGGATCCTTTGGGAGGCTGTACAGCTTACCATTTATATAAATAGTGTCTCGTACCAGCTTCATGTGTTTATGATCTTTCTTGGCTTGTCTCATGACCGGGTATAATTTCTTTCTCCGTTAATCAATTTTGGGAGGAAACTGTTGGTTCACCCAGATCCGTGTTCTGTGTAATTTCTTAGGGGCACTGATGTTAATAAACTCCCTGTCCTTGATGTATATGAATTTCTCAACTATGTTCCGTAGATATTCACTAAATTCATTCCACTTGCCGATTCTGTGCACATGCTCAAATGAAATTTCATTGCATTTCATACCCTCATGTATTTATTAAAATGAAATTCCTAAATGTTGGGAAAACATGTAAAACATTTAAGAATGACCTTTGTTGTTTTCAGCCTCAGTTAGAGGAAGTGACAAATGAAATGAGAAAGACAAACCAAAGAATGAGTTTGTTGATGCAGGATGGAGAGAGGGTGCGACGTGAAGTCGATGGCCTGAAAAGACAAGCAGATGGTATTGTACTCGTGTTAATTATGTACATGTAAAATATGTATTCTTTGAACATACAGTGTATGTACACATTTGATATGTTTGTATTAATGTGGGGTTTTTATAAATGTGGGATAAATTATAAATGTGGGATTTCTTTTTTACTAGCAAATTCTGTATTTTAAAAACACGAGTACATAGAACATGTTTATAATCAATTATTCTCATAATGAACTGCCAAAAGTTGATCAATTTTGAAATAGTCATTTAGGGCAGGAAGGCATCTACCAAAATTTCATGATCCTCAGGGTAGAGGTTTTGACTCCAGGACAGGGTCAAACTTGGTATATGTGGTGTTTATGTTTAAAGCATTTAAATAATATCTTCTTTAATGCGTTTGATATTAAATAGAAACTCAGTTGATATTTAGAGGGAGTAGGTAGCCCTCTACCAAAATTATAAATTTAGTGATCCTTAGGGGTAGAGGTTTTGGCTCTAGGGTGGAACCAAAAATTTATGTTGTTATTGTCTTTATCATTTGAAAGATTTCTTTAAGTTTGCTGATACAGTATAAAAACCAAAAGCAAAATTAGGAAAAGCAGAAAAGAATGTACAAAAATTGTGAATTTCACAGTCCCAGAGTTTGATTTTACGATGGGTCCAAATTAGTCATCGTGTTAATGTTATATTATTGTATAAAGTATTGCATCGGTATTAGCACTTTCGGGGGTGGGGGCATTTCAGCTGAAGATTTCTTAGCCCTTGGGGCTAGTGATATTTTTAACCAATCTCAGATGACTGATACAAACAATCAGGAATAGGGACTTTGATAACATGTACATGTATTTTGAATTTTTTTCAAAATTCTCCAGTCTTTGTTTTATCATTTTCAAAATGGAAGAAGTTGTTAAATTTTGTAATTTTGTTTAAAGTTCTAGGAATAATTTTACATGTAATTTTTTTTTATTGTAGGCTACCAACATGAACTTAAAGAAATTCAAAACATAGAGAATCGAAAACTTGAAATGTTGAGAAATAAGCACAAGCCAACTTATGAGGCAGTGATGTGGTACAAGGATAACCAAAATATATTCCAAGGACAAGTACATTTACCTCTTCTTCTGTCAGTAAGTACCTGTAGTCTGATTCTGTATTTAAGTATCTGTAGTGTTGATTCTGTCTGTAATTATCTGTTGTGTTGATTCTGTCTGTAAGTATCTGTAGTGTTGATTCTGTCTGTAAGTATCTGTAGTGTTGATTCTGTATATAAGTATCTGTAGTGTTGATTCTGTCTCTTAAGTATCTGTAGTGTTGATTCTGTATATAAGTATCTGTTGTGTTGATTCTGTCTCTAAGTATCTGTAGCGTTGATTGTAACTGTAATTATCTGTAGTGTTGATTATGTCTCTAAGTATCTGTAGTGTTGATTGTAACTGTAATTATCTGTAGTGTTGATTATGTCTCTAAGTATCTGTAGTGTTGATTGTAACTTTAATTATCTGTAGTGTTGATTCTGTCTGTAAATACCTGTAGTTTGATTCTGTCTGTATTCTGTAAGTACATGTATTGTTGATTCTGTCTGTAAGTACATGCAGTGCTGGACAGTGAAATAAGACTTGGCTAAATTCGCAGAGATTAACATTCCATTTTGGACCATAGCAGTTCATTTGCTGACACAAAGTCAACATCCGCATGTGAAGTCTTCCTATGTATTTCAATCAAGGAATTGGAACCAGAATAGTGTCTGTACATTACGAAATTTTGAGGAGGGTTGCAGCTCAGATTTTGTATTTTCCACCCAGAAAAGGGTGAGATGGATGAAGAGCCAAAAATTGCAAAAAATAGACCATTTAAGTTTTCCCTTTCATTCTATTTTTATGCCCTAAAGATCAAAATAAGAGGAGAGACATTGTTTTGGGTCTTGCAACTAAACTTTCAAACTGTACAAGATAAAGACTTTATTCCTGGTAAATTGAATGGTCGGAATTCTGTTATAATGGTGTGTATTATTCATTAAAGGCAGATTTGCTACAGGTAAATGTGGTCATGTTTGTGGGTATAAAGGTTGTTTACTAGAAAGGTTCATAACAAATTTCATGTATGGTAGATGTACACACTCCAAATGATAATTAAAAAATGAATAAAGTGAAAAGCATCAAGGTGACAAATGGACAAAAGAAACTGATCATCCTCACCAATAAGGATTAAGAATATATAATTCATCATTAAGTGTTGGTTTACAGTGCACTAAATTTTGTGCCTCACCATGAAAGAAGAAAATGAATATATTCAGAGATGAAAGTGTTCTGCCAGTTGGCGAATTTCCATGTTTTATGCTATAAAAATTTGATGTAAAACATTGGGGGGGGGGGGGGGGGGGGGGGGGGGGGGGGGAGGAAAAGTGAAGTGTATCCATATTTCTTGGTACAGACTCCTTTCTTATTGTAAATAAAGTGTGTCTAAAGAACTGAATTTCAGTTTTTTATTCACTGTTCATGTGGTCAATTATGGCATTGTCGATCTAAATTGAAAGTATGAAGGGGAGACAACCCAAAGAGCATTAAAATATTTGAAAATCAAGTGTTATGGTAAAGAACATGGCAGGGTATCAAATTTTAGGATAGAGCATCCTTCATATAAAAGAATGTGACAACAATATAAGAAATGGAATTTCAACTGGATGCATAAAAAAAAGGATCCATGCAGTTGAAATCTGGTATTAAGGAAGCAAGTGTGAGGGAATCTCATCATAAAGTGGATGGAGCTTGGAACATTTTTTTTTTCAATTAAAGTAAAAATAAGTATCAAATTGTAAAGTATGAGGTTTATAAATTTGCTTTCTAGTCAGTGATTGGGATAAGCAAATTGTAAAATGTGACAATGGCATGTTACCAGCTAGTGTCAATGTGACTAAAGTGAATGTGCCATATTGAAATTTTTATGTGACATTGAAAAGGACATTGAAGTCCAAGAGACCAGTAATCTAAACACTCTGGCAGACTGACCGGAATAGTATACTGAATACTGATGTGGGAAAGTCTCTCATAAAAGATTTATTGAAAAGAAAACTCTTTCACATTTTTCATTTTGATTTTCACTGTTTTACTTCTTTGAACTGTTTCAAAGCATCATGAAACTTGACATTACTGCCTGTAAGTTCAACATTCTTCTGCTTGTTGAGTATGAGATTTTGCTGACTGATCACTCATTCACACCTTGCTATATGGAGTGGACTCATTCACACCTTGCTATATGGAGTGGATTCATTCACACTCTGCTATATGGAGTGGATTCATTCACACTCTGCTATATGGAGTGGACACATTCACACCCTGCTGTATGGAGTGGATCCATTCACACCCTGCTGTATGGAGTGGATTCATTTACACCTTGCTATATGGAGTGGAGTCATTCACACCCTGCTGCATGGAGTGGACTCATTCACACCCTGCTGTATGGAGTGGATTCATTCACACCCTGCTATATAGAGTGGATTCATTCACACCTTGCTATATGGAGTGGACTCATTCACACCCTGCTGTATGGAGTGGACTCATTCACACCCTGCTGTATGGAGTGGATTCATTCACACCTTGCTATATGGAGTGGATTCATTCACACTCTGCTATATGGAGTGGATTCATTCACACTCTGCTGTATGGAGTGGATTCATTCACACCCTGCTGTATGGAGTGGATTCATTCACACCCTGCTATATGGAGTGGATTCATCCACACCTTGCTGTATGAAGTGGATTCATTCACACTCTGCTATATGGAGTGGATTCATTCACACTCTGCTATATGGAGTGGACACATTCACACCCTGCTGTATGGAGTGGATTCATTCACACCCTGCTGTATGGAGTGGATTCATTCACACCCTGCTATATGGAGTGGATTCATTCACACCTTGCTATATAGAGTGGATTCATCCACACCTTGCTGTATGGAGTGGATTCATCCACACCCTGCTATATGGAGTGGATTCATTCACACCCTGCTGTATGGAGTGGATTCATTCACATCCTGCTGTATGGAGTGGACTCATTCCACCCTGCTATATGGAGTGGATTCATCCACACCCTGCTGTATGGAGTGGATTCATTCACACCTTACTATATGGAGTGGATTCATTCACAACTTGCTATATGGAGTGGATTCATTCACACCTTGCTGTATGGAGTGGATTCATTCACACCCTGCTATATAGAGTGGATTCATTCACACCCTGCTGTATGGAGCTGACTCATTCAAATCCTGCTGTATGGAGTGGATTCATTCACACCCTGCTGTATGGAGCTGACTCATTCACACCCTGCTGTATGGAGTGGATTCATTCACACCCTACTGTATGGAGTGGATTCATCCATACCCTGCTGTATGGAGTGGATTCATTCACATCCTGCTTTGTGGAGTGGAAGCAGGAGTAACATTGGATTTTTTTCATAGCTTTCTGCATATTGTTTTTCAAATTGACTACGTACACTTGTTATGCAATCGGATGTCAACTCTTGCCTTTTCATTGAAGAAGTACAAAATATTACACAGCTTTGAGTAAATGAATTACTTTTCTCACCTTTTACGCTTTCAAAAAAAGCCAAGGCCAAATTTCCGCCAGTTTGTGTTATATTTCATTATAGTTTAAGATTCTCGTCGTATGTATGTTTGTTTGGACTTCTCTGCATCATCGTTTTCTTTAGACTCTTCTGTGTTGTCATCTTTTAGTTTAATGGCTGCTGCTACAGCGTCTACTGGGTTATCCTTCTAACCATAATTAAGGAAAGTCTGCCCTTTGTCGGGCTTAGAAATTTTTCAGTAGCATCTTCAATCTGTGTGTGTAAAAATTGCAATTTAATGGTATTAACCATTCAAATAAATTTGCACTGTTTGATTAGATACTGATTAGAATTTATCAAAGTCATACATGGGCTTAAATGAATGAAAAGTTGTACTATTGTACAAAAGCACTACAGTGATAAAGATTGTTCAAGAACTAAATTACTGTAGATTCATTGGGGAAACAGCTCAAAAGTTTAAAGGTTTGGATGTCTACAGAATCAGTGGGTAAAAGCTCAAAGTAAGTATATTGAAAATATGCATCATAAAGTTGAAGCATTTTCAGTATCTGTGCGCAATATTTTAATTTAATGAAATTATGGTTCGGGCATGTAATTATCCCAATCACAGCTAGGGATCTGCATGGAATACTCCCTTTTATCCTTGAAAATGATGAAATGCATGCAATTCCAGTGCCCCCCCCCCCCCCCCCCCCCCAATAGATTTCAGTAATATGCAGTTTCATTTCTGTATATTTCACTGAATGAAATTTGACTTTTACCTTCAATTTTTTCAATTGTATCTAATACAGAGATTTTTGTGGACCTTCACATCTGTACTTAGGGAAGGGATGCATATCACATCATAGGAAAATTACAAGCTCCTTAAACTTTAGGATTTTAGTATTATTACTATTAAAGCCAAGATATGTAAATCAACCCATGTGTCATTTTTTTTCCTTGTAACAAGTGTATTTTATTTTTACAAAATGTCAGCTTGGTTTTTGTGTCTTAGATGAATACAATATATAAAATCTCCATAAATGAAGTTAATATGTTCCCTTCTACATCAAAGTATTGTCTAAGGTAATTAAGGTCCACCTTCTATGTCCAAATGTAATTCTCTTCACAAATTATTCAAAAAATAGAAAAGCAGTGCATGTAATTGTGGTAATATTTTGTTTTTGTTTTATTTGTAACTAATACTTAGACATTTCAGACTTGTTTGTCAGTGGGGGCATTTTAATCATCTTTTTATTTTCTGTGCACTGCACACCTTTACTGACAATGAAATTGGTTCTTAAAGTATAGCTGGCAACAGACACATGTACATGAATCTCATGAAATCTCTTTAACAGTTTGGTATGACGTTTATATATCATTTCAGGTGAATCCTACGTCCCCATCTGTGGCTAAATACATAGAGATGCACATAAGTGCCAATGACATGAGGGCATTTATTTTCGAGAACACAGCTGATTACAATACGTTTATGAGGGAAGTTAGAGACAAACAGAATCTGAAGGTCAATGCTTTAAAAGTACCCCCCCAGCCTCTCAGTGCCTTCAAAGCCAGGCAAAACATCTCACATTACAGGTAAAACATTCTACTTGCGGTAGGATTGGCACACATTTTTACAATGTAGTTGATTTGGTTGTGTAAAATCAGATTTGTTGATATATGCAAGTTTTTGTGATTTGTCTGGATAACTCTTGGTAGATGGAGTAATTTTTAGATAGTATTGCAAAGATGTTCTTTTCATTTTTTTTTGTGATATGTTGTAAAATTAAAATGTACAGGGAACAAATCAGATGATACATATCCTGTAGACAATTATACTTAGAATGAAGGTATTGAATTCCCCTTATGAAACTTCATGTATACACAGACAGTTAGTCTATTTTATGTACCATATTTTAAGAGGAATTTTTTAGCAAGACACAAATTTAGAGATTTTTTCATAAAAATATGTACAATATATATAATATTTAAGTATAGCTAATTTTAGTGACTTTATAATTCCAGGGAAAATAATTATTACCTTTGATATGAAATAATTACTAGTGATTTTTAATTTATGCAATCTCGCTAATACTGCCAAAATTTAATCTTTGCTAAAACTTCTGCTTATACGGTATCTAAAGTATTGCCCTGATTTTCCTCTTACAGTAATGACATTATTCACAAACTGATTGTAATAAAACAAGAGGTTGACAGGCAGTAGAAATATACAGAAATAAACTGATTGGTTGATAGCCAGTAGAAATATGCAGAAATAAACTGATTGGTTGATAGCCAGTAGAAATATACAGAAATAAACTGATAGGTTGATAGCCTGTAGAAATATACAGAAATAAACTGATAGGTTGATAGCCTGTAGAAATATACAGAAATAAACTGATAGGTTGATAGCCTGTAGAAATATACAGAAATAAACTGATAGGTTGATAGCCTGTAGAAATATACAGAAATAAGCTGATAGGTTGATAGCCAGTAGAAATATACAGAAATAAACTGATTGGTTGATAGCCTGTAGAAATATACAGAAATAAACTGATTGGTTGATAGCCAGTAGAAATATACAGAAATAAACTGATAGGTTGATAGCCTGTAGAAATATACAGAAATAAACTGATTGGTTGATAGCCAGTAGAAATATACAGAAATAAACTGATAGGTTGATAGCCAGTAGAAATATACAGAAATAAACTGATAGGTTGATAGCCAGTAGAAATATACAGAAGTAAACTGATAGGTTGATAGCCAGTAGAAATATACAGAAATAAACTGATAGGTTGATAGCCAGTAGAAATATACAGAAATAAACTGTTAGGTTGATAGTCTGTAGAAATATACAGAAATAAACTGATAGGTTGATAGTCTGTAGAAATATACAGAAATAAACTGATAGGTTGATAGTCAGTAGAAATATACAGAAATAAGCTGATAGGTTGATAGCCAGTAGAAATATGCAGAAATAAACTGATTGGTTGATAGTCTGTAGAAATATACAGAAATAAACTGATAGGTTGATAGCCAGTAGAAATATACAGAAATAAACTGATAGGTTGATAGTCAGTAGAAATATACAGAAATAAACTGATAGGTTGATAGCCAGTAGAAATATACAGAAATAAACTGATAGGTTGATAGTCTGTAGAAATATACAGAAATAAACTGATAGGTTGATAGTCTGTAGAAATATACAGAAATAAACTGATAGGTTGATAGCCAGTAGAAATATACAGAAATAAACTGATTGGTTGATAGCCTGTAGAAATATACAGAAATAAACTGATTGGTTGATAGTCTGTAGAAATATACAGAAATAAACTGATTGGTTGATAGCCAGTAGAAATATACAGAAATAAACTGATAGGTTGATAGTCAGTAGAAATATACAGAAATAAACTGATAGGTTGATAGCCAGTAGAAATATACAGAAATAAACTGATAGGTTGATAGTCTGTAGAAATATACAGAAATAAACTGATAGGTTGATAGTCTGTAGAAATATACAGAAATAAACTGATAGGTTGATAGCCAGTAGAAATATACAGAAGTAAACTGATAGGTTGATAGCCAGTAGAAATATGCAGTTGATTGTTCATTGATCTAGTTTCATTCAAATATGTATATTTATAAAATATTCTGGTCCTAGTAGCACAAAAGTTAGTTAAGTTTAACTGACTGTTAACATCTAGTTAACACTATACAAAGTTAAGAGTTAATGACAATTTAATTGTTAGTTAAAGTTAGTTAACCTTGTGCAATTGGGTCCTAGTGAAATGATACCATTTGTTCTTTTTCATATGCCCTCTGTTATGTGCTTTTGCATTTTATATTCTTTATTGATTAAGAAAACATTGAAGAAATTTACATTTTTATTTCAGGCAGTTTGGATTTTTGAACTTTCTGAATGACTACATTGTTTGTGCTGATGGTGTGAGGCGTTACCTGTGTGCTCAGTATCAGGTGCACAACATCCCAGTTGGAACAAAACGCACCAAGGACCTTGTTGAGGAGATCAAACGACAATGTCCTGAGATGCGGACATTTTACACCGATGAGTATCAGGTAAATACACTAGCAGGATGTGTACTAACAGGTAAATGCACTAGCAGGATATGTACTAACAGGTAAATACACTAGCAGAATATGTACTAACAGGTAAATACATTAGCAGGATATGTACTAACAGATAAATACACGAGTAGGATATGTACTAACAGGTAAATACACGAGTAGGATATGTACTAACAGGTAAATACACTAGCAGGATATGTACTAACAGGTAAATACACGAGTAGGATATGTACTAACAGGTAAATACACTAGCAGGATATGTACTAACAGGTAAATACCCTAGGAATATGTATACAACAGGTAAATACACTAGCAGAATATGTACTAACAGGTAAATACATTAGCGGGATATGTACTA
Organism: Ostrea denselamellosa; assembly: GCA_024699665.1. Lineage (NCBI taxonomy): Eukaryota > Metazoa > Mollusca > Bivalvia > Ostreida > Ostreidae > Ostrea > Ostrea denselamellosa. Next base: position 12,028,661 of record JAMZEH010000010.1, read on the forward strand.
ACAGGTAAATACACTAGCAGAATGTGTACTAACAGGTAAATACACTAGCAGGATATGTACTAACAGGTAAATACATTAGCAGGATATGTACTAACAGGTATATACATTAGCAGGATATGTACTAACAGGTAAATACATTAGCAGGATATGTACTAACAGGTAAATACATTAGCGGGATATGTACTGACAGGTAAATACACTAGCAGAATGTGTACTAACAGGTAAATACACTAGCAGGATATGTACTAACAGGTATATACATTAGCAGGATATGTACTAACAGGTAAATACATTAGCAGGATATGTACTAATAGGATATGTACAACAGGTAAATATGTACTAACAGGTAGGTTCATTAACAGTGTATAATGACAAAGAGTGTAAGCATGGTATTTCTCAGAGATAATCAATTGGAGCTGTCTCTCATTTACAAATTTATTTTGTGAAGGGTGAAAGCTCACTTGAACTAAAGTCATTAATTCATTTTAGAAGACAATTTGAATTACAGTGTTATGAGACATTTTGTTTGGAAAAATTTAAAACAAAATTTGTTCAATTTCTCCTCAGAATAATGGAAAAGTACACTTTTGTACATTTCTCCTCACCCAGTTTCCCTTTTCAATTTTAAATAACCACTGAAAACCTTATGAAATGGTTAAAAAGTCTGTGTGTCAGTTAAAATGATGGAAATTCCATGGGGTATTGGGAATATGACATCTGATAATTGTAGGGTGTTGTGTGAGACATCTTCTACAGATTTATATTTAAAGTTCAACTTAAGAGGGAAAGTTCATGTATAATGTCATGGGAATTCCAAGTTTAAAGTAGGTGTATACACCCTATAAAAATGTATGTCAAATGTAAAAATATATATCACTTGTAAAAATGAATGTCACTTGTAAAAATATATGTCAGTTTGAATAGACAAGGATTTTATGTAAAATGGTGCATCTCAATGAAATAAAGTAGAAATAGAGATTGATTGACAAAGAATATCTATTTAACACAGAATATTTTATCAAACCATTTACTTTTCTTCTGATTGCAGTACTCATGTCGCATTTCCAAGTATGATAAATCCGTGTCTTCTAGGAGCACCAAAATCAGGTACGCTCTATGTATTTTCTAAACAGTCTTTTCATTTACTTATCACATTTTATACAGTTTTATACATACTATAGATACAGTACTGTAACAGTTGTCCAAGCAGTTCCATATAGTTTAATTGATTCAGTAATGTCCTCTATTGTTTCTTGCTTGGTTATGATTTTTCTCTTGTATTTTATTGCATCTTGATGTGACTATTCTGCAGGGACCCCATGTGGATGTCTGCATCGGTGGATGCCTCCAGGGTCCAGGAACTCAATACTGATATCAAAGTAAGATACCGCCATGTCTGTTGTAATGAATACTGATATCATAGTAAGAAACCGCCGTGTCTGTGGTAATGAATACTGATATCATAGTAAGAAACCGCCATGTCTGTTGTAATGAATACTGATATCATAGTAAGAAACCGCCATGTCTGTGGTAATGAATATCGATATCATAGTAAGAAACCGCCGTGTCTGTGGTAATGAATATCGATATCATAGTAAGAAACCGCTGTGTCTGTGGTAATGAATATCGATATCATAGTAAGAAACCGCCGTGTCTGTTGTAATGAATACTGATATCATAGTAAGAAACCGCCATGTCTGTTGTAATGAATACTGATATCATAGTAAGAAACCGCCATGTCTGTTGTAATGAATATCGATATCAAAGTAAGGACACAAGTTTGAAATGCACAGAAATTTCCAGTCTAAGATGATATAACACACCTGTCAAAATTCTTGTTAATGAAAGCTATGTGGTACAGTATGTGTATTAAAGTTGTGCACATGATGTTAGAAATGTAAGATATTGCTTAATGCAGCACAATTATCCGTGATTTTGTGCACAAAATTGAGATGCATGTGTACACACACACACAGTATTATGCAAATTATATTATAATGCACTTCGATTTTCATAGAAAGCAAATCACATTTTAAAAAGAAATATATTTGATTTATAATTATATATTTATTTCTTAGAATGGTATTTTCTTATTCACACAACATAAAATAGAATTCATGAATTTACAAGCTTCAGTAAATGCAGTGGTCATGAATATTCATGGAGGTTTTATTTCCTTACCAATAACTGAAGTCAAACCAAAATTACATGTTTATGTAATGATTTTAAGGCTGTCACGTGTACACGTGTAACCGGTAACGTTTCGTGTTTGGGCTGTAAACGTTTACAAAATCCCTAAACGTTTAAACGATGTCTTATATATGTGGCACAAATCTTGCAGGGTTCAAATTACAATCTAAATTATTTGAATAATTATTTCAAGTGAATAAACTTATTAAACAAATTGCGAGGGGAAGTAATGAATTTATAAAAGTTTGACTATAGTCTATAGGAACGGTGAACAATTTGCTATGCACACCGGCAACATCCGTTGCCTCTGAGCGCGTCTTTTCCACAGCGGGTGGAACTGTTACAAAACTGCGCTCCTCCCTTGACGCTGAGAACGTGGACAAACTGATCTTTTTGAACAAAAGATTAAAACATAAAGTGAATTGCGCTGCTCCGCCTGCACCAGCTGCACGTGAAGTCCATGTTAAAACCGAACCGACGGAAGAAGCCGCGGCACCAGCTCTGCCCTCTCTGGACAATCTAATGTGAAATCACTGAAATGAAAATTTGAAAAATGAAGTTTATTGTGAATTTGTGATCTGTATTGTGCAAATGTTGTACAGTGTGAATAAAATTGAATTCAATTTAAATGCTATCCGGATATTTATGTTCGTGTATTTTTTTCTGTCTTATATTTATACTCCGGAATGTCCGGTGACAATCTCTGCATCGTCCATAGAACGATGAAAACTGAAACACAAACATAATGGTCATTAATGGGTCTTAAAATTCTGTGCGTATTTTATTTTATTAAATTATACAACACTTCGTTTAAACGGTAACGTTTCGTTTACAATGCTTCGTTTAAACGTTTACAAAATTTTGTAAACGTAGCAGCCTTAAATGATTTCTAAATCATTTTTGAAAAATAAGTGCAATAGCCATGTTTCAAAAGTCTCCAAAAATCCTGCATTAAAGGGATGTCAATTGAATTAAAAATGATGTTAGGTTTCATATATTAAGTCTTGTCAGCGGATGATCCATGTTGTTTTGCGCTTGTTTTGTGGGAGTGAAATTAATGATTGTGAATTGTATGACAGAATTGTCAGGAACAGAGAAGAGAAAAGGAAAGTATGTATGCCAAACTGCAGCAGGAGTCACAGGGACTAGATACAAAGATGAACCAACTCAGAGAAAAAAAGGTATCAATAGCTTCAAAAGTTGGGCTATGTCAAGTAGTAACAGGTAGTGCAATCAGGTTATTTTAGCAACAGAATCAATCAAATGTATTTTAAGGTAACTTAATACTCACATTATTATCTGGTAAAAGAATAGAAAGTGTATTTATTTTCATTTGTTAGAGTTAAAAGTAATAAATTATCAAGTAAAATATATAGATCATCACACTTTTTTTTTTTAAGATGTGATGCATACATTTAAACAGAATCATGTATCAATGTCAGAAAACTGCAATTTTCCTCCAACAGCATGATCAAAATTTCACAGAAACTGGTTATAATGATATAATTGTATTCATAACAATTTCATGGAACTGTTTCTTTACAAAAATATACAATAGGTTGATATTGCAGATAGACAGAAACTTTAAGAATGAAAACAATATGCTATCAGTCTTTGATCTCGGGCGCATAAAAATCTCTACTGGCATATTTTAGGGATTTTTAAAGACTAAATGACAATATTTTTGAAATCAATAATCTATAAGTGCCCTAATTGGAGGTTGGCATATGACATATAATTTTGTAAGAAATTTGACAAGGAGCAATTTTTCATAAAGTTTGTCTTAGTATCCCATTGCCTAAAAAAGGTCATATAATGGCTCATACAAGTGCAGATTTTTTTTACCTTTTTTCCCAAAAATACATATAGTATATGTAGTATTACTACAACCACTCTCACTAGATTGTAGTCACAAATGGGAAATTCTAAATGCATGAGATGATGTGCCTTTTACAATACTACAAAAGCATCACAATCAAATTAATCAATTTTATTGATAAATATATATTTTTGGTTGCTAAGTAAGAACACATGTATTACAATTTTGACCATAATTTGCCTTTCTGCAGCCATTCGACACAATCTGACCTTACTTATACAGCATGATGATTAGTAAATGCTACATTATTTCAAAAATATAATCTTTAAACATATCTTAAAAGGTTTTTAACAAAATTTATTGAATTAATGAAGAGAATTTAGGTCAAAGATCATCAAGTGCAGAATCCACACTTTATTTACATATCCGTCATTTTCTAACAATATGATGTTTTGCCAATGTGTTCCACTGAATAAGATAAATGTTGCCACATTAAAACGAAAATCTTTATCTTAAATAAAAATAATGTAATTCTTTTTGCATTCAAATATATTTGGTTGCTAAGCAACACAAAAGCTAATGTTATCAAAAGGTACTGTCTACCTGTTTTTCTTCTTGAAGTACTCTATGTATGTATATGAATGTTCAGGCACCTACTTTCAGTCACTAACTTTAAATGTACTTGCATCATATTTAACAAAAATATGCTTTTTATATTTAACCTCTCAAAACCTATTTCTAAACATAATTCTTGGTACTGGGTCGTTCGGATATGGGAATGTGTTGACTGATATCTGTCTCTCAACTGGAACTCCATGGCAGACATATATAAGATCATGCCCAAATATCTGAAAGAAAAGTATGTCTTAAAGCAATATAAGCTGTCTAAATTGTTATTTTGGGGTCCCTAAAATTTAATCGAAATTTTGTAAATATCTACCTTCTAATACCTGATTTTATCGATTAAACTTTTGACATGTTGTATTTTTTGCATTAAATGTAAAAATTGTTCGACAGTTGAAATTAAGTCTTCCCGTACCTTAATTTTTCTGACATTATTTCCGTATGCAATGACCTAAAGTTGAACTCATTCGGCAAAATCAAATGCGCAAGCGCAACATATCCGGTAAGCACGAAAGATGTCTGACACGAAAGGTTTGAAGCGAGGGAGAAAGCCGACTTTGACTGATTCAGGACGAAAAAGATATAAAAACATATAACATCGTTAACAATGCCAAAATAATGATGGTAACTAGATTTTATCTCACCTCGCCGTCCATATTTTAATGACCCGGATACAACCCGATCCACCCCGATCAGCATCAGAATCATTTGTGTCAACATCGGTTATCTTCGGGATTGTCGCCGACGATTAATCAGCTGCCGTTGTTAGGTTCAAACGGAATGTCGAGGAATATATTTTTCATCACGTAAAGGTGTGTAAACGATGCATAAGAGAGGAAATTCGATGCAGTTCTTTTTTTCAATCATATCAACGTTCATTTAACCTCTTTTAATGCCACTATAAAAAATTGCAATTTTGGCAGCTTATATTGCTTTAATAAAAATGACAATTTACTTAGCAAAATGTTTTCTATAATCAAGGCTCTGAAAAAATCTGCATTAAATTTCTTATGAAATTTTATCAGAGGTAATTGCAGTACACATCACATGAACAAGTTCAGCCAGATAAATTTTGGTAAAGGTTAGGCCAAAAAAATTAATAGTTTCTTGGGCCAAATTTTGATGAGGCAGGCAGGTTTCCCCCTCCCCCCCCCCCCCCCCCCCCCCCCCTCTACAAAATAAACAGTCTTGACACACAGGATAAGCCCCTTATTTTTCATATCGCTGATCATCCACTACAGTTTCAACAACAGACTCAATGTACTCTTTGGTTTTCTCAAAGAAAACGTCATATTTTGAAGGTTGTCCATTGTTGTGCTCACGCAAGTCTTGAAGAATGGCTGGACCTTGCTGATCAAATGCTTGTTTAACCCGTTCATCTAACTCTTTTTCCTTCAGCAGCACCGTTATCCCCAGTCAACGACCTGTACACATTTCTTGCATGCATTGGTTCTAAGGAGCATATTAATGAGGTTTTACCTATAAAAGATTGCCGCACAGCTCTAGTGTGGTAAGAGGGCATGTCTTTCTGGATCGGCTGAATCATCTCTTGGTTCTTTGGTATCCGATTTTCCTTACTCAGATTTACTGGAATTCCCCACAAGAAATTGTGAGTTCCGAGACTGTTTCCAGCTGCAACACGATAAAGTATACACTTGTGGGAAATGGCATGTTCAATATTGTCAATGTAGTATCTTCTTTTGCAAGAGTCAGCACGAGTGTATTCATCAATACACAGTGGTTCAAACTCTTTCAGAGTGTCCAAGTGGCTTGCTTTATACACGTTATATGTTATACACTTTTTATGCTTTATAGAGTGTGGAATAGGTGGGTTTTACAACATATTTAGGTTGAATCAACTTTAATGACTGCATATCATCCAAAGTGTGCACTGGATGTGTCAAAGTGGTGTGTTTTCAATCTATCTAGCGATTTCTTCAAATATTCTGAATATTTATGCAGCATCTCTGCCAATTCCTTGACTGCAGTTTTGATTGGTAGCCACATTGGTCCATTTATCCAGACTTGCTCTAGAACAATATCCAGCTGCTGTGCAGGAGCAAGTAAAGTCGATCTGTCAATTTCTGGTTTCCTGTGTTTTGTTGGTGATGGGTCATTAAAACCAACAAGGTGTTCAAATAACAATGGGTGTAAAAAACCTCTGCTCTGAAACCGCTCGCTAAATGGATCAATGTACCACAAGCTATTTGTCACTGCATTCAAAAAGTTCTTACCAGAATGTAAGCTTTCCACTGTGAATCCAAGTCCAACCTTCTCAAAAATCTGTAAGACTTTATTGTATAATGCACATTTCTTGTTATCCTCGATCATTGGGTGGGAAAGATGCTTAGATGCATTCATCAGCAGTTTGAATGCATCTGTGCGACGTTTTCCCTTGTTAATGCCAACAGACTGGCCACTTTCATCTTCATGAGCCTCATTTGAATGTAAAGTAAAACTAAGGTAACGCCCAAACACAGACACTACCTCCGATAAATCGATGTTGGCATAACCCGATCAAATGAATTGGTTTTCGATCGTCCAACTTCAGTAGTACATGAACACTTTGACAGCTTCTCCGGGAAAGTAGAAAAAGTCATGTCCAGCTTCCCACTTTTGATGAATTCAAACAAGTCACCGATGGTGCAATTATCACTCATGCCCCCAACTATGCTCCATGGCATAATAAATGAGGGTCCATACGAAATCTGAACTGAAAGTATTGACATTTCAGTTATTTCACACTACACTAGCTGGTAGACTACCTGCCCTACTCAATCCCACGAAAATACACTGACCCAGATTATTTAATCCATGTCATTAGAGCGTTTGTTTATAAAATCATTAAAAGAAAGACCAATGATGATCAGATCTGAAAAATTCGGAAGAAAAAGCATTGATGTGGCGATGATTTTATTGGTGTGGCAGGGCCTGAGAAACTATTTATTAATTTTTTTTGGCCTTATCATATTGTAAAGCATTTTATTATTTGTATTAAACTGGAAATCACTGTTACAATACCGATACTTTTGAACTAGCAATACCTGTACAGTCCCCCTTTAATGAGAGGCTGCAAACTTCCTTGGAGGGTATACTTCCCCCAAAGATATGACCATCTCAGCATAATTGTTGGTGGCAGCAAAGATGGAGAAAAACAAAGCTTCCATCAAAGACAGCTTTATAAAATCTGCAGGTTCCCTTAACAATTGGCCATACAGCTGGATGAAAATTACAAATAAAATTAGTATTGGTCATCATAACCTATTTATCAACATTTAAAGCACCACTTGTCATAACTTTTAATTAGAAACAGAGTAATAGCTGTCATTGTTTTGTCTTCTACTTTTTGCATGTATGGATATTTTGTAATGCAGTGGTGCAAGCATATTAATGCATACCAATGCATATCAGACATTAAAAATAATTTTTATATATTTTAAAAGCAGAGGATATATGCTTTGCAAAAATATGAAAAATTACTGCATTTATAGGGAAAATAAAAATAATAATATTAAGGGAGAAATGAACTCTCCTCCACCAATAAAAACTGGACGCCACCAGATAACTGAAAAATTGTTGAGTGTGGCGGAAAACAACAATCAATCAATCAATCGTATGCCACCATTTAATGCCATGTCACGTGCTAAAACAATCGAAGATAGGTTAGATGATGATTTGCCGTTAAAGTTAGATTTCTATACTTATTTTTATTAAGAGTTTTGTTTTAATGAAATGCTAATGTGAGTTTTTGGAACAACTTTTCTTGGGTAAAAGAAATACCGAGATAGGACGGCGACCACCACATGTTTTACGAAGCCATTGTGTACACTGCGTCAGTACCTTGATTTTGGCAGATACCCCATCAGGGTTAAAAAATACCCTAGAGTATTTTTATTTTTTTGTCTCGCACATTTTATTTAGCATAAAATGTTTCTTGCATGGAATGATTCTTGCATGGTTTGCACGGAATGAAACGATTCTTGCACAGAACGTTAAACGCTCTGCACAAAATGCTGAACAGTTTGCACGGAACACTGAACGATTTGCACTGAATGAAATGAAATGCTTTGGAGGTGTAGTAGAACTTTTCAGGGTCTGTATATGAATAATCAATATGTTTCAAAATATTGAATCTAAGGGCAATAACTCTTTTCATTGATTTCTTTATCAATTCCATTATGCCATAGATTTCCTTTATTTGCACATACTATTCTGTATATTTTTGCAGAGAAACAGTTTCATGAAATCATTGTAAATACTATTAAATTGTTATAATCTTACTTCATATACAGTAGATGTTCAATTAACAATTTTTTATTTTTTTTTTTTTTTTTTTTTTCAATTAACAATTTTAATTGCTGTTTGTAGTGCATGCCAAATGTTAAATAAAGCAAACATTTATTGCTGAAAATGATAGATTACTCATAACATGGAGTTTGGACAGATTCAGGATTTTAAGGGGGTTGGGTGCACAGGTTTGTGGATTGTCTTGTAAGCTCAGCCACCCATCCAATGTCACATGATTTGATACTGCATTATTTTGCTCTTTCAGTATTTTCACCATTCCTCTATCCCAGATCCACCTTTGTTGATCTGAAGAATTTTTTGATTTTTAACATTAAAAAGAATAGCTCATTAATTGCTACAGCAAGTGCTGATTTCAAACTTAACACTTTTAGTCGCCTGCTTTCTGGTAAAAAGGTGAATAACTCTTATGTTGCATAGAGGATGCCCCATGATTTCCTGTTAGCCGACAATCTTGAAGTAGATGATCAGAATGGTAATATATGTAGTAAAATAAAGTGTTTTCTATACAAATTTCTCAGATCCCCTCACATATCTATGATGTTGTGTATAATGTACATATGCATGATAGAAATTATTGATTTCTTTGCTCAAAACGACGCATTTACATAATTCCCGTTTTCTCAGCCCACGACTTCCCTTGAATATTATGCATCCAGCATTTTAAGTTAATTTATATATTAACACTTATTCATGTTATGAAATTGTATAATAAAATTTTGTTAGTGATTTGTGAATGTCACATTTATTAAGTATATGTTTTGTAAGGCTGGAAAATAGCTAGGGGATATTTACATGTATCACGGAGACTCTAGCTATATAGAGCGACATATTATTATTATTATATATTTATATAGCACTTTATCTAATCAAAAATTACCCAAAATTGCTTACATTTAAGACAATGAAACAAAGTACAAGCTGCAAGAAATGAAGTACTCCTGGAAGACAACAGTTATTGACATGAGGGGCCGCAGACTGCATAAAAAATGGCATTAATAATACTAAACTGAATTCAAATTAGAAACAAAAAGTAGATTGTTTTTTATACTGTGGAATCATTAATGTTTGTGGGGGTCAATGTTTGTTGGTAGCCAAATATTTACTCGATCATGGGGATAGAATTTCAAGAGTTAACATCATTCTGAAAATATACAACATTGTACTGTAAAAGCTATTGCAAAGAATAACTGGTTCATGGAGACATAAATTTGTTGGTAAAAGTATCCACGAACTCCACAAACATTGAGCCCCTATGAACAATAATGATTTCACTGTGTCTATGACACCTTTATTGTTAATATCTGCATGCAAGTACAGTTTTGGGAATTTATTGACAGTGGTAAATGTCTGATCAAAGCTATAATGCAGGCTGTCATAGTAATTTAATTAAATTTGCAAATTTAGACTGTGGATCCTCTCTATGATGTTTGTAAATGGAGAGAATAGACTAGGATATGAAAACTTTCTACAGTAAATCTGATCTGCTAAGTATTTCACCTGTCATCCATCTTCCCATATTAAGATGTGATCACTGGCTTCTACATGAAGGCCGACATCAAATTCCCTGTGTATATCTACTGGCTCAATCTCACTTTACACCACTTTATGATACGAATCTTCGTGCTGCTGCTTCTCAGTATTTATAATACAGTTAATACTTATTCAAAAGATAATTATGTTGTAACAGTTAGTAATTTTTCACTTGTAGTATTCTTAAAATTTTGTTCTTTTACCCTGCATCTCGTTATATATATGACAGGTCTTTGTATACCTCGTCTGCAATTAGGCCAACTGGTGCTCAAGCAGATAGCATATTCTGGAATCAAACCAAATAATCTCTTGTTAGTACCACATGAATAAACCATGTGGAGCCTTGCAATGATCACTACCTTAACAGTAAAATAAATATAACAGTAAAAATAGTGAAAATAATGACAATGATGAGAGTCGTTGAATGATTGCTATGTCATAAATGATTCACCTGCTAATTAATCCTTGATGACCTTGCAGACAGTTTAAGTATACACCTGAACTTTTTTTTTTTTCATCAGTTTACCAAATTTCATTTCTTATTTCATTCCAAAGACTTTCTGATATTTTTAACACAACATTGTACATTTTTGATGAAATTTCCTGGATGTCCATTGTCATAGTGTTATACATACATGTATGACAGGAAGGTAATTGGATAAAGGGTTAATGGAGAAAAAATGTTTAAAATATTTAAATGCTCCCTTCTCTTGGTTAGTATTGAAACCTCAAAACCATCAGGAACACAAAAGCTGCAGTTTCAAATCAGTATGAAAGAATTTAACAGCATGATAAACATTTTTACATTAATCTACTAATTTTGATGATAAGTTCATATTTTGCTACAATTTTATTCATCTGTGGAGTTGATTTGAATCAGGTGAGCATTGTGGTCCATGGATCTCTTGTTTAATGTAACGAACCTTACCATGGTGTGAAATGAACCTGAGTTTAAAGCAATATTAGCTGTTTTCGTGTCGGAATTTTTTTTTTGTAAAATTGTGATTTACATGTACTATTTTAATGACAGATTGATTGATTAAATATTGTTTAACATCCTGCTCACGAATCTTTCACTCATATGGAGACCTTACCACTGCCAGTGAAGGGCTGCAAACTTAGGCCCATGCTCAGTGCTTATGGCCTGTGAGCAGGGGGGGATCTTTTCCATGCCACACCTGCTGTGACACGGACCTTGTTTTTTGTGGTCTCATCCAAAGGACCGCCCCATTTAGTCGCCTCTTATGACAAGCAAGGGGTACTGAGAATGTATTTTATCAACCCGGATTCCCATGGGGTTTTTTAATAACAGAAAAATATAGGGTGTTATGTAAACTTTTGTTATTGATATTTGTGTTAGAAAACCTGTTCAGAGGTCTGAAGGAAGAAAAATTGTTAATTTGTATTTCTATACAAAAATTGACTTCTATTCAGTAAAACTGAAATCTTTATTTTGATGAAATCTTAAACTTAGGCTTGATATTTTTAATGATTATGATTATTAAAGTTATGCAAAACTATCATAATACATATAGCACATTTTTACAGCAAAATGAATTGTCAGATTTGGAGCTAATATTGCCCCCCCCCCCCCACTCTCTTTAAAAAATCCACATTAAAACTTGAAACACATCACTGTAGCATGTTTAACAAAGACTTACTGTTTATTTTTTAAAGAAAAATTTGACACAAATGAAGGACAAGAAGAAGCGCCTACAGTCCCAAATCGACTCAAAGAAACAAAGGTGACAAGAAATCAGTTGTTTACTTACAAGTGTGTATATGTGCAATATCCCCAAATGCATAGAGATATCAGGCCTTGAGGTTATAAAACTTATTGAGTATGTACTCTATATTCAAACTCCAAATCTTTGGTCAAAGTCATACTCATACTCAAAAGTTATATATAAATTAGAGTGGAATTTTGAGTATGAGTATGGTTTGGAGTACTGAATATGATTATTAGTATGGAGTATATAATCAAAAAATATTATAACCCCCAGGCCAGAATTTAAAGATTATTTTGTAAAATCATTTGCCGTTTGATTGAAATCCTACATATTGTACCCTTAACATTAAATTACAAAATAGACTCAGAATATTATTTTAATTATCAGTGGAGTTCTGAGTGTGCTTTTGTTCTGTAGGATGCAGAGTGAGGAGACTGAAGCAATAGACTTGGATGCAGAGAAAAAGACCACAGACAGAAAGAAGAAAGATTTATATATCAAAATGTGTATTAGTCTGCAGAAAATGAAGGACAACACAAAGGTATTTGTTTTTCAAGAATGAATGAATCAAACTTGAGGGTAAGAGTATCCATCAGACAAGGCTATACAACTTTTCAACTCTTTACTACTTTTTTCTGTGACTGGGACTTGCCTTTCTTGGTGTCATAAGGCTATATAAAATTGAAATTAGTTTTCAGACCTGTGCTCATCTGTTTTGAGATTGACACATTGCCAATTTTATTAAATTTTCAATAACATAAAATAAACTACTTTTTATATGTATGCCCAATGTTTTGAACGTTCAGTACAGGGTGGGTTTAAAGGAGACCTGGAAGTGGTTAGACCTAAAGGAAAACATAAGAAAATGTAATAAACAGAAAGTTCAATGTTTTGTTGTTGGATATCAAATTTATTTCACGAGTGAGACAGGATTTTTTTCAATATTGGCACTCGTGCTTAAAATCAAACATGTTCTTTCAAAACCTAATTTCTGGAATACCCTCTATATACAGTTAAAGTATGAAAATGAGTGAAAGGCTCTGAGTGAAAACAGCAGCTACAATGATATACAGTTAAAGTATGAAAATGAATGAAAGGCTCTAAGTGAAAACAGCAGCTACAATGATATACAGCTGAAGTATGAAAATGAATGAGGGGTTCCAAGTGAAAACAGCAGCTACAGTAATATACAGCTAAAGTTTGAAAACGAGTGAGGGGTTCCAAGTGAAAACAATAGAGGCAACTTATCATGGAAATGCAAATCTCAAATTTTCATGTATTGATTATATGAATAACAAGGGGGGGGGGGGACTTTATTGGTAATCAAGGGAGACTGACAGTAATGAAAATTAAATAAATTGAAATTATCATTGTTTTTGGTAAAAAGTAAATGGGGAAAATGGCATTAATTTGTTCAATACTGATTTCATTTACTTGATTTAGTCATAGTATTTTTACTGAAAAAGTGCTATTAATTATTTGGGGGTGGTGGTGTTATTTTGCAAGTAAAATTTTTTGGAACAAGCTGAAATTTTATTTGGTAATAAAAATTATTTTGAAGCTTGTTAACCTGTATCCTTTCAGGAATGTTTGAATCTCAGCACAGATAAAGTTCGATTAAGCCTGAAACATGCTTCCATTGTACGAGATATGGAGAGTTTGGAGAATTCAAAGAGAGAACAGTCACATTCCATGCAAGATTTAGAGGTGAACTAAGATTTACAATAATTTTTTATTACATTTTCAGTAGTGAAATACATTTCCACATGCATTCCACATGCCTTCATTACTAGTACCATAACCATAAAAAGGGGGGGTGGGTGTTAATAAATTGAACTTTTGGAAAAACTACATCGTCAGAAGAAAGTGGGCACCAAGTTCCCCTGTTCCTACCTGTTTGTAATAATTCTTTTTTAGATTCACTTATTGGTACTGAAACATGTGTAATCAAGTAGTAGAGCATGATTTTCACACATATGGAGGCCTTTCTTTTCCTGCATTAGCACTCTACCCAGCCCACCACTGTCCACTTAGCACTTACTGGCATGTAACATCACTAGAAAACTATATCCAAATCATGTGGATCTAGAGTGGGAGAGGTTTGAACCAGGGCTCCAGAAATGGTCATATTTGCTGGACATGACCGAAATGTTGGTCAGAATGACTGAAACAAAATGTCCAAAAGATTTCTTTTTTAGTAGGAAAAAAAAGACCAAACCCAGATCAAGGTAAAAGTTTGTTTTTACAGTAATAAAATGTGATTATACACTAATAAAACAATCAACTGAGGCCAAGGATGTCAATTACTCTGATTATGGCTTGTTATTGAATGATTGAACCCATACAGGTGAATAATTAGTGCACACCTGTACCACCTGTTGTTTGTTCACTGACTTTGTACTTTTGTGTACACAACAATGTTAATCAATATTGATCTTGGACATTTGACATCTATTCCAGTGATTATCACAATTTACACAAATGTAATTGAATGAAACAAATAAAAGAACAAAATTATTAAACTCCTAATTGTTTAATCCATCTACAGTACACGTTTTCCTCTCAGTTCATTCAAATGATCTATAAATAACCCCATTAATGTTTTACAGAGTCTGCACATAAGCTCTTGTGGGATAAATGTAACAAATGTATCAATTTGAATATTGGAGAATGGTATGGAGTATTATCTCAGTGTAAGAAAAAGTTGATCTTTTTAAATTTATCTACGTGTACTATAAATATTCATACTGACAACTTCCTTTACTGCATAGAAAATATGTTTAGTTTAAAAATGTGAGTATAGCTGTAGGCCTAGTTATTGTGTGCGGCAAAGAGAGAGATTTAAAAAAAACATTATGACTAATAAAAAAAAAAACGTATCTGCAAATATTTGTTATGTAATTTAGTTTTCATATAATATTAGTTCTATAACTTTATTCCTGTTATGCTTTATTTAAAATATTGTAATAATTCGTCAGTTAATCAGAATTGAATAACTTTCAGTTTTTCCGAAGAGGACTTTACCAATTTTTTCTCCGTTGAAGAATATGAAATCATTTCACCCAGAAAATAACCATTGAAAATAATGGGCATTCCTATTCTTTTGTTTTGTAAACACAATTTTTTTTTCTCTCACTTGAAATTTGTCTCTTATTTACCACTTTATTAGATGAACAAAAATACCCCAAATGCACCCCTCTCTATTCCTTATATGAATAACTATTGTGAAGTACACATCCTAGTCATCCTTGAGGCAAATACATTATTTCATGTCATTCTGTTGTATTCAGAACATATTACTATTTTAGTATAGTAATCACTTAAAAACAAACACACTGTTGTTTCAAACGGGTTTATTTCTTATTACCATGTACGTATTCATATACCCTAAAGGTACCCCATGTAATATGCAAATTAGAGGGAATACACATATCTGTGGTAAATACACAACGCATGATAACGATGGTTAGTCTCAACATTAGGGTATGGAGACATCAAAAGTAGGGATCAGTGGTCTTATTACTCTTATACATTATGACAAATCCTTCTCCATGCATTGGTAGACCTTGTCAGTTTCCTGAATGGTCCTGCTGACATGCATTTTTGAGGGTTCATGAAAATTACCAAAATCAGTTAGAGACTTTTCCGGAGCCCTGGTTTGAACCCCACCCCTATTTGGAATTGGAAATTATTGCATTTGTGTGTTAAGTAATAAGGACAGAACCAGATCACAATATCATAATGAAATCATCTGTACAAAACTGGAACGATTCGTTAATGAAGGTGTCTACCAAAATTGTAAATTTCATGATCCTCTGGATAAAGGTTCTGACTCTAGTGCAGGACCAAATTTGATATATAGTATTTATGTGCAGAACATTTAGATTACATCTTCAAGAATGCTATTGATACTAAATTGAAACAAAATGGATATTTAGAAAGAGTATGTAGTCCTTTACTAAAATTGTAAATTTGATGATCCCAGGGGTAGGGGGTTTGGAATCAGGATGGGGCCAAAGTAGTCAGTGATACATTTTGTTAACAATTGAATGTTTTTAATTTCTTCTCGATAACTACCTTCATGGCTTCTAATTCTTTTCAAAGAACTAAATTTGATTGCTATCATATTTAGCCCTGTGAATTATTCATAAATGAAGTACATGTTAAATGAAACTCTTTACATTGCAAAATAATGACGGAGATACACTAGTCTCAACTGTAACAGAAACTTTGAAAATGTGTCGCACTTATAGTGTATTGGTGTAGTCAAAATACACATGGAACATATTTCCAGAAATATCTGTAAAATGTGTCGCACTTGTAGTATATTGGTGTAGTCAAAATACACATGGAACATATTTCCAGAAATATCTGTAAAATTTAACTACTTTTGAACATATATGAATAGGTCTGCATATATCACCACTTTAACACAAGCACGAGGCCTATTTATATTTTGGTAAAAGTGATGTCATTTCTGAATTGAAAATTAATGTCACAGTAAGTTGATAGATCAGTACATACTATCTCAACTGGTACAGTAGTGGAATCAACCAGAATAGGAAGATACTGTGTTCAATAAGAAATTATGAAGGATTTTTAAAAATTTTTTTTATTCAATGTATAGAGCTATTACAATTCCATTTTTGTATCTATCTGTTGTTTAAAGGCAAACAATAGCATTGAAGATTAAAGTGCACACATTGTTGTGTGATACGACTATATATACTCTGCAAAAAAAGAAACGCTTAGCCCTTTTGAAATTTTAAAAATGCAAATTATGTATTTTACCAGGTAAACTGAAATGGTCAATTGAGTAATTGATTTTTTACAGGTAAGTATGAAACTTTAAAGGTCTGCTCATTTGATTTGGCTCTCTGCCAAATTAGCTCGGGACTCTCTAAAATTGCACATCACCTCTATTGCCATGGAATTTGGCTTACGTTTTTCACGAGAACTTTGTGCTTAATTCAACCACTACATTAAAGCGTATAAAAGGACGAAGTTTGAAGCTTGAATTCATCATCACGTTAAAATGCTGCCATGCCAAGGTTGGACCCTGCTACTCGAAATATCGTCATTGGCCGTCTCCAGGCCGGAGTATCCCAGAGTGAGATTGCAGGAACTGAAAACGTAAATCAGAGCACAATTTCTCGGCTGTGGAACAGATTCCAGCAGACTGGCTCTACTAATGACCGACCGAGGAGTGGGCGACCTCGCATTACGACTCCTGGACAAGATCGCTACATCCGGGTCTTTCATCTACGGAATCGAACCGTTGCTGCAACACCTACTGCAGTCGGAATACCTGGATTGAGAAGAATCAGCTCGCAGACAGTCCGCAACCGACTTCGACAATATGGCATTAGACCCAGAAGACCGTATTTTGGAGCAGTTTTGACACCGTTACACAGACGAGAAAGAGTCCGATGGTGCAACAGATTGAGGGGCTGGACATTCCGCAACTGGCGTAGAATCTGGTTCAGCGATGAGTCCCGTTTTCTGCTACAGAAACGTGATGGAAGAATCCGTGTATACCGGCGCAGGAATGAACGTTTCTCTTCCTCGTGTGTCCAAGAAGTGGATAGCTTCGGTGGAGGTAGCGTCATGATGTGGACGGCGATCTCTAATGACCGTAAAACAGAACTGATACATGTCCCGGGCAATTTAACGGCTCAAAGGTACAGAGACGAAATTCTCCAACCTCACCTTATGCGCGTAATTGACCGACAGAGGGAGTTATTCCAACATGACAATGCTAGGCCTCACACAGCCCGCTTAACAATTGACTACCTTCAGCAGAGCAACATTAATGTGCTACCATGGCCTTCCAAATCACCGGATTTGAATCCGATTGAACACTTATGGGACCAACTGGATAAACGTGTGCGCCTGCGCCAACCTCCGCCTCAGACCCTCGATCAGCTCCGTCAAATGTTACAACAGGAATGGCGAACAATTCCACGCAATAACGTAAGAACATTGATTGACTCTATGCCAAGGAGATGCAGAACTGTGTTGGCAGCTCGAGGTGGTCATACACGGTACTAACTTAAAACGTGACAGGAAGTGTTCTTAACTGTGATGATCTGACTTTTTTTTCACCAATATCTAAGGTTTGGACTGTAATTTTTTTCAATTGAAACAATTCTAGTGAATATATACATTTTTTATTGCAAAATCATAATCCAAAATACATCTACTAAAATCTTAAAAAATCCATTATGCGTTTCTTTTTTTGCAGAGTATATATCTGCAGTATTTATCTTGTTAAAAATTTTCTGATTACCCCAGGATATGTAACCTGCAACCATTCTGTGAAAATTGATATATTAGTTATTATACTATTGGCATGTAGCACCATTATTCAAAGGGGGCTGGAGTGGGCAGTCTGAGTTTTGACTTCACAGTGGTCTAAAAATATGTGCAAAGCAAACTAAAAACAATCTTAAAGTTCTTTCAAATCCTAATTTCTGGGTTGGAAGTGACAGAAAACTACTCATACCGTACATTTTCACTTAGTTCTAATTCTTAATTCCAGGGGATTGTGGAGTTGAGGTGGAGGTTGTAGTTTGGTACGCTTGTATTACCTCAATTTTTTTCTCAAAAACTTCCGATTTCTTAAATTGTGGGGGATGTGACATTCTATATATTGATTCATTTCATAATTTCCGTTATGTCGACCTTGCATTCCTACCATTCACTTTTCCTTTTTAAAAAATATATATATATATATATATATATATATATATATATATATATATATATATCTTTTTTCTGAAAATGTAAGTTGTTAAAAAAAATGTGTCTTTCTTCCTTGAAACTTGGCATATGATAATTATGGAAAAACTAATTATGGCACGAGCCTTTCTTACATAACCCAAGAATTGTGAGTGCTGTATCTCACTTGTAACTCAACAACTGATACTCAAATTTTCATTGATTATTAGAAATACCTTAGTTAAGCATTGTAATAATGAAAAATGGAAAAAAAGAATTTGAAAATTTTCAACTCATGTCCATGTCCCTTTAAAGTGGTCGGTATAAATGTTTACATCTTGTGCAATGGTTGATTTATAAGGACATGGGTTCAATTCATTGTTTCAAACTTACATTTCCACACGCATTCATTACTAGTACCATAAACATAAAAGGGGGGGGGGGTGATAAATTGAACTTTTGGAAAAATTACATTGTCAGAAGAAAGTGGACACCAAATTCCCCTGTTCCTACCTGTTTGTAATAATTCTTTCTTTTTAGGGGTTAGGTTATATTTTACACCCCTCGCTATTTTGACAATATAAACCTTTTACTGATGATACCGGATGTGTGTAAGATAATGCATTGTCATAGAGTCATTGACTTTGGTACTGTTTAGTCTGTCACTACTTTGTTCATCATCAGAAACTGACTGAAAAAAGGAAGTGTAGAAACAGAAACTCAGGCATGTACGAAGAGATAAAGACTGCCAAAATGTGTGATCCTCTCCCATGCAGACTCCTAAATTGGATTGAGACGATGATACTGATTTATAATTCAAACTGTTTCAATTGCGTAAATACCAATACATTGAATGATTTGTTGTTAATAAATAGATATACACATGTACATGATAAAACATCGAATAATGCCCCTAAGCTTATTTTTTAGTTAGCTTTTTCATTTTGACAGCATCAAAGCATGTGCAGAACTGTTTGGGTTTTAAAACTTTTCAAAAATTGTTTTAAAAAAAAAATTCACATTACTTTTGATTGAACGTCATGTTCTTTTCACTTAATACACTGTACTCTTGTTTAGGGTGTATAAGTATCCACTTGCCATGTACATAATTGATGTTAATTTGATTCAGGTTAAAGCAATGCAGTTTAATTCAAATGTAAAGACACAAACCAAATCGTAAAATTGACTGGATATGGATTGCTCTACATTGGTTGGATACTATTACACATATTGTCATTCAGATCATTCCATTAATTAAAAATTTCAGAGAGAGTCCATTAAACCTTTCAAATAAAAATCACAGTGTACATTTGTTAAATAAAACTCATAACATATTGCGAAATAAGCTGAATTATTTTAATCATTAGTTCATGACGTCACATAAAATAACATCAGAATGGCACGTTATCATAAGCTATACTGTATTTACGTATGTATTATATATGAATAAAGCTTCCTACCAACATATGATAATCATTTTATGGAAAGATACACCCTATAAAAGAATTGTGAGGAGTATCATTTAATTTGGATGCCGGGCTGAACTTGGTCCCAAACACACCAAGTCCTTTGGTTTGAAGTACCATTGAGATAAGGGGGACATAAATTGTCAATTTAAGGACTCCTGCACCCCTGGGGCCTTAGTGGTGGGGCAAAAACTGTCAAATATATACCAATTTTCTAAGATCTTCTCTACAGTTGCTCATGTGATGTAGAACAGGAAGGCCCCCACCAAAATTAAAAATTCCATGATTCCTTAGATGGCGGTTGACACCAATACGGAAAAAACTTGGTATATACACTAGTGTACATGTTCATGTGTATGTACTTGGTATATACACTAGTGTACATGTTCATGTGTATGTACTTGGTATATACACTAGTGTACATGTTCATGTGTATGTACTTGGTATATACACTAGTGTACATGTTCATGTGTATGTACTTGGTATATACACTAGTGTACATGTTCATGTGTAAAACATTGAAATGATATCATCTTTAATGTTGTTGATACTGAATTAGAACTAAATAGACATTTAAAAGAAGAAGGTAGTTGTTTACCAAAATTGTAAATTTCATGACGTCAGGTGGTAACAGGTGAGTGCAAAATTATCATAGTGATTATTGTGTATTGTCATAAGGTCATTTGCAGTTAGTTCAAGTGAATTGTGCATGATTTCAATCTCATTTATGCTAGTCTTATAGATAATGTTCATTCTGGAAGAACTTCTTGCATTAATCTGACACTCCTCTTTACAAGTCAGTCCTGTCTGGTGAGCTTTGTCATACAGGACTCTTGTTATGGATAATTTGGGAAGTGTTTGAGTGCTGAATTTAGAGTTGGTCATAGATGTGTATAGTGATGTATATTTAAAAAATGAATTTTCATTTATTTGAAAATACATGAGGGCATGAACTGTGATTCATCATTAGGAACTTTTAATGGCACTTCATGAAAAGCATGTCTACATAAAATCATTGTAGTTCATATGCCATGTATTTTAAAAAAAAAAAAAAAAGAAATTATTTTTGATATTTACATTCTACTCTCATTTCTGTTGGAATTCCTAGCTGTTAAAATAGATGTACTATATCTGTCAAGATTGATATGTACATCATTCACATCTATATCACATTCATGAGGAAATGGCCAGCAACAATTAGCATAGATGTCATAGGCAAAAACACTGAAAATGTAAATATTCAAACATAGTTTTGTTATATGTGTATTGTTACTTATGACTAAATGTATGCATTGAATTTTTTAAAATGAGGCTTTTAGAGTTGGATTTCTGTATATGACTGTTTTGAAATTAATCAACTATCAGTTGTTGAAAGTGAGATTCAGTCAGGGACTTCTTGATTTCAGAGAGAATTTGAGCAAGCAAAAATACGAGTTCGCGAAGTTAAAGACCGGGCCAAGAGGTTGTTACAGACCGCTAAGAAAGCGACTGGAACAGCAGATAATGAGGAGTTGTCGGAGGAAATCAGAGAGGTTAGTACGTAACACACTGTGTACCTGATCAATATATAGGGCTCACGGCAGGTGTGCTGGTCAGTAGAGGATGCTTACCTTTTCTAGTAGGCTCTTGATGCCACCTCTGGTGTGTCCAGTGGTCTGTATGTGCCCAACTCCAAATTTTGTATTCTGTATAGGAATAATGATATTGATTGATCACTGTTCATTAACTTCACTTTTAAATCTTTTGGCAGATAACCTGCATTAAATGACCTTGATATGTCTTGACTACGATTTTCAGTAGACAAAAAAAAAGCTAAAAATGCATAGCCTTTTGACATGAATTCATTAACAATTTAAAATGTTGACGTTCTGTATTACCTTAACCTTGCAGAATTTTCATTTGTCTTTAAAGGGACTGACTGGTTCACATTTTTTGTTGTTGAGAAAAATGGTTTATTTTATTTTTGATGTTAAATAGTAAAAATACAACTAATTTAAAGTTGACAACCAAAATTTAGACCTACTTAACACAAGGATAAGAGCAACATTTTAACCTAAACTCTGTGTTATGTAAACAACAGACTCTTAGAGTCTAACTAGACTAGTTATTTTATGTTTATAAACAAACTAGTGAAGTGGTCAGCATCCTAATTTTGCACCAATACAAGTTTAACTTATAAACAGCAAATTTCACTTACAGGATGCTTGAAATGTGATATATATCATAAACTTAGGGAAATAACCACGCATTTCAAAATTTTGTAAACAATAACATACCTCAATCTTTGTTTACACAACAAATAATAACCTATCAGTACTGAGCTTCTGTCATAGTCATTTACCTTTATTTCTATGTAAAATCTTTTAAACACATTGGACAGTAAGTAGATTTTGATCATTAAAAGTCAAAAAATGCCACAGCAAAGAAATTTGATGTGGATGAAAAGTGGAGGATATGTACAACAATAATTTTGAAAATGAAAACTTTTAAGTTTACTTTATTTCATACAAAAAGCACAGTTTTAGTGGAAAGTAATCTGAAGAAAAAGTTTAAAACCCCTGCTGGGCTCAAATCCAAGATCTACAGTTTTGCAGTCGATGTGCTAACATACTGAGCTACTCAGCTAGGCAGTTATATCTTGAAGAAATAGACAAATTTTGCTGATAATTCATATTTTCATTCATATTTTAAAAGGATGCAATCCTGTCATCTTCAGATTTCTAGGATAACCCGAATATCAGATAAGCTACTGAGAATAGGCATGAAAATTAAGAGACCAGGTAAAATATTACTGACCTGCCTTTATTCATGTATTACAAAACGAGGCAGGAGGTTATAAAACTTTTTGAGTGTGTACTCCATACTCATACTCAAAATTCCACTCTAATTTTTGTATAACTTTTTAGTATGAAATCATGCTGATGAATGATGATAATAAATCTTTTTGGCAGCGGTTTGAGAGAGTTAGAGCAAACACTTTAGAAGAGATTGATGAGGCCATTCATGAACAGGAAGCTAGAGCAGACTCTCTGTATCAGACTGATGAACGGGTAAGTCACTTAATGTACATCTAATGTAGGTGTTGTATTGGAAGTCTGTGTTAAAACTGTGGCGAATCTGATTCTTTTTTTATATTTAGACTTGCATTTGATTCAAACCCTGATTGCTAAATCGGCTTCCTGTTACATTTGTTACCGTTGACCACCCCTGGACGTGCAGGTGAAAGTCCTGCTAGCTAAGGCAAATCAACCAGGGTTGTGTGCCTTCGAGGATGAAGATAATTTAATGAAGGATTAATGTAGTGGTCAGTTGCGTTTGATTACCAGTGGCCAGTTAGCTCAGTTGGTAGAGCACCTGACTAGAGATTCATGGGGCCCAGGTTCAAATCTTGGTTTGGTCTGTTACATGTTCTCCCTTCCTGTTACAAAACATTTCATATACAAGAGTGTTTTATGATTTATTATACTATAACATCATTGTGGTGTGTTTCATGATTTATTATGCATCTATAATATCATTGTGGTACTCAATGCAACACATATCTAAAAATTCAATTTGTTATATAAAATGCTCATATCTAGAAAAAATTAAAAACATTGTATCACATTGCTACACAAAGTTATACTTTTATGAAAGTGTAGGTCACAATCATGGTAGGGTCAAAGGTCAAGAACTGCTACCAAAAATGAATTGAAGCATACAGTCATCAGTTGGTGTTTTCATATACTATTTAATTTGTGCACTTCACTGAAGTTTTTAGATGACACATTACACACTTTAATCAATTTTGATGTAAGAAATTGTGCACAAGTGATCAACAAACAGACTAACATCAATTATTGACCTAGATAATTATGGAATGGGATGTCCCTCACCCAGCATATCAAAAGGGCACCTGTATTTCTCTCCCTACAGGTGAAACAGGGACAAAGAGATGCTTTTTACATCTGGATATTAAGGAAAAATAATTTAGCAAGATTACAGAACCCATCACTTATTTTTCATGTTGGAGACTTCTTTGTGATCTGTGACTCTGGATTAACACCCCAGAAGTCAGGAGTGGTCTTCTCCATGGTCAGACCTGGGAATATTCAGTTACCTACATGACTGTAGACATTCTGACGCTCTGTATATGTGTGGTTGATGGAGCTGTTCAAAGTCATGTGGGTTTCTATGGAGATCCATTAAGAGGGAGGGGCTATTTCCTGGACCCACTTGTACTACTTAATTTTATTCCAAGTCTTTTTACATTTACTGAAAGCTTATAGTCAACATCATTTCTAGAATGATTATCGAAATAATATGCAGTACGTTTATCATCATAATCCTCTGTAGTAGTTAGGATTTTCAGGAATTAAAGGTTGAGCCACAGAGAGTTGGGGGCTGAAAGTCAGTGGTTTGAAACATCTTTGTCTCATACTTAAATGGAATGTTCAGTTATTAGATTGTTTAAAACTGCAATCTTTGTGTCGTTTTACAGCTATAGGTGTATTTAAATTTCACATTCTGTGCTTGAATTGTATTTTAGGTTGTACAAGAATACCAACAACGAAAAACAGAAATCTCTAATTTGGAATCAGACCTTGAAAATCGAGAGCGAGACATGAGTGGTCACCAGGAGAAGACTGAGGAGATGAAGCGGCAGTGGCTTGACCCCTTGAGGGAAATGATGGAGAAGATCAATGAAAACTTTGGCTACTTCTTCTCTTGTATGAATTGTGCTGGAGAGGTGGATCTAAGTGTACCACCTAATGAGGTAGGCGGATCTAAGTTTACCACCTAATGAAGTAGGTGAATCTAAGTGTACCACCTATTGGGGTAAGTGGATCTAAGTGTACTGCCTAATGAGGTATGTGAATCAAAGTGTACCACCTAATGAAGTAGGTGGATCTAAGTGTACCACCTAATGAAGTAGGTGGATCTAGTGTACCACCTAATGAAGTAGGTGGATCAAAGTGTACCGCATATGAAGTAGGTGGATTAAGTGTACCACCTGATAAGGTAGGTGGTGGACAGGTTTAATTACTAGAACTTTGACTACTTCTTTTGATGTATAGAAAAGGCGAAGGCAACAAAGAAGTACCAATCTCATAAATCCCATATATAGAATATAAAATGGAGAGCAGAGCAAACAACCACCAGGGGTTGAATCAGGTACTCGGGAACATCCCACTCCTGCTGATCAGTCACACTTATTGTGAACCTGTCTTGATCAGGAGTAAACCATAGTCAAAATCACTATGAAAAGAATGACTTAACAATGGGTATGAAACAGACTGGACAATATTTGATTTAAAAATAGGTTGCATTTGCAAATGATTTCATTATACACTGTAACAACAATAGATTTTGCAAAATGTTATTTGATTGTATGCAGAACTGAATCTGTTGTGATACACGGGTGATAATACTGTAATTGTTTCATGTTATATTATTTTTCATGGATTGCCAAACGTGTTTTATATCTGTGTAATCCTTGATAAATATGTTTCCTTAAAGATTGTCTCCTTTGAAATTTACCTGGCCTAAGATAAAAAGATATCACTTTTTGTAAATCAAATAGGAAACTATAGATCAGGCCCTTATTGATGACCAAGAGGAGAGGGACTAAGGTAACCTCGGGCTCATTCCAGGTGAATAAAATTTGTCTTGATTTGGTCATGCCTATTTTGGGTCTTGAAATGAGTCTTACAGAAACAATCTGTGAATATCAACTATACAGTTTTATAAGCACACGTAAACAATACTCCCTAGTTGGTTTTTCAGATTTATTACTTCTCCATAGTCACACAGGTGACCTAACACTATTAGTCGAACTGCATCCGTCACCTGTCGTATGTTAACAAAGGAACATTTCTTGATGTCTACCCTTCCAATTCTTTAAATTTGATATGAAGTATCTTTGGAAGGGAGACATAAACTGTGTATTTCCGAACTCCTGCGCCCCAACATAGAGCCCTAGGAGCAGGGTAAAAAAACTGACAAAAATTGACTAATTTTCAAAAATCTTCTCTACAACCACACATCTGTAAGAAATCTCTACAACCACACATCTGTAAGAAAAACTAAATGCATAGTGATGTAGAGCCAGAAGTCTCTACAAAATTGTAAATTTCATGACCTCCATGGTAGAGGTTCTGACCCTAGGGTGGAACTGAACTTGGCATGTGTAAATATTTGTCAATGAATAACATTTTCTTTAATGTCTTTGATCCTAAATTAAAAGTAAATGGATATATAGAAAAAGCAGGTAGCTCTTTACCAAAATTGTTTTCATGATCCCAGGAATAAGGGTTTTGGTTACAAGGTGGGGCCAAAATTGTCATTATCATAGTGATTATTGTCTTTAGCATTTGAAAGACTAAATTTTGTTGATTTCATATAAAATTGAATGTTGCATGTTTAGGAAAAGCAGAAAGGGTTGTACCAATATTGTAAATTTTGCAGCCCCAGGGTTCTTACTCTAGGTGGGTCCAAAATAGTCAGAGTGTTAATATGCTGAGGCACTTGTAAAAGTGCAACACTGGGTAACATTTTGTCTTATTTTTAATTTCATTGATTTCAAACATATCATATTTCTGGTGTATAATCTTTGATAAATAAAGTCTTACATCTATCAATTTAAAACATCATTGCTATTCCCTGAGAGGTTACAGATGAAATCAAAGCCAGTAGGGGGGGGGGGGGGGGGGGGGCACAAATTCTGGTTTGGTTCAGCAATACCAGGTATGTTCACTATTAGCATTTATGACAATGCATAAGAGATGTTCCGTGCACTGACAAATGGTTCTTTGAGGAAAATTCTGCCATTCTTCCTAGTTCTTGTAGATTCTATGGCTGAAGGTGACATCTGCACACATGTTTTCCAAGCTTGTCCCAAACATCTTCAATCAGATTAAGGTCTGGGGGCATGGTGGGCCAATCTAGAACATTAATTAATACCATTTCTTTGACGAAAATGCTGTATCAGTCTCAGTGTGTGCATATGCACATTGTCCTGCTGAAAAGAACTCATCTGTTCCTTTTAATGTGCTTCTGTATCAATGGTATTAACGCAGGCTGCAGAATGTTGTTTATCTACGGTGCTGAGCAGTTAAGTATCCATGTAAAATGACCAATTGGGAGCAAAAATTTGTGTTCATTGTTCCCCAAACCAAGACACTACTTCCACCAGATCTGTCTCATTCAAGCGTGCAACTGTCTATATAGTCTTCATGCACACAATGGTAAGCTCATATTCTGCCATTTACCTTACTGATGTTGATTCAATCTTGATTCATCAGAAAATAAGATCCGTGTCTAATTTTGGCATTGATTTAACCGCTGTCAGGACCACTGCACTCTGTAATGCCGCTGATTGGGATTAAGATGTAAACCTATGTAATGTCTTCTGGAGAGAATCCCATGATGTTTTAATATCCGGAGAAACCATTCTATGGTGAATTGCTCTACCATGGTGTCCAATTGTTAGTCATGCCACCATTGCAGCAATCATATGTTTATTCAGCAAGTAGCGTTGTAACATGAATGCCTGTTGACATTGTGTTGTCAGAGTTCTACATTAACCTTTTTTCCTACAAGGGAAAAAGATATTTACTTGTCTGAACTTCAACTTCACTTGTCAGAAAAATTTTCAAAGTAGATCCAATATTGTCAACTTGAAAACTATATTACTTAAAATGTAGTCCATTTTATACTTGCTTGATTGATTTTTGATCTTATTCAATTGATAAAAACAACAAACACATAAAACAAACATTTATCTAAACTTCCTGTCTTGAATCAATGACCGTATTTGCTCGATGATGATCTAGAGAATCCAAATTTCATAAGATCCATGCCTCTTTACAAAATTAAAACTAGCACGTAATAAATGAGCACCAATCCTGATCGAGTGTGACTCAATTAGTTTACATAGTGATTGATTTTGGGATCGAAGTTAATTTTTTATGCATTGCTTCCGACTTTCAACTACGAATGAACTTTTCATTAATTGTTCTTTTTATTATTTGGAGACTATATAAAAAAGCACTTGTCCTATCGCACAAGTGCTCAGCAATATTCACTTGTCCACATTTTTTTTCCACTAGTATC
This sequence comes from Ostrea denselamellosa, assembly GCA_024699665.1. NCBI lineage: Eukaryota > Metazoa > Mollusca > Bivalvia > Ostreida > Ostreidae > Ostrea > Ostrea denselamellosa. Next base: position 12,057,142 of record JAMZEH010000010.1, read on the forward strand.
AGACAAGTGTTAATGTCGAACCCTGGTTGTCACAAATAGTTAACTAGGTCTTGGTCAATCATTAACGGACCCTATCTGGTTATGATTTCATATCAATTGGCTTATCGGTTCAAAGGGCTATTGTTAGCTACTAGCTTTAGCTACTTCCCACTAACACCTGCTTTCAACATACCAAGTGCTTTATTTGACAAATGATTGCTTAAACGTGGCATTGCTTAACTTTTTCATTTTTTTATACACCTGTCTTTAGACAATTCTGATCCATTTCAACTTCTCTTGCCGGAGGTTTACCTACTTTTTAAATTAATGCTATATGAAGGGTAGATGATCTGTCCAGCAAACACCTCCCCCTGTTTTCAAGTAAGGACCTTTATATATTAATGAGTGTTTGTATGGGTATCAAAGATGTACCAAGGATTTTGAATTTCTTTAATTTTTGAGAAAATTACACATATGTTGAACTTGTTCAGTTTGGAGGAAATATTACAGAGTACAGGATTTGTCTGTCTGACTCCTACACAGTTTTCATGTTAGAACCTTCTCCTTTTACAGAGTATTTGTATGGGTATGGAATGGGTGTGGAAGCTGGTATGCATGTGGCTTGGATTTTTATTTTCTTCAATTTTTGATTTAAAGAAATATTACATAGATAATACATTCTTTGTATGTTTCTCGTCCCACAATTTTCAAATGCGGACCTTATTTTACAGAATATTTGTATTGGTATATGGAGGGTATGCATGTGACATGGATTTTGATTTCCTTCAATTTTTGAGAAAATTACTGGGGTTTGTTTTTTTTTAATTAGTCAGTTTTAAGGAAATATCACATAGATAGTACATGATTTGTCTTTCTCCTCCCACAGTTTTTGATCGAGGGCCTTCTTATTTTACAGACTATTTATATGGGCATGTGGCAAGGATTTCAATTTCCTTCAATAGAAAACTACAGGTTTTGAACTTTACTGCTCCATTTTGAGGAAATATTGTAGTAGATAAAGGACATCATTTATCATTTCAATTCTCTCACAGTTTTAAAATTAGGGCCTTTGTAAATGACTTGAAGGTGTGCAATGATTTTGATTTTTCAGTCATTTTTAGTTTTCTTTCATGTTTGAAATATTTACAGGTTGTTAAACTTGGGTCAAATTTGGAGAAATATTTTGCACACAGAACTCTTGGTTTGTCAACATCTCTATCTTCTGTCACAGTTTCTAAGCTAGGACTTTTTATTCATATGAAGCAAAGAAATTATATTGCAGCCAGATGATGGCTGATACTTAATCTGAAGCAAATATTTCTACAAATCATGGCTTAGGAAAATCATTTATAAACTTTTCACGGGTGTATTATACACCATTTTAAGTATTCTTATTTCACTTGTAAGTGCATTTACCTTCAACAACAGAGTTATTTCATGATGACAAAATTGGTTTTTACCTTTTTGTTGCTTTTGAATAGCATTTGGAAAATTTTGTGCAGTGCTACTCACACCATGTAAGCAATTAGTATGAGCATCACAAGCAGTGAATTTTAAATGTTAGGTTGATATATGGTGGGGGAACTTCACAATGAGTTTGAAAAAAAAAAATTGATGTAACATGAAATTGGGGATTCAACTTGAGCGTCCAGTTGTACAGGTTTGTAATTTGATGAATATCTTTCTCAGGAGGACTATGAGAAATATGGAGTAAGGATTAAAGTGAAGTTCCGTGACTCTGAACAGTTGAGAGAGCTGAACATGCACCATCAGAGTGGAGGGGAGAGGAGCGTGGCCACTGTTCTTTATTTACTGGCACTTCAGGAACTGGCCAAATGTCCATTCAGGTGTGTCGACGAAATTAACCAGGTATGTCAAACATTTCAAAGTTTTCATGAAATATGTTACAAAGAATATTAATTATTAGTATCTCAGGCTTCCCTGATTACTATAGCTCTGATTGACACCTGTATTTTATCCGAATAACAATTAAACACATACTGTCATGTTAATATATGACTATACCGAATGTAACACGATTCAAAACCTTTCCATGTTAGTGTTTAATGTTTTCAACATTTGCGATATCGGTTTATGTTGTTTGGTTTTATACAAGTCATTTAAGCTGATAATCTGAAAACGTGAAAAAAAATGTATTTTAATGTATATATAAAAATACAGTTGAACTTCAGTATATCAAACATTGATATCTTGAATACCTTGGATATGTCGAAGTGGGTTAGAAGTCCAAACTACATTTTCTTAATGTATTTTAACCTCTGTAGTTTTTTCTCAGCTCCATTAGTTGATTGATTGATTCTATATTGTTTAATGTCCTGCTCAAGAATCTTTCACACATGGAGACATCACCATTGCTGGTGAAGGACTGCAAAATTCAGGTCTATGCTCGGCACTTATGGCCTTTGAGCAGGGAGGGACCTTTATCATGCCACACCTGCTGTGACACAAGACCTTGGTGTTTGCGATCTCATTCGAAGGACCGTCCCATTTAGTCGCCTCTTACAACAAACAAGGAGTACTGAGGACCTATTGTAACCCAGATCCTCACGGGAACGGCTCCATCGAGTTTCAAGATAAGGAGGTTGGACTGTATGTTCAGAAGAAGGAAACCAACATTGAACTTTACAGACATCACTGTATTTCTTATACCAAGCATGGGCTTTTCTACTATGACCTTTGACATAAAAAGATGATTAAATTGCCAACGCCTGCTGCAACGTGGGACCTCGGTTTTTAAGGTCATAATCTGAAAGACCCTTGACTCTTAATTTGAATTTCTTAGCATACAGCAATGTACTATATGTACATCTTGGGTTTGATGTGGTCGTGGCACAAGCAGGGCTCAAATTCATGACTTCCCGGTTACGAAGCAAAAGCTGTACCACTGAGCTACCATGACTGGTAGATTTTTAAGTGAAACAATATCGTACAGTGTTGTACTGGTACACGATTAAGTGATCAGAAACGATGTGGTGTTGTTCTGATACACAATTAAGTGATCAGAAACAATGTGGTTTTGTACTGGTACATGATTAAGTGATCAGAAACAATGTGGTGTCGTTCTGGTACACGATTAAGTGATCAGAAACAATGTGGTTTTGTACTGGTACATGATTAAGTGATCAGAAACAATGTGGTGTCGTTCTGATACACAATTAAGTGATCAGAAACAATGTGGTTTTGTACTGGTACATGATTAAGTGATCAGAAACAATGTGGTGTCGTTCTGGTACACGATTAAGTGATCAGAAACAATGTGGTTTTGTACTGGTACATGATTAAGTGATCAGAAACAATGTGGTGTCGTTCTGATACACAATTAAGTGATCAGAAACAATGTGGTTTTGTACTGGTACATGATTAAGTGATCAGAAACAATGTGGTTTTGTACTGGTACATGATTAAGTGATCAGAAACAATGTGGTGTCGTTCTGGTACATGATTAAGTGATCAGAAACAATGTGGTGTCGTTCTGGTACATGATTAAGTGATCAGAAACAATGTGGTGTCATAGTGTGTGTAGTGTAGCTTTGCTCCCTGAAAGAATGATTTTGAATCCACAAACAGTTTGGGTTGATAAATAAATCATTATATATCATAGGGAGGAATATCAGCATGCAGCAACCATGTGGTTGGATAATTCACTTTCTGCACTTTGACCTTTAACTAATTGAAGTGAGTTGGAAGTTTCAAAAATAATGATGTATCTCTACTGCACAGTGGAAGAAAAATGTGACTGTGTATAACTTTGCAGAGCAGGAAGCCCTCTGTCAAAATTGTAAATTTCATGATCCCAGGGGCTGGGTTTCACTCTAGGGCAGGGTTTGAATGGGTATATAATGTTAATGTCTAAATTGTTTAAAACCCTTCCTTTTATGCCTCACCCCCATCGCCCACCCCCACCCAAGATTGAAGATGTGGAAGGCATATTTTTCTGTCATTGTCATTCTGTCAAAAACTTTAACCTTGCTCATACCTTTGAATGGTGAGGGGAAGGGCTCTCACAGTTCATATGTGCATTCCTTGTGGCAATACCCAACGTTTGTGACCTTGACCTTGGAGTATTACCTACTTTTAAGAAAAATTAACCTAGGCGGTCTCTCCTTAACTATTTAAGGTATGTTTCTTATATTTTGTGTATAGATTTCTTATGAGAATTCTCTTTATTTTGGTGCCATGAGTTGTTACCTAGTGACCTTGACTTTGAAGTTTGGCCTAAATTGGAACATGGAACATTTACAACTGAGTTATTTTGCTTTGATTCAACAAATTGATTTTCAGTTATTTTTTTCCCTGTATACTCTCTGTGCTGTAAGGACATATTTTCCTATTAGTAAAATGATGTGTGCTGCATGGTCTACAGTTAGTATACAGTCAGCAATATCATGCAGGTGCTTGTAAGGAAGAGCTTTTTCGGGAGCTGGAATTTCATTCTTGTCACATGGGATATGGTCATATTTCATGTCATTAAAGCACGTAGAAATAGATGAAACCAGCTAGAAAACAGTCCCTCAGTGAGCAGTGAGAACTACGTAATTGCCTAAATGGCAACCAAACTAAGCACCCTGCATGAGAATATAGAGGCAGGTAACTCCCACTTTATGAGAAGAAATATAATGCAACAACTGTAGACAAAGAGAGATAACTCCCTCCTCACTGTACACTAATCTATAGTGAAAATATGCCTATAACACAGAATGGAAGTGATGCCTGGTGAAGCTACAAGAATTTAAAGCAGCAAACAGAACTTTTTAAGAAAAAAAAACCCTACTGTATTAGGTCACCTGAGTCACTCAGGTGACCTATTTTTGTTGGTCTCTTTGTTGTCATGCATCGTCTGTTAACAATTAAACATTTTTAATTTCTTGAAAACTACAAGGCCAGCTTTACCATTTTTGGTGAGAAGCATCTCTTGGAGAGAATTTTGTGAAATTTATGAGCTTACCACTCCTGATGACTCATAGGCCGGACCAAATATGCTTTAAAAAAAAAAAAGAAAAAAAAGGTTATATTTTCAAAAATCTTCCTCTCTATTCCTGCACATATAGGAGAAAAAAGAAATGAATGGTTATGTCCATGAAGCCCTTTATCAAAATTGTGAAATTCATGGCCCTGGATCAGGGGTTCAGGCCATAGGGCAGGGCCAATATGGCCAAATAGTGAAAATGTATGAATTTATCTTAGAAATCCTCTTCATGGCTCCTGGGTTCAGGCCCTTGCGCAAGTCCAATATGGGCAGATAATGAAAATAATTAGGGAATGTAAAATGATTTATATGCTTCAAACGTTCATTTTTCCTTCTTCTTTAATTGAATAGGAATGGTATATATTTTGAAAGATCATAAACATGTGCACAGAAGACTCCTAATTGAGACTTGTATGGAAATATGAGACTCCCTGTATGGGCTATGTTACTCGTGTGACTGTTAACTGTAAAACTACCAGGAATTGTTGAGTTTTCCTTCAAAACTACTGACCAAATTGAAGTTAAAGTATTTTCTAGCCACATTTTCTTAATGTAACATATATATCTTGAAAGGAAAAATCTTGAAATTGTTAATTATGCACTGAAATGTGATGTAACAGTTACCATGGCAATGAAAATAGACCATGAATCCCAAAAATGTATTTTCACCATTTTATTCATATAAAACACAGGAATTGAATAATTGTCAACCCTTGTTAAATAAATTATAGGGTTATTTATATTCATATACATGTTTCACATACAATGAAATTGAGTGTTATTTCTTGTAAATATATACATGTTCATAAATATGGAAGTACAAGATGTGCATGATTAATTTACACTTAACTACCTGTAATTATTTTAAAAATTTCCATAAAACCTGATGAAAAAGAAAAATCAAATGAAAATTAAAACAATTTCTACATGTATTTTTATTATGTAACCTATAAAAATTCCAAAATGAAAAAAAGTATAAGTTTTTATTTATGGAATGTTCTGAACTTTTACATTACCATTGCATTTGAATAATCCCATGAATCACAAAAATATGGGTTTTCTTTTTTGGTTGTTGTTGATTTTTCATCCTTTCCTTCAAATAGAAATACAAATTTACCAGTAAACTATTAACAGCAAGTTTTAAATTAGTATGTAGTATGACCTTATGTCATGGTTGCTATGGCAACACAATAATCCATGAATCATTAAAATGAATATCTCACCCTTTTCTTCTCTTCAAATAGAAAAATTGTCCGATAAACTATCATAGTAGTTACATCATGTAAGTTATAGTATCATAAAATCTTTAGCAGTACTAGTTCATATTCCTGGTTCTCGGCAAAAAACAATATTAATACAACTAATCATGGAGTAAATAATGAACATGGTATGATTGGAAACATGCATTTTACACGGGTGAATATTGCATCCATACACCGTCTCATGCCTCAATCACGCCTAGAGAAGCACACCCACTGCACTGAAACATTTTTCGCTAGTGTGTCCCACATTACTGGCTGAATAAGCGTTGTTTCAGTTCCCGATCAGACACTCATGTCTGGTGAGATATCATTTAGGAAGTAATGCTTTAATGCCTGTGAGGATTCACAGTACCTAGGGTGTTCAACCATAGAATACAAAACTTGTTTCCTGAAGACATGTAGAAATGGGGAAGGAGGGAATTGTTCCTGCAACATTTTTCAACAACAACCATTTTCTTTTATTATAAATGCAAATAAAGACATATTTGGTGACACTCCCATTTTTTGGAATTTTTTATGTGTCAGCGCTAGTAATGCCCCCTGAATTTAAAAATTGTTTGGGGAATTTTTTAGGTAATGAGTTGCACTTCAACCCCACATCCCCTTTTCCCACCCCAAATTAAGATTGTCCAAAAGAAGAAAGTTTTATTATGTTTTGGTTCATTTATTTATTTATCTGTATATCAATTTTATTTGCTTTTCAAGAAATGTAGACATTAATGGTATAGGAATTTTCTTTTCTGGCTTCCCCTCCCCCTTTTGAAAAACAATGTTGCGTGCCTGTCCTGTACAAAATACCTGCACGTTGTAATGCGGTTATCTTTCCTGCAGGCTCCTGTGTACTGAGCGTGCACTGTATAATAATATATATATGATTTCCTTGCTATATAGGCCTAGTACAGTTTCTTGCATGATTTCACAAGTAGTACTAATAGATTACAGTAATATTTGAAGCACACTTTAAATTATTACTATTTAGTACTAGATCAGAGAGTTGCCATCAGCATCATACACAATCGTACTTTCTCTTTATCTCTGATATGATTTTTGAAAAATTGCAATATTCTGTATCTATATACATGTGTATTTTATGTTGTAGAATCTCAGTGTGTGTGTGTGTGTCTATATGTATATGTGTGTGTGTGTGTGTGTGTGTGTGTATATATATATATATATATATATATATATATATATAATGGGAAATATTAAAAACTGTTGCCTTTTGTCATCAAATGGAAATTTACGGATGTATTGTTATCTGACCTGTACATATCAGAGAAATAATTTCATATATATATATGTACATATGGATATAGGATAATGGGGTAATTCTCATCAAAAACCACAATCTAAAATATGCTTCATTTGTCAGAGTCCAGTGTGGGTCAGGCTGTCCCAGTACTCCCTGCTGTCTGTTCTGGGTATATATGTGGCCTCCGTGGCCGAGTGGTTAAAGCATTGCGCTCAAAATCACAAGGCCTCTCACCTCTAGTCGGCGTGGGTTTGAATCCTGCTCACACCGATATATGTGAGAAAGTTTGCCAGTTTACTTTCAGAAGGTCGGTGGTCTCTTCCCGGATACATTGTATCTGGGTTCTCTCCTCCACCTACAAAAACTGGACTCCACCAGATAACTGAAAAATTGTTGAGTGTGGCGGAAAACAAACAAACAATCAATCTGCTATTTCCTTAAAAAAAATGTTGAGAGGTAATATCAGCAGAAATTAACAGTGTATATGATCTAAGGAGTAAGTTTATGAGAGGGACCAATCTCTTCATGGAACTCCACAATATTTATGCTATAGAGTTGCTGCGATTAGAAGTAGAAATCTTTATCCATAGTGTCACTCATTGACTATCCAATGTACACAGAGTTGACTGTGTTTCTACATGTACATATTTTGATTCACTGTCGGTATCATCAGAACATTCATAATAAATGTAGCCTTCTACACTAATATCTGACCAGCAGGCAATGAAATTTCTGAGTTTGTATCGCTTTCTGCACTATCCTAGGTGATTAAATTATGCATTGTTTACATTACAATCATGACAGCAAGAAAAATGGGGAGAAGTCATCTGACATATAATACTGATGTTATTTTTAAAGTCCTAAAGGATTGTTATTCTAGCTAAAGGGAGAAAATCAGTAGATGTTTTTAGTCCCTTCTAAATACTTAGATCTAATTATTATTACTTTTCCATGTAAATCTTATTATGTATCCTTCTATAATCTGATAGCGTAATACATACACATGCTGATCTCAAATGATGTCAAAGTGCATTTTTTTTTCAACTTGTAAAATGCATTACTTTTATTTGCATGATGAAATAGCCCTGTGACACTTGTCCATACCTAAATATGACTGCAAGAAAAATAGCAAATGTTTCAAGCTTTCCAAGTATGATATATGTTTTGTCATTTCAGCAAAATGTTCCTACTTGCCAGCAATGTGTGATTTTAAATGCATGTTTTCAACAAGTTCCCAAAATTGTACAGAAAAATTTGTCATAAGTAGAAAATTTGTTTAGTTTTTACTCTACTTTTTGAAAATATAATTTGTTTCATATTTCCAATTATTAACAAAACACCACCAATTTAATCCCTTCCAGACTTAAAAGGCGTCACTGGGCATTAAAGGGTTAAGGCCCATAGGCCTCATGTTAAGTGTGATTATAGAATATGAATTAGTAATATAAAGTCTCAGTAGATTAATTGTATAATTGATCAATTATATTTAAATTCTTTACAAGTGTTACATTTAGATTTAAAGCAATACTACCATTGATATACATGATAAGCATGGATATGGAATTTGGGAGGGAGGGGGCAGTAAATTCAGACTGTCCACTGGTTTTACTTGCCAGCAAGTTTTAAACATGTTCAAGAAGACTCAAACTCAGGTGACTGTTAATGCCCATGGGTCACTTGTTTTACACCAGATTAATTCAGTCTCCTAAATATAAGAACATTGTGCATTGACACTGGTTCAATATTATTCTTGTGTAAGATTTAAGAAGATTGAAATATATACCAAATAGAGTGTTATTTGTTATTTTTGAGAGGTGAAAATTTTGACTTATTTTGACAATTTTCAAATTGCCAAAATAATATCATCAAATTTAAACCCTTGTATATTTATCCCCCCCCCCCCTTTCAAAGAAGAGGGTCAATTGTTTTACACCATTAAGTTGGTAGACAACATGTTGTCTGTTCAGTATTTTGACAACCATTCACTTAGATTTTCAGGACAAAAGGTGAAGGATCAATCTACTCTGAACATAAGGAAGATACATGTACTGTCCACTCAATTATCTTGAGGACCCTTTTCTTAACAGACATCAACCTGGTACACTGGTACATTATAAGAAGTAAATGACCTCTATTGAGTTTGAGGTCACATGAGGGCAAACATGTTTTTGAAACATATCTTGTTATTTTGTAGATATCATTTACATTAATAAGTGTTCAAGTTGCATGTATTTCATATCTTTACCTCTAAAACAATCTGACGGTGTGATAGTGACATTTACCACGGGTTGTATCAAAGAGTATTGTTGAGAACAAAATTTCCAAACTAGACACACATTCTAAATGTCTGCTTAGCGATTATAGCTTACAGTCAGTGTAATGTCCAAACTAGACACACATTCTAAATGTCTGCTTAGCGATTATAGCTTACAGTCAGTGTAATGTCCAAACTAGACACACATTCTAAATGTCTGCTTAGCAATTATAGCTTACAGTCAGTGTAATGTCCAAACTAGACACACATTCTAAATGTCTGCTTAGCAATTATAGCTTACAGTCAGTGTAATTTTATTGGTTTTGATGCTTTCCAGGGTATGGATCCAGTGAATGAAAGAAAGGTCTTTGAGTTGGTTGTCAAGACAGTGTGCAAGAAATCCAGATCTCAGTATTTCCTGCTCAGTCCCAAGGTAATAACACTTGTGTAGGGGAAATAGGAGAACATTGTTAACAGCTTCATATTTAATCATATTTTGAGATACTTTTAAATAATTTTGAATATCATTCCAGCTACTGCCTGATATGGAATATGCCAGTAATATGACCTATCTCTGTGTGTATAATGGGCCTCGTATGTTGAACCACAAAGACTGGGATCTGAAAAAATTCATTCAAAGGAGAAGAAAATTAGGAAATGATTTCTGAACCTTTAGATGACGTACATCAGATTGAACAGAAAATGTAGTCACATATTCAAAACATTCCACAGTAGCAGAGTGACCAGAAGATGACCAAACCTTGGTCAAAATAAGATGACCACTAGATATGAAAAATACTATGAAGCTACTAATCAGAAACCTGCAGCGTATTTATTGGTCAGGAAGATTGAAATTTGGCAGGAGTACAGATAAAGTAACCAAATGTTGATGTGCAATACACAGACTATTTATCATACATGATGAACACAGTACTAGTCATTGACTATGAAGACACTGTGGGAGTATGAATCACACTGCATAAGGATTTTAATTTTCTTATCCCTTCATTTTTTGCAAGTTGCATTTTATTTTACGTGAATACTTTAACACTTTGTGAAAATATTTTAACTTCCTTTTCACATGAATATCAGAAAAATTTTGAACATTTGAGTTTCAGATATTTTTTTTTCCCATGCTGATTTTTCCCACTTTTATATTGTAGTATTTTTTTTCGATTTTATGCCATGATTTTAACAACATTTTGAATGAAAATCTTAAAGATTAAAATGTATGCCTTTACATGTTCATAGGTGTGTTCTGAAATTGAGGGAGGTGTTTTTTTTAGGCTTTGTGGAATAGTGATACTAAACTATATAAATTTGTCTAGTTTAAATATTCCCACATATATTTATCATTTTACTTATTTTTCAATTTTTACACACCCATCTTTAGACAGAAGGTATTATGGCACAGTACTGTCTGCATACATGTCCATCTGTCTGTTTGGAGTTTTATGTATGCATACAGATATTGCACTGACATTTTGTCACTACTCTGAGAGAAATACTAAATCAGTTCACATGTCAGCTGGACTGGTGCACCATGACCGTCTTTAAGGCTTTTCTTTTCAGAATGTGTGTGATATTGATTCAGAGTGCATAATGTCCTTACAGGTTGAATTTCACTGTCTGACGGGCGTATGATGTACTGTTTTTTGGTATTCATGTTAGATCATTTCTTTGCCACATATCAAGCTGAAACTTGCTGTGCAGCTTTTTTAAGGGTCGCTCTTAATCATGTTGTAATTTTGATTCACTTTGACCTTTCTTGCATGAGTTTTGCCATTTTATTTGAAATTTAATGTTATATGGAAGGTAAATGATATGTCTGTCAGACCCCTCCCACAGTTTCTAAGTAAGGACCTTTTTATTTATCTGTATTGAAGATGTGCATTTAGCAAGGATTTTGAGTTTCTTCAAGTTGTGAAGAAATTGAAGGATTTTGAACTTGAGGAATACTACATAGATACAGTGTAGTACATGGTTTATCTAACCCCTCCCACAGGTTTTAAATGTCAATAATATGAAATAAATACGGGAAATCATTTTTCAATTACATAATGATAGAATGGAATACACAAAGAGCATTGTACATATAAAAATATTCAATTCCTGCAAAATACAAGTGATGCACGTGCACATAGCATGCTCGGACAGCTACAATCTGGATCTGGAGATGCGCACTTACAAAATGTTAAATGCTCTTTATTCTGATAAATAATAAACTCCATTTTTAGCTTGACAGTTACAATGTGTTTTGTGATTCCATTATACAGAATGCAACACACATCACCAGGGCTTCTTCAACTGGGAGATATCAAAGTCGAATATTTACCCTGTATTGCTTGACTGCTCAGGGTTTCTGCAGTTTATAGAAGTCATGAATCTGATCATGCTTGTACACTGTACATCTGTTTGGATATATTGCGTGCACAATTCAAAATTCATAGATGAAGATATCCTGATAAGCAAGGGTGATGTTTGTCGCAGACTGTATTATGGAACTGTCGAGATACATTTTGTTTCGTAGTTTTATCAAAATGGAGAACATCAAACATTTTTAAAAGTGCACCCTTTTAACATCGTATATTAATTCGTTTTAACGAATTAAAGAAGCATTACAGCTCGTTTTGCACATTTTAATCGAATGTTTTTTAAAACACGTATCGATAAAATAATAAAAGTCATAACAACACTGACTATTTTTAACATTAGGGATGCATTACTTTGCTCTCAAGTGCGCTTTAAAGATCAACCGGAATTCAATGGCGTCTTCGTTCTGACTCGGACATTTTACATCACGTGATTTAGTATGACAACACACGTGTTGTGTAAAAATTATTTAAATACCCCTTAAAAGGGTCCACACTCGCTTCTCGAGTATGAGTTTATTTCCTGCTTATAAATCAATATTATAACAGAAAACCTTTCATGTGCCTATAACCAGATGGTTTTTTTTATAATGCATGCCACGTTAGCACTTACTTATAAAGTCCTGCGTTTGTGTATCGTGGCCAGAAGATAGTGGTATCCTCACGTAAATTCTAGCGTGCGTATGTGTTGTATCTCGTTCCATTTTAACCCTTTTCTCAAATAATCTGTCAAAATTCTGAGTTTAGCCATTGTACTCCAACTCTCACTGGATTATTTACCCTCCGTGCGCATGCGTCCGAAGACCGAAAGAGGAAATCTCAATGTTGTTAAAAAAGGGCCTTCAAAAACAGTTAATTTTTGCATTTAAACAAGAATTTTCAGCTTTCGAAATATGTTATTTTTGCAAAGTTTATACATTTAACTATGCAAAAAAAAATAGTGAAAGCTCTGGGAAAATTGTCATTTTACGATTTCGGACCAAAATGAGCTGTAGTGTCTCTTTGAAATCCGAGTTGATGAATTAAAAAAAATCTATAATTTCCAACAATTTAATATATTCTAACAAATTCTGCAATTCGTCATCACGAATTATATACTAATTTGATATAACGGCTTTATAAACTGTTATCTCGAATTTGACAAATAAGATGCGTGTTTTCAAATTTAATTCGTTAAAACAAATTCTGAATTTGTTATAACAAATTCATAGCAACAAATTAATCCTTCATTACGAATTCAAGAGTTTGAAATAACGAATTAAATTTGAAATTATGAATTCTAAACTGCGTTTTTTCAAATTTAAGTATAATTTTGATGGGTGCTAAATGGGCTTCCGTAATAGATTGTATTAATTCGTTTTAAAATTTAAAATCCAAAAGATTAGTAGGTCGCTAATTTGGAGTTTTATTTTTCTTCTTTTCTCCTGTATTCTGTCGTCTTTTCGTTTTGTCGTTTCGTTGTTTCGGGGCGAAGATAACGACAAGAGGACAAATTGTAAATGGCACAAATTAGCCACCATAGTGGATTTAATTTTGCTTATGTTTATTCAAAGTGAGTCGCGCAAGTCATCTCTACAGAATCCATACAAAATCACTGCACTGTGACAGAGTGACAACATAAGGATGTGAACTTCGTTCAGTTCCTAAAAATATCCAGTGGATACACCAAGGGATATCCTCTTGAAATTTTACATTCAGTGATGAATATACTGCTTGACCAATAGTAGTCTTTTGAAAGGGGGGGGGGGGGGGGCAAATTCCAAGGTCAAGCATATAGGTCAAAATGATGGCTGCAACTGATGTCTCTAAATGAATGAAAATTCTCGAATGGGGACGTTAAACAAAGAAACCAGGGGTAATTCAAGCTTATGCACATGTATCTCTAAGTAATATCAATTCAAGGGAAGACAATAGATACCCTCTTCTAGTCATTTAACGATTGACAATGGAGACAAGCTGAGACGTCATGACAGAGACTCAATATCTGTGATACTTCAACTGTTAGAAGTTGGCATGATGGAAATGGAGAGTGAGGACACGGACACAAGGACGATCCGTTATGGTGTTACAGGCACGCAGAGGGGGAGGAGGGTTGTAGCAATGGTGGGCATTCTTTGGCAGTATTAATATTTCGTTATATTTATACATTTGTGTTCGTAAAGTTACTTATTTTCACATGCAAAGTAAGATATGAAGACAGACCTTCCACTATCAAATGGTGTGACTTCTTTCTTGTGCATCGTATGATGAACAAGTTTGACGGCCCTTGCCACAACGGTTCGGTCTGTATCCCACCTACAAGGTTTTCCTACTAAGTGATGCTATGAATTTGACATCTGATCTCGAAAAACAATAGGCATCTTTCTCTCACTCTTGGTGAGGAATGTACCTAGTTGTAAGATCCTTGACCTTGCGTTTCATTTTGTTTATTGACTATAAAGTCCAGACAGACGGACGACGTCAAACCATAATACGTTTCATCAAGAATATCAAACAACTGAAGTCACCTACTTCCCCCATTTTCCCCTTCGAGAAACGATGCTACGTGCCTGTGGTGACAAAACCAACAGTGATTATTGAAGCTTTACAGTCATAAATAGTTTGGTCTCTAAAACATAAAATGTTCCACACGCGATATGTATATATTGAAATTTATGTACATTACTTTTGAATTAGGGAAAACAAGAGAAAGTTTATGCATGTATCTGTTTCAGTGATTTACTCTGTGCATACAATAACATCAAACAAGAACCCTTTGTTATACATTCTGGACTGACTTTGAAATATTGTAACAATTATATTTTATAGGATTCTGTTAAGTGGAAACGTTTACATTCGTCAGAAAACTAATTGTTATGGTGCGTCTTAGCCCTGCTGCAGTGTTGATATATGTCTTCTATCTGAAATATTTCACCTGTGGATCATATCTATGGCGGCATATTTTTGCCATTACTTGTCAGGTAATCTGCCATTATTAGACAGATAATCATGTCGACTTGTCTGTCCGATGATTTCTATTCGTCAAATAATGTAACCCTAAAAATGCTTTCACACCCAAAATATGCCATTAATTTAAAACACCTGATGATATGACAAGTCGAAATAATGAAACGGCTAAACATTAGTGTTCGAAAATCGGAAAAATTTTTACAATCGATTATTGAATTGGGGGTATCTTCTCGATTCATAATCGAACATAATTGAGATTATACAGAGAATTCAAATTAGTAAGGTCTTCCAACAGTCTGTTGGAATGCCCATGGACACGAATTGTGTTACAGGGGTTTGTACAGTCTCGTCTAAAGTCAGCATTTCGCAAATTTATGATCGTCCTAACGATCTTGTTTGCCAGTACAACTTTCCATTAGGTCAAATACTGTCTGAAGTGTTTCATACCAACTGTTAGGCCGTTCTTGACACACGGATTCTGACTGTGGATTACTCCGTTTACCTGATCGGAATATAGGGCTCACGGCGGGTGTGACTGGTCGAAATGGGATGCTTACTTCTCCCAAGCACCTGCTCCCACCTCTGGTATGTCCAGGAGTCCGTGTTTCCACATCTCTGATTTGTATTTTCTAGAAAATTTGTTAGACACCACTCTGACTCCGCGCACAAGTACTGTGAAGTTGATATTAAAAAGATGCTAGAGTTCCTCATTAGCAATATCTTCGTAGTGTTTGGTGATCGGATCTTCCAACAGTCTGTTGTAATTTACCTGGACACGAATTATGCTCCTTTGTTAGCTGACCTGTTTTTAAGGCGTTTAATTTGCTCGAGAGCCTTCTAGTGATCATGCAAAATTTTGCCTCTACATCGCCTTCTATCTCAATGGGCGAAATCAAGTAGTGCCTATTGGTTTTGAATGTATTTTGTAATTCAAAACTTGAAACATTGAATTTAATTGTTATTTGAAAGGCACAATATTATTTCCGTTGTTTATTATTATATCTTTGTCCAAAGTTAAATAACGATTATTTGGTAAGAAAGGTTAATTATTCGCGGATGGATCCGGGTTGTTAGAGTAGATGCTCAGCACCCATAGCTTGTCGTAAAAGGCGACTAAATGGGCCGGTCCTTCGGATGAGACCGAAAAATCGAGGCCCTGTGTCACAGCAGGTGTGGCACGTTAAAGATCCCCTCCTGCTTAAAGACCGTAAGCGCTGAACATGGGCCTAAATTTTAAAGTCCTTCACCGGCAATGGTGACGTCTCCATATGAATGAAAGATTCTCGAGCGGGATGTTAAACAATCTATGATCAATATATACTACAAAACAGATTTTCCCGCGAAATGTGTGTGGTACGATATTATTAAGTACTTACAAAATTACCTGCTCAAATTTGGTTTTCATTTATATCTATAGTCTCGTAGTTGCACTAAGAATCCTTATTTAAGATCAGTAGAAACATGAAACTAAAGTGGTCACGGTTAGGTTTCTATTCCAAAAACACAAAGACTATTTCCAGTTTTGTTTTCGGTAATCCCGATCCCAATTTTTAATTAAGCAAAACGAAAGTAGCGTGTGCCTCGCAACGAAAATAACAGGTTATTTTGCGAAGAAACCCAGGCTACGTAGCATTAATTGGGAACTGAATCTTGTTCAGAATTCCAATAACCTTCCTACATATTACGTTAAACTTTCGAATGTTTAGTAAAACAATTGGTATGAAACATGTCAGACAGCATTTAGCCTAATGGAAAGTTGTACTGGCAAACTAGACTGTTCAGACGACCATAAATTTTGCGAAATGCAGACTTTAGACGAGATTGTACAAACCCCTGTAACATCAACTTCTTTGTCAGTTGACTGCCTCGATTTAAAAATTGATCATATGCAGAACAAGTTCTTGTGTATCGAATCAGTTAGGAGATATAAACACCATATGCAGGTGATGATGGAATATTGCCATTTAGAGAAGGGAAGTTGACAATGGAGAAATTGAAATCATCCCGTTTTTCATAAAGTTGAGTTGTTAGTTTGCCACCAGCATCTATCTTCTGTAAAATATTTAAGTACGAAGTAGATGTGGAAGGCACTATGGTGTCTTTTATATCAAGTTCACTGAGATATATCGAATCGACATTAAAAACATAAAGATTAATTGTTTACAAATTATCGATATCCGATTTCACCTATCGATTGTTGCCATCGGTAGCAATCTAGAGACGATTTTTCGATGGTCGGCAATTATCGCTGAATCACTACTCTATATCATCATGTCAATGTTATGAAGTCGATGTTCGTCGAACTCGAATGTGAACGTTGATCTTTTATCCCAGTAAAAGTTACTACTGCAGTGTAGTAAGTGGGACTCCCTCTCTATTGATATTAGAAATGTTCATTAAATCTGAAATTTTGAAACATAAATAAAGCGCAAAGCTAGATTCTATTTTAACTATGGTGGTAGGAGTGGTACATACATGCACAGGCGCGGATTCAGCTTTTTTTCATTGGAAGGGTTGGGTGTGATCCAAAAGGCCGCGCCGGGGATCTAGGGCCTGGTTCTAGGGTAAGCGGTACGGAAATTTTCATATTATATTATGACCTTGAATTTTGAAATCGTCCCCAGTGAGCGAATAAAGTCAATCTCGGGAGTTGATGAAGCAATATTAAATGCGATGCTAGGGTAAAAGATTACTATATTTTCTTTCAGTTGGAAATTCCAGGGGGATCCAGCCCCCCTCTTTAGATTTCGATCCGCGCTTGATACAGGCCATATCTGTGCACAATGAACAATGATCTATTATCGCAAGCCTATGGTGTTCATATGGAAAAGTAAAAGACGCACACCATTATATTTTTTCCTCAAAAAATTTGCAAAGGCTAGGAAAGATTTCTACGATCGTCTTTTTTAAAGATTTGATAAAATTCATACTGTTGGCACCGATATGTTTTTATGGGGCGATGGTTCGCATGATGTTGCAGAAAATGGAGAAAAATAATTTGTATTTTTCAACGATGTATTAGAAAATATGATAGACACCTAAAATTCAAAATGCTCTCAAGCAAAAGATATTACATGTATTATACATAATGTTCTGAAAGAACTGTGACTCATCATGTGTGTCATACATGTCATCTGTGAAGAAAAAGGTCAAAGTATGTTTTCAGAACGAGTGCTCAATGTCATTGCATACCATTGATAAAATATGTTAAAACCAATCGCATATTTGCATACATGTATGCAAATTAAGTTTTGTTTTGATTACCAAATCAATTGAGCACATATAAATTGTTTCCTACCGGCATCTTTTACCTACATATTAATCACTGGAGGAAAATGCGTTTCCGCAAAAATGAAACCATATGGAAACCTGAAGTTGAGGTTTCCTGTATGGTTTCCGCAGTGCGTAAACGATTAAATAGTTTCCGTCAAGTTTCAGTCTGCGGAAACTATAGACTGTGATTTCTAATGATTTTTGCAATGCTGAACTCGAATTCGGAGCCTTTTACGGTAATATGCAATGCTTCAAATACAAAAAAAAAACCAAAAAACTTTAATTTAAGAAGTTAATTAATCACGAAAATTAAGCACTTTATATCATATCGTTACTAGAATTAACTGGGTTTAACAAATCTTAAATGAAATTGGGTAACAGAAAATATACGGTAGTGTATATTGCATGTGTTGTGTACACCGACCCGGTTAGTCCTGCTGTGTATATGTTAGTTTCACGTTAATTGCAGGGTTTTCTCTCAATCATGGGAACAATAGAGTGAAATACCCAAGATACTCACGATGAATACAGTCCAGCTTTGTCACAAAGATCGAATTGTACTGATGTAAAAATAGTGTGTGGGGAAAATAATAAATCGCGCAAAATATGAATTGATCATAAAACTTCTACTTCCAGGACATTTTTATATTTACGCAGTTACATTGCATGCCCATAACTATGAACTGATTTTATAGCTACATACTTTATTTTCACAAATTCAAAACAATGAATACTGCATATTGGAAATTAAGATATAAACATTAATAATACAGTCAGATGTACAAATCTACATGTACGTACATACATTATAGTACGATATTTCAATTTTCTCTTGATGTGTCTTTCAATTAAAACTTCACTAAATGTTGAAATTTATTGAAATGTCACTCTTTTCAGTTTGCTCTACAGTGTATTTTGCTTCTTTAAAACAATACAACTAGTGTTCTGAAATGTATCATGTAAATGTTTCGATTCCTACTGTCAAAGACCGCTTGCATCGGGAGAAAAATGTCAAATTTTGAATATATATGACATATTCATTAATTTCAACTTAATAAACTTGCGAACAGGGAGCTAAATTTATTTTCTCCACTCTCTTTACAGATAAATTATCATACAAAATTATATATATAAAAGGATGTGTCAAAATGCCACACTTTCTTTTCCGCAACCTCGTGCTACTGATGTATGCTAATGACGTCACAGAACAGAATGCGGGCAAACTTTATAAATGTTCAAATCATTTGAATCGTCTTGCACGTTTCACGATTGTCCCATCAATATCCGATACAGTTTTCCCAATGCTGTCTTGTATGTAAGATATGGCTGCTTTAGCGTCGTTTCCAATGTGTTTACCACCTGTCTGAATTACCTGAATCTTTCCCAGTAGTCGGCTGAGATGAGGACGTATATGCGACATGAAATCAGTGGCGGCGTAATCCAGCGAGTTGTTGATGTTGATTTTCGCAGGTCTATTGCGCGTCCGCTGGACTGAATTAGCTTTACCGATGAAGTGCATAAAATTGCGAACGGAACTGAGCATCTGCTCTACATCCCGTTTATTTCTATTGGCTCTTTGTATCCCTGTTAATGGAAACGTTGAGTGTAGTTTTAAACGTACATCTCTATGTATATGTATTATTCAATAGTTCAGAGATGCATTCCTTTATCAGTAGACAAGGAAAAACTGCGAGTATGTACATATATACGTAGTAAGCGATAAGTGCATCCATTACCCTTATTTCAGACCCTGCGGGGTTAGAATAGGTTCTCAGTACCCCTTGCTTATCGCCAGAGGGACCTATGGGGCGGTCCTTCAGATTTGATCGCAGAAACTGAGACCGGTGTCACAGCAGGGGTGATACGACAAAGATCCCTTCCAGCTCAAAGGCCGTAAGACCTATCATCGGCCTGAATTTTTGCAGCCCTTCGCCGGCAATGGTGAGGTCTCCATACGAGTGAAAAATTCTCGACGTTAAACAATACACAACCTTAGTTGTATGTGTACCTTGCTCTGACGTACTGTGCCGTGACATACCTTGTGTACACTTAGATGTACGTGATATTCTTATGCACTTATTTCCTTTAACTCCATTTAGATCTGGCACAATTTCAAAACACGAGTTTCTTAGCAACAACTGAAACATAAAATACAGAAGTTATAAACATTCGTGGAACATGTACTTGTTACAATTTATTATAGATTCCAAAAATAAAGAACAATATATTGCGTATTCCATCGTCGCAAGCACCGGTTGAAATGTACGCTTTCCTCCCTTTTCACCCGTGGCTCTCTGCGTGAAAAATTTCTCGTTTCTCATAGATATGTATGACGCAATTCTGCTAATAGCTGAGCTTCCGAACGCAAGTTAATAGGTTTATGAAATTACTCTTGACCAATCAGAATGCTTGTTTTTATACTTCTTTGGTAAATTGGGGGGCCTCCGTGGTTAGCGTATTGCGCTCAAAATCACAAGCCCTCTTACCTCTATTCGGCGCGGGTTCGATTCTCGCTCGCGCCGATATATGTAATAAAGTTTGCAAGTTTCCTTTCGGAAGGTTGGTGGTCTCTTTCCGGGTACATTGTATCTCGGTTCTATCCTCCACCTACAAAAACTGGATGCCACCAGATAACTGAAAAATTGTTGAGTGTGGCGGAAAATAAAAAACAATCAATCAATCTTTGGTAAACTAAACAAAACAGAAGCCATATGTATACAGATATGGTGATTTCGATATCGAACAGAAAACAAATGAACAAACAGACGTGTTGGAGTATATAATTCCTTGTCAAAGGTAGTTTTGTTGCATTAAACACAAGTTTTCATGGCCGAAGCCACTTAGTCAGATCTTCAATTACAGGCATTGCGTGAATCATATTGGTCAACGAATTACGTCATTCTCATTATACATATTTATAAGAAAAGAGAAAATTTTCACGCAAAGAGCCATGGGTGAAAAGGGAGAGGAGCGTATATTTCAGCCGGTGCTTGCAACGATGTGCGTCTTCTAGATTTATAAAATTGACTCTGTAAGCTGTATATTACTTAATGTAGGATATTGTATATTCTTTTGTCGGATAATTTATAAACTCTCTTATTCCGCTTTGATTAAACAATAAGAAGATATATACCTTTGGATCAGGAACGTCAGTAAACAAACAAATCATCTTGGGATTCTAGAAATACGAGAACAAAATATGCAAGACGAAATCTTTGATTTTTTCATTCTAATGTAGAGCATTGCCATAGTATAAATAAATTGAAAACGCATTTGGATCGTGGTAGATATAATATATCTATTTTAACGGCAATTTTGATAGAAACGAAATTATAATGTAAATATAAACGATAGTTAACTAATAGTCCCCTTCAGCAAATCCGGTAGGGATTAAAAATAACATTTGAAAATACATGAGGGCATGAATTGCGACAATTCACGCCGGCATACTTTTCACGAAGCGCTATTGCGTTTCATGAAAACTATTCCGGCGTGAATCGTCGCAGTTCATACCTTCATGTATTTTAAAAAGTGAAAATCTATTTCTTAAATATATACTTTTAGGATACGTAATCCAATCGTACATTAAAACAACAAGTTTAACTTTAGATTGCATTTGCACGATTAATATCACTCTTTTTATGTACAGAATTATGCAATCCTGAAGATTTTAACAAAAGTGTTGTCATATGAAAGTTGTAAATTAACCTAAAAAATACCATTATTATTATCATCGCATGTACTTCCAGATGAGTGATGTGTTTAATATCTGGTTTCCACTTTATCTCACGTCACAACGCGTAGGCACCTAGTCCACAAAACTTCACGATCTGATTTTTTAAGGATTTAGCAAACATTTACGGAAGTTGTTAAAGTTACAACAAAAATTACGATCACCACGTGACAATGTCGCCATGACAGAGAGATATACTGTGTAAAACTTTATCAGCAATCGGATTGAGAACAACAAATGTGATTTTTGATTAAAGGACTATTCCGACAGACCTCGTAGCACTCTTTAGACATGACATTGTTCGAATTCAATATCATAAAGTACCTCGTGATTAGTTTGCGTGATTTTATCTGACCACAAGTATATATGTAAACAACCAATAAACACATGATTGTGGTGGCGTGATGCTAAGTAGATCTACAGAATGGTATACACACCTCAATATTCAGGACTTGTGCAAGTCTCCTGCTAAACAGTGGAAATTCGTGGCGAATATTAAAAGAATCAACATTTTTTGACTCTTCCAAAACCTACATTTGAAATTAAAACGAAATACTTTTAATATGTTTTACTTTTGATAATAAATATATATATTATTTCAAATAATAAAATATAAGAGCATTATGATTTAATATACTTTCTCATTTTCTACGGGAAACTTATCCAAGTATCTGACTGTAATATTAAGTAGAAAGTATAAATAAGCAGACATGTTGTCAAGCTGTTGTAATTAGTTATGTTTAAAATTACCTTCTCATTAAGGAACAGATGTACTGCGGCTATCTGGTTTATGAAGAATATCAGGAATATTTTAACTCGCATCTTCAAAACTGAACAAATGTTTTTTTTATTATTTAAATTCATTTCATATTTGGATTTAAAGATAGATTTGAAATGCTAGGAATCAAACCGCTTTGATATTTTGAAAATAGAAATGATTGGATGCAGAAATGGAAAAGTGTATCCATGAAATTCTTTCTAATTCTTTTTTAACATATTTAACTAGAAACAAATTTTGTACTTACCTTTCGCAGGTACTTGGATGGGCTTTTTTGTTGTCTATTATAGCTGTGCACGTAATGCTGATAGACCACACTCGTGGATAAGTAACCATGGTGATGCCGGACATTAATTGTGCCTGTTTGTAGTATGACCTCTGTGGCTAAGTTTAGTACCAGCAAAAATGAAGGAATGTTTACCTACAATGGAATACAGAAAAGGGCGGTAATAATATATAGCAGCAGATGTTCCCGACTTTTGTTTTATTAAAAGCAGCGTTCTCGAGCACACACACACACACACACACACACACACACACACGAATCCCCCCCAATGAAATTAATAAAAATAACAACATAAACACCAACACCCACCCCCATTTCGTGGAGATCCGGGTTAGAATAGATCCTCAGTGCCCCTTACATGTCGTAAGAGGTGACTAAGTGGGTGCGCAAAAACCGTAGTTTGGTCCCCTTTCCCACAACTCCGTTCGTACAGACTAAAACAAACCGAGGCCCTGTGTCACAGCAGGTTTGGCATAATAAAGATTCCTCCTAGCTGTTCAAAGGCCGTAATCGCCGAGCATAGGCTAAATTTTTAAAACTCTTCCCCGGCAATGGTGACGTCTCCATATGAGTGACTAATTCTCGAGCGGTACGTTAAACGATAATTATAAAGCCAACTATCAACACCCCCCCCCCCCCCCCCCAAAAAAAAAAACATAAAAAATAAAAAACCAAAAAACAAAAAAAACAAAAACAACAAAAACAAAAAAACAAAAAAACCAAACAAAAAAACAAAAACCTGAAAAAAACATATAGTTATGCTCCCTTTTCACCCGTGGCTTTCTGCGTGACAATTTTCTCGTTACTCATAAATATGAGTGACGTGATTGATGTTATTCGTTGACCAATAGAATTCACGATTATCCTAAAACTGAACATCTGGTTTGGCGTAGCCGCATTTAACTCAATAATGGCTGCGGCCATGAAAACCTGTGCTATATGCAATGAAGCTATCTTTGACAAGAATCATATACCCCAACACATCTATTTGTTCATTTGTCAACTGATCGCCATATCTGTATGCTTACAGGTTATGCTTTGCGTAGTTTACTGAAGAAGTAGAAAAACAAGCGTTCTGATTGGTCAAGAGTAAATTGCTTGAAGTCTATAAACAATTCAGATATCCGACTAGCCTGTGCTCGGAAGCTTAGGTAATTCCTGTCCTGCAGAATATCGATGGATTTTAAAATGAATAAATAAATAAATAATGTGTAACCAACGTAACTTATTATCTGTAGTAAATTGATCACCATGGAACTTACCTGTATTATATTAAACACAAGCCCTCGATCCATCAACTCGAGAATCAACGCCGACTATGTAGTGTGTATATGAACAAAACAGTGTTGATGTTGCAGTTACAGCAAAAAAAAAAAACCATAGCTGGAATCAAATATTCCTATCAAGTCAGTATCACTGAATGTATAACATCTATTACAGTTCGAATCGGAGAGGGGAGGAGTAGCTAGTTACATCATGAACAAGATCCCATTCAAAACTTGGTGCGAATTAAATGAGGATAATTTGGAGACTAAATGGGTCACCATTCCAACTCAGCGCCTCCCACGATAGGTCTCTGTGATCATTATTGGGGGAATCTAACCCTCTGATGCAAGAGATGGACCCATGATATCCCACATCCTGGTAATGTTGGCGAGGATCCTGCAGAAACATCTAGATGCAGCCATAATACTGACAGGTGAACGTAACCAGCTGAAACTTCATGCCCTCATCAGTAGTTTCAATGAAAAGGCAAAGATAACGAACAGTGATCAATCTCATAACTCCTAGTTGGAATACAAATTAGAGCGTTAAGCAAACATGGATCTCTGGATACACCAGAGGTGGGATCAGGTGTACAGGAGGAGTAAGCATCCCCTGTCGACCGGTCTTAACCATATAGTGAAAATACCAACAAGGCACTTGATAAAGTACTAACCAATTTGAAAATGTATTATAAGATCTCTTTTCGATATGAGCTCTCGGAACATCAGAGCTTGAAACTGTTATTGCACTTTCAAGGCAGTAGTATCTAAGCGCCAAGCATCTAAAACCAGTGGTAAGTAAAAACTATTAACCAGCTTATGGAAAGCCCTGAAGTCAGACTTCTACAGAAAATCAGTAGATGAAATGTGCAGACCAGACAACAAACAGTGGTTTTAAATAGTAAAATAAGTTTAGGACTAGGTAAGGAAAACCACTCGTGACAGGATGTAGCTAACATGTATCAAGGAAGCATCTCAAAGCACAAAGAAGCTTGTAGAGGAAATACATCAGTGTCTATGGATCTGGAACAGCTCAGAGAAGTCAAGATGAAACAGAATCATGACCCCAAATTTGGGACAAATTTATCATTACACCAAATGAAATAGAAGAACAGACTTTCCAACATCAAACTATCCAAAGCCATGGGCACCGATTCCATTCCAAACTTGATTTTGAAAGGACTCTCCGGCACTATCGCAAACACAATATGCTCTTTATTCAACAGCTCTAAGAGAAAAATTAACTCCAGCAATCTGGAAGAGGGCAGACGTGTTCCCTAACGTAAACCTTGTAATTAATCCCACAAAAGACCTCCTGAATGAGCTTCGTACACCTATACTTGCAAAATTAATGGAAAAACATCCTATGCGACATCCAAGAGCAGCATGCTGCAACCAATATGGTGCTGAGAGTGGAAGCTCGACCACCCACGCTCTTTTAAAGATTCTACAGTCTGTGTACGAGACTCTGATGGGAGTAAGACGTTTGTTTGGCTGTTGCTTATTTATTTCAGCAAAGCCTTCGATCACAATAAGTTAAAAAAAAAAGAAGAAAATAACGGCGTATACACAGTTGTATGTAATTCGTACCGAGGTTATCTATCCAACCGTCAATGAGTTGATATCTATCCGCGTTTACTGTATAATTTTTAAATCTTTACTGCAACTATACGAACATGCATGTAAAGAAACGTGTTTATTCTAGGGCTCAGGAGCCTACGAGGAGTAAGCATCTCATGTCGACCGGTCACACCCGCCATGTGCCCTCTATCTTGATCAGGTATACTTCTAAAACAAAAGAACTTATAATCTCATTAGGCAAGAAGCAGGAGATTCCTCGTTTGACCATAGAGGGTGAAGAAATCGAACGAGTAAACGAAACCAAATTACTGGGTGGAATCATTATTGACAACCTGAAATGGAAATACACATGTAAAATATGTTGTAGACGATATGAATGAGATTATCAAATTATCGAGACGAACTGTCCTTTTTTCAGGACAATTTCCTTTACGTTCGTCCTGAAGAAGAGACAGGTCGTCTTGAAAATTTGACGATCTACACGAAATTGTTCATGGCGTTGGTTATTTCAGTGCTTTGTGTAACATTTGTATGTGACCGTGTATCCACGTCGTGGATTCGATAATGTTGGAACTCGGTGGTGTTATATATATATATATATATATATGTGTGTGTGTGTGTGTGTGTGTGTGTGTGTGTGTGTGCGTGGAGAGAGAGAGAGAGAGAGATGCTTAACTTGTTACTGTAAGTATACATTGTGTGTACTATTATAGAAGACATTTCTCTCATTCTCGCCTCTTTCGTCGCATGTAAACAATGTGATTACTACCTATGATCTATGAACAAACTTTATATTTTGAAATACATTTATATTTTTTTTCCAAATCGAAGGACTTTGAATTCACAACAATGTTATAATGTTGCTTATTGACGTTTCTCATTACGATATTGAAAACTCATTGACAGAATTACTGATTTCCTGGGATGCGTTTCTACTTGACATCATTCATTGTCATCTGGAAATTACATTACAAGGACGTAAACGTCCGCAAAGTTGAATATAACATGTATCCAATCCTTTTGTATAAATGATAGAAGAAGATATGTTCAAAATAATAATTCATTATTCATAATAAAATGTTAGAAACAGGAGTAATTTAAAGGTGTTCTTCGGTGCGTCCTTGTCAAATTAAACATTTACATTAGAAGTGACACTGTCAGTTTGTACAAACATTTATGTAAAGTGTTTCCGTCTAATTGGAACACTGATGTTGACAGTAAATTTTCATTTTCTCCGTTAGTTATTATGTAACACTACTGACGCATAACAATCACAGAGTCGGCAGAACTTTGTATTACATCATGATGCTATTTTCGAACTTTATTTTCAGCGTGTTACCATTTAAGTGTAGGATTTAGTTATAGGATCTAGACTGCATGTAGAATATTTATTTGAGGAAATTCGATTTCTGTGTATCATGTTAAGCTATATTACTTTAAAGTTATTATATGTCAGAAGCATTTAACCCATAGCATGTGACTAGTTCTATCCAATGAGCGAGAGTTTAGTTTCTACGAGAGCCATCTGGGTGCAGTGTAACTTGAAACAGGCCTGGAGGTATGCTTCGTGACGTAACAATGCTGTCTTAGACCCTTGTTATAGAGATGTGAATGTATTCCAAATTCTTACGTCTTCGGATATATTTACTGCGGATGATGTGTGATGTTTTTGTGTTATGACGGACATACAAATTTCATAAGATTTTCAGACAATCAGAAGATCTCTTAGGAACTACTGACAATTGCCTCGCGAGTATCTTAGATTAAAAATCGAAAAGATATCCAACGAGCGTTCTCGATCACCGTCCGGGCTTTCTCCATTTTAAAGCTGACATGACATCATACATATACCAGATATCTCAGTGCATATTTCGTTGTTTATACGCCATATTAGTTGAATTAGTGAATTATTGGTATATATATCGGGTTTGCTTAGTTTATAAGGGGGTGAGTTCTGCTTGGCTTCATTTCACATTTAGTAGTGCTTAAGATTTACCTGTGCGGATAAACTTGACAGGTGTACATACATGTATCCAATAGTAGTGTATATGTAGGGTATATTAAAAAAACAAAATGAATCGCGGTTTAAAACACCAGATAATGCTCAAAACTACAATAAAAAAACTTGTAAATGCATAAAAATTGTAAACGTTTTCTAATGGCTTAAAATAAAAACCCTCTTCTTTACGTTCATGCACACGTATGCAGATATTTGTAATAAACAAGTCGAACTTAATGTTATAAACGCGAGCAATTTTTTTTAAGCAGTTACATGTACATGTATCTATTGATAGAATGGAATAAGCAAAGGACATGAGATTTATCTAAGAAATGAATTTCAGTTTTGAAAATGCATGAAGGCATGTACTGCGACGCTTTACGTCAGCCTACGAAGCGCGTCAGCTTCTTGAAATTTATTTCTTATATTTCCATTCTAGTTTCATTTCTTTTGGGACTCCCAGTCGTTAAAATAGATGGGCTATATTTATCAAAGATTGTACACACAGTATTCACACTTGCATCGCAAGGAGAAAATGGCTCTCCTTACAGTTGATAAACATATTAAAGGTACAGACACTGCAAACGTAAAATATGTCCACTTCTAGCAAAATGCAGGTATATAAGTAATACACAGGACATGCATACTCCCCATGTAAACGCGTGGCCGGCTGTTCACCTCGGGCTACTGATAGTACTGTGAGAGACCGAGAATATACAATAACTTGTACACTGCTTGAAAATGAAAATAACATTCCCTATATTCTGATAAATCCATGGAACAAAAGATAACTCCTTTGTATTCCTACAGTAAAAACATTGTCTCTTTGTTACACAGATGACAACATATTTAGTCCGTGTCAATTAACCGCTTATAATCATGGAAAATATCAGAATAAGATTTTTACCCTGTATAGTACATAAATGCCCATACTGTATACGTGTAGTTTACTGGTCAAATGTTTGCAGTTCTTGTAAAATCGGTAAATCATTTAGGAACACATACTCTTCGTGCACACGATAGATATAATTCACACACACACACACACACACACACACACACACACACACACACACACACACATATATATATATATATATATATATATATATATATATATATATATAAGTGAATTGGCTTCATGGGGGAGGTTCAACCACTGTTTTTATTATTGACTGATATCATGTTGTTCAATTCTCATTTGCTCTTCAATAAAAAGTGAAGATAACGAACAGAGATTAATCTCATAACTCCCACAAACAATACAAATTCAGAGCAGTGCAAAAGCGGACTTCTGGACACGCCAGAGTGCATAAGAGGAGTAAGCATCCCCTGTCGACCCGCCGTGAGCCGTATATCTCGACCGGGTAAACAGAGAAATCTGTAGTCAAACATCAGTGTGCAAAGGACTGTCTCAATTGGTATGAAACATGTCAGACAGTATTTTTACCCAATGACAAGTTGTATTGGTTCATTAGATCATTATAATGATCCTGAAATTTACGAAATAAAATGAAGAATTTTTAGACGTTTGTAATAAGGGGTACCATTCGAAAATTAGATTACTCAAATGATATATAAGTAAAGTAAAATGCATTGTAGAATTTATAAGCATTCATTAACTAGTCTATCCTCATTCCTATCGAACTTCATGCTACACGCGCAAAGTGCATGCACCTGTACACAAGAACTTGGCACTGTGAATAAAAAAACAACTAGAAAACAAACAAATAAACAAAACAAAAACCAAACAAAAAGATAAAAAAAAAAAATTAAACCAATAAAAAAACACTCCAAAGATAAAATATAATAATAAATAAGAAAAACTCCACAAATTTTCAAATATATCTGAACAATGCTTTTGATATTTTTAAATATTTTACCACTTCCTATAGAGAGGAAACAGTCAATTAATAAACAATATACGAAATACGAGGGTGAGTCAATAAGTAACCAACCTAACTTATTTCCAGTTGAGATCCACCTTTTTCTTTTTCGGTGTAATTGCCCTCTAGTGTTATGCACTTAGACCATCGGTGTTCAAGTGTCAGCAGCCCAGAACTGAAAATGTCAGGGTCCTATCCACTGACCCACTCCTCAACTGCCGTCATGTTTTCTTCCTAAGGCTGGAAATTACGTCCAGGGATATCTTTTTTCAAGTTTGGGAATTGGAAGAAGTTGCTAGGAGCTAGGTCATGCGAATAGGCAGGATGTGGTATTAATTCATACCTGTTTCGCTCTACAGCAACTTTGTAAGTATGGACTCTCGCGTTTACCTCGGCGTTTTTCACGGACGGCGGTTCTCAGCTGGTCTAGCAAGTTTGCACAGTACACTCCAGTTATTGTATTTCTCTTGGGTAAAAGGTCCAACATAATAACGCCTTTTGCGTCCCAAAATACTGTGACCCTCACCTTGCCAACAGATGTTTGCGAACTTCTTTGACCTCGGGGACCCCGGCCCTACCCAATGGCGACTCTGAACTTTATTCACTTGCTCATAATAATAATGCTCAACTACAGTCACCAGGGGCAAACGAAAATCATCTTTTGACCTAAACCTCTTCAACAAGGCTCTGCATACTGATGCCTGGTTGCCATTTGCTCATCGCTAAGGGATTTGGGGACCCAAAGGGCTTTTAGCATGCTTAAACAATCATGTAAGATTGTTGAAATGCTACCATAAGAAATGGCTAATGCCTGCGCTCTTTCTAGCAAATTAATTCGGCTATCAGATTGTACCAGTTTTACCTTTTCAGTAAAGTACCGAATTGCAGCAGGGTACTTAAGGTTAGATGAGAAGCATGCCTTTGTATCACTAGCCATGTTTGACATTCAATATCTTATTAAAGTATGACTGGAGACGCGTGCAATTTTGTACCCAGGTATAAAACATGTATTGAAAAGGTATAAAACATGCATTGAAACAAGGCATGAGAATTGTGACCGTTTTGGTCACCCGGAAATACGTTAGTCTCGTTACTTATCGACTCGCCCTATTAAAAGAAGGGTAGCTATATATACTGATTTAGAATTGTAGAATTGATTCTATGGCAAATTTTCCCTCATTAAGGCATGGTAAATCATATTACACCCATGCATGTAGTTATTTGTTTCTCATGCATCGCTTTAGTTCGAGTCAGTACACATAACTTGTAGAGACAGAAGAAACCACTTCACAGTCGTTATCTGAACAGCATGAATTGCGGACGAATTTTTAGTTCCATATCTTGAAATTTCATTTCGCATTTCTCAGTTTACTTTTAAAAATGCAATTACTTCATATGCGTTTATTGCAACTCATTTCTTTGGAAATAATGTTTTAAAAAGCCATTGGTGTAAGAAATACAAATTATGTCTATGAAATTCAAGAAATTAACTGTCGTTACTGAAATGTAGCCCTACAGCTAAAAACTTGATCAGGTATAGAGTATTGTCTTCAAGGTATACAATTTATTTTTAAATGTAATTTTAATGTATTTTGTACCCCCTTGTCATAACCTGGCGAGGGCTCTGTTCTAATTTATGTTTTGAGTATGAAGGGATTTCATGTAGACGAACGCTTAAAAATTTGGGGTCTTGCCGTAATTGAATGAATACAATACCATGTTCGACGAGATTCATTCAAGAGTATTTGCGGTATCTTGGATGTTTGGATTTTTTAAGGAACTAGTGTGTGAGGCTGATTACGAGCACAGCCTAAATACCATAAAACAGAAGCAACGTGGGCACAGCACCCAGCAGTTTGCAAACGCAGCAATTTTTGACCGGCATGACTTTTTTTCGTGACGCTTGTATCGAGTAACACAGAGTGAATGATTCTTGTCCTTAAACAAAGCGTGCTTACACTAAAGTTTAGTTCCGGTTGATTGCTTTTAGTTACAGAGAATTTATTATCTGCATTCTCATAAATGTCTTTTATACCAAGAGCAAACATACATTTAAGGAAGAAAATTGAATAAAATACACATGCATATATGCACAAAAATTAAAATGGTGTTTATACAGACGAAAATTTTAAAACAGTAAAAGTGTGCCAACAGGTAGATTCGAATCAGGACACTGAAAGTGTTGTTTGTGAGCGTCTGCGGTCTAACCATCTGCAATATACTAACTGTAAATATAAACGGCATAAATATGAACCACGATGATAGAAATATGTTTTCGCATTTTTTTTTGTAAATTTCGACCCCCAGGGCAGGGGTGTCCCTAACAAATCCTATTTTAAATTATTCCTTAGATCAAAACCTATCAAAATACCATAGTTTTTATTAGGACAGACCTGCCCTGAAGGACTTCTAGAACAAAATTAATGCAAAAATAGGCGTTTTTACCGAGAAAATGCTGTTTTAGTTAACTTTGAAGGTTAATTTAAAAATTGCTAAAACGAAATTTTAGGTTCAAAATACAAATTTGAAAAATTTAGAAATATATGCGTCAAAAAATAACAAATGAACATTGATTTTCAAAAGTGTATATTCCCGGGAAATCGTTCTTTCATATAGGTCAATTCTTTTGATATTCCGAATACACCCTTTTCAGAAAAATCACATGCATAACAGAATATAAGTACGGGCGTGTTTAAGGTATCTTTAACATGATTACGTTTAATGTGTAATTTATTGAACAATATTTGGGCATCGTAATCTGGCTCCATCAATATAACTGAAAACAGATACAAGTTAAAATTCTAAATTAATGAAATCGAAGATACTGGTATTTATAAGTCATTGATATCCATGCTGAGCTTTGAATGTAGGGTGTATAAACGTGATTTTCACTAGCCAGGGATTCACAAAATTCAGTTCTTTGATTATTAATCTCAATACATAATGCCTGGAAACACTACACAACTTATATTCTGATTTGAATATCAACAAATATTCTGCAGCGTAGTGCAATAAATGAGTCAACTTCAATTTTACTGCATAATTCTTTGAAAACAATTGCTTTTTAAAATTAGTTTCATCATAAATTTATCGCAGGTCGCGGTAGTTTAGTGGTTATAGCGTTCGCTTCGTAACTGGGAGGTTGTGATTTCAAGACTCGCTCGTGCCATGGTCGCGTCAAACCTAAGATGTAAACATAGGTAGTGATTACTCCTTCAACCGAAACATACGTAGTGATTACTACTTCACCAAACACTTAGAAGTGAGAACCACGGATTTAAGGATATGGCCTTTAAAAAGGAGGTGCAGCGTCGCGTCAGGCGTTGGCACGTTAAAGAACCCTCACTGCTCGGCCATGAACACTAACGTAAAAACTAACAAACATAAATTCATCTAGGGTTATTTTATAGCTAGTTTTATCCCATTACGAATACTAATATCTACAGTTTCCAATCGATATACGTATTATATGATTACAAGAACACCACACTCAAGGTTTTCGTTCCACTCTTACAAAGGGTTCTATAAGGAAACAGAGTGCTAAACGTTGATGTTAAAGTTTCAATACTCATATATCTGTAAATCTAAAAATCACCGATAGGCTGTTTTCTAAGATTGATTGATTGATTTTATATTGTTTAACGTCCCGCTCGAGAATCTTTCACTCATATGGAGACGTCACCATTACCGATGAAGGGCTGCAAAATTTAGGCCTATGCTCGGCGCTTAGGGCCTTTGAACAGGGAGGGATCTTTATCGTGCCACACCTGCTGTGACACGGGACCTCGGTTTCTGTGGTCCCATTCAAAGGACCGCCCCATTCAGTCGCCTCTTACAACAAGCAAGGGGTACTGAAGACCTATTCTAACCCGGGTCCTGACGGGCTGTTTTCTAAGAAATGCTTTAGTTTTCATAGTAATAATTTGAGCAAATTGAGTTCATTCTTATATTCAAAAAAAAATTCTGTGTCAATTTCCCTTGTAAACTACCATCGAGAATGAGCACTGCTCGAGTCTAGCCGTCTGAAAGAAATATGGCGGATAAATGGAGAAATGTGCAAGTAATTAAAAATTCATGTCAGCTTTAATTTCGTTACCAATTACCTCTTGTAGTTTGACTGTAAGATATTGTTTTTGAAGATAACAACAACCGAATATCATAAGATGGCCGCAAGACGATTGTTTCCTTCTCGCGCTGATCGTGTGGGGCTCATGTGACTGTCGTAGGAACAACGAATGGGTTTATTAAAACAGCCTTGATCCATATTTCCACGGCATCATTTCAAAACAAGATACATATGGGCACAGCCATATAACACATAACCCTTCTGAAATCGCATCCTCGCAAATACACAAAACTCTAAAATGTAACATAAGTTAGACAGTCTTAAATCTACATTGTTAGGGATATAAGTAAAAGGTTCGAATAGACTCAGTTACTTAAAAATGTTGGTAAAATCTAAATGTTGCTGTTGTAGCCAACCCGTGATTATGGAATCTTAAATGACTTTGATTTCAGCGAATCATCTCGTTGTGAGCCCACAGAAAAGTTCAAGGGAGCACTGTAACCGATCCTCATTAGTACTACAAGATTATCTTGTGGTGCCCTTTTGAATTACATGTGTAAATCCAATGTGCAATTTATGAGAATAAAATAAATTGTATTAATAAAGAAGCATAAATAGAAATAATGAGTTATGAAGATACAGTGAAATAATGATAAAAAGCAAATGAAATGAAATGACACAAATCCTCGTAATAGTCAACGCCCATTTTTTTTAGATTAATTACACACTATCAGTCAACATATGCCCTGTGCCAAGATGCAGCTGAAAGATAGCGCATGGAATTATTCCGTATACACATGTATTTACTCTAGAACAATCTAGAACAAACCGGATTTTACCTGCATGCTGCGTGTAACAATTAACGTATCTGTCATTTCAAACTTAATTTTTAAATAATGCTCAGTTTACAAAAAACACCACCCATAGTAGACGAGCAGTCAAGAACCTTTCCAATTAGACACAACACATCTAGAAAATGAACAAACTACAAATGATGACAGCTGTATGAATAATTAAACAGGCTCCTCTTTCTATAAATTTAAAAGTCTGCAGATGGTTCACTTATACCAAATCCTCCTCCCAGGAAATGCTGGCGACAGCTTCATTTCTAGCTGTGCTATGCGGCTTCTTTCTGACAGAATTTTCTCATCAGGTAAAGACAAACCCTACTTAGTTTATTACATTGTGTATAGTTTTTAATGTTTTATAGATTTAAACCAAATGTAATAAGTTAAAAGTATATATCATATTGAATTGATCGAGTTCGTGACTGATCTGCGTTGAACACATTTCGTACGCAGAGTGTAAATTTGCGGATATTTATTATGAAAAGAACGAAATATGTATATATGAACGAAAAATTGTGGATGTATAGTTAATGCCAATTAATTATTTTAACAGGTTGATGCAGAAAATGGTGAAGTTAGCGTCAGAGATTTCGCTGGTAACGAATTTTTATGTTTTAAAACAAATTAATGAAATTGATATGTCTGAATTGCTTCAAGTAAAACAATTACTTATAATGAATGACATGTATCTGATTACCACGAATTTGATCAAAAGCTTAAGAGGTATGCAGTATAATGTATACTTGGTTATTTTCGCCGCGTGTTATTTTCGCTTTTCCACGCTCAATTTTAAATTCAATCAGACACATTTGTATTCAACAAATTGAGGTTATCAAAAATGAATTCGCACAGACTTTATTTCACTCATTTACAGCAAGGGGCGAAAATATGTCGTGGCGAATATTCCCCTGTATATAGTATTCTCGTACAGCAGAGAGTGTTAATTTAACTCCATACATAAATATGCGTTTTCCGAGACGATGTGTAATAAGATTATGCACTTGGAAATTTAAAAGTGTGTCATATGTAGTAATAAATCGCAATTGCTGACATTTTACAAATGATTTAATGCTATATCTAAGTACCTAAACAATAGGAAATGCTTCCTGCTGCCTTCTCATCTTCGAAATTGTTCCGGGGGAAGCGGATCCCCCTGGCGTTTCGCGCCTTTGGAGTTAATATATTTCTCAATTTACTTTTAGATTATTGAAAACCCTGATGTATATAATATTGCACTCAACGCCTTTGTGGCCTTTAATTTAATCAATGGCGTGCTTTTGTTTTGAAAATTATGACGATGTATTATTCGTTAATTGATAATGTTACGATACGGAAAACATTCTAACTTTGGAAAAAGCAGCGAAAATAAAACGTTTCCGAGAACTGAATTGTACGTCGTATTTTGATTAAAAGAATGTATTTTCAGGTTTGAGGTATAAGCGTTTGGTGCCCGTGCGACCTTATGGAAGAAGATCTTACCTTAGTAATATCATATCACGAACCTTATCGGGGAAATCTAGAAAAGGGCTAAAACCGACGAACAAATTTAAAAAGAGCCTAAACAAAAAACAAAAATCCAAATATAGGAGCCTAAAGAAAAGCTCAAAATCTAAAAGGAACTCAAAGAAAAGAAAGAGTAAAAAGTCATCTAAAAAGAGGAGAGGAAAAAAACGAAAAGGATCCAAGAAGAAACGAGGAAAGAAGCGAAGTTCCAAGAAAAGAGGAAAGAAGCGAAGAGGTTCCAAAAAGAGTAAGGGAAAGAAACGAAAAGGAAAA
This sequence comes from Ostrea denselamellosa, assembly GCA_024699665.1. Lineage (NCBI taxonomy): Eukaryota > Metazoa > Mollusca > Bivalvia > Ostreida > Ostreidae > Ostrea > Ostrea denselamellosa. Next base: position 12,093,688 of record JAMZEH010000010.1, read on the forward strand.
TCATCTAAACGATCCAAAAGTAACAGAGGGTGAATAGATAGAAGGCAAACAAAAATTAGAAAGGGTCCAAATGAAGGGAAATACGGAAAACATAATGATTAAAATTATTTCATTCAAATGATCTGATAGGCGGAGAGTGAGAAAATTAAATCTTGAAAACATCAAAAGCAAAACGAAAGCGTGATCCTGATTGCTAGTATTTTAGAAAACCTTTATCTTAATTTATGGTACTGGTGAATCGATGTATTGTGATATATAATAAATATAAACTTGTTTTAATTTTTGGTTTCTTTTGTTTTGGTACGGCCCTGAACGCTAAGCATAGATCTAAATTTGTGGTACCTACAGATTATGACGTCTCCATATGTGTGAAAAATTCTCGACGGGACGTAAAACAAACGAACAATCAATCAATCAAACAATTGTTTTGGAAACACAGCATCAGAACGGAGAGTAGGAATGTTGTTCAAAGTCGGTTACATCAATTGAAAAATAAAATTTATTTTTAAATATGTATGAGAGTATGAACTGCGACAATTCACACCGGCATTCTTCGTGAAACTTGTTAGTGCTTCATAAAATGTGTGCCGGAGTAAAGAATGATAACCCTCAGAATAATTATCGGGGTTCATTTTTCGACCCTCAGTCGTAGACAAATAGGAATATTTTGTAGAAAAAAGACTTAGTGGTCAGTTTTCTATATGTTATACCTGAAAATATTGACCCCTTTAAAAAAACGATCCTTGTCCTAGCAGAGTAATAAGATATCTAAAAGGAGCCGATATGAGTTGTCAAGATATGGGTAATAAAATGGCATTTAATTATTCCATATCATATGATGCAATTTCATAGCATAATGGTATCAGTGGCGGATCCAGGGTTTCCGAAAAAGGGGGATGTGAAAGTCAAGTATTAGCCAAAATTTTCAGCAATTTCGGGTGCCAAATATGGAATTTTACTTAGATTATTTTGTAAATTTGTGGCGAAAAAGGGAGGCCGGCTACCCTCTATATCCACCAATGTGTATCATAGATATATGATGTATCCACAGTCATATCAAGCAAGCAAGTTTGAGTGAGGTAGCATCGGGAAAATCAAGATCAAGCTCCGTATCTGAAGCAAACTTTATGCTATATCTTTACAGCAAAGTTACCCATGCAAGTCTGATGTGAAATGTTCTTGTCTGGTTTTGTTTGTTTGTTTATGTTTTTAAGCATCCTGATAACCGAGATCAGATTCCGTGTCTGAAGCTAGTTCGTTGTTCCATATCCATAGTTCATTAACCATGCGGGTCTGAATGGGTTTGGATGAGTAGTTACTTCAATATGTTATCAGCTTCAAGTCTTTGTCCCGCTTTGAACTACCCCAAAAAGTTTAACGTGTCCATAGAACATATTTAGGCTCAGTATCTGAAGTAGCTCTGTACTTCCTATACATAATTACATCAGCCTGCAATCAATAGGTTAGGACTAGTAGTTACTAGATATGTGATCTGCTCAACCTGCTTTAAAAAGGAGAATGTAAAGATAACGAAAGTGATCGATTTCTGTTTGATTGAGAAGAGAATATAAAATAAAGAGTTGGATAAACACGGACCCCTGGATATACCAGAAGTGGGCTCAGGTGCCTAGGAGGAGTAAGCATCCTCTACCGACCGGCCACACACGCAGTGAACCCTGCATATTGATCAGTAAAAAGAACGATCCGTAGTCAAATCACTGTGGCAAGAACGACTGCATAAAACACATCAGACAGCATTTGACCTAATGACATATCGTATTGACAAAGTAGATTGTTATAACGACCATAGATTTTACGAAATGCTGACTTTAAACTAGAGTGTTGAAACCTCTGTAAAAACGACTTGTTTGTCAGGGCATGTAAAGATAATGACTGTTATGTTTTGAATACATGCTGTGTAATAAAAAACAAACTTGTTTGTCTGTAGCCTGCCTCGAGTCAAAAACTGATCATACAAGCAGTACAAGCTCTTGCGTATCGCATCAGTTGATTGATTGATTGATTATTTGTTGTTTTCCGCCACACTCAACAATTTTTCAGTTATCTGGTGGCGTCCAGTTTTTTGTTGGTGGAGGAGAGAACCCAGATACAATGTACCTGGGAAGGGACCACCGACCTTACGCAAGTAAACTGGCAAACTTGCTCACATAACGCCGCGGCCGAGATTCGAACACGCGCCGACAGAGGTGAGAGGCTTTGTGATTTTGAGCTCGATGCTCTAACCACTCGGCCACGGAGGCCCCGCGCATCAGTTGAGAAATGTAAACATCATAATGCAAGTGATAATGAATATTGCTACACAAATAAGGGAAATTGACATTGGGGAAGCTAAAATCCTCCCGTTTGTCATAAAGTTGTTAATTAGCCGTTAATATATATTTTCAATAGAATATCTGAAAACGAAATAGATGTGGAAGACTTTTAGTTTTATTCCATCAGGATATATCAACTACACATATGAATGAGCATTATTACGAGACAAAACGTCGTCGATATATATATATATATATATATATATATATATATAGTGTGTATGTGTGTGTGTGTGTGTGAGAGAGAGAGAGAGAGAGAGAGAGAGAGAGAGAGAGAGAGTTTGTTTAAATAATTCTTTATGCCAAGGTGAATATTTTCTCCAGGGAATATTCATTTACAATTTACAATGCGTTCCATCGTCTATACATTTCGTACACCCAAACATTTTGTCCAATTTCACATGTAGTCAATATTTCTTCAAATCCTGCACTCCCGTGTTTTCTCTAAAAAATCTTTTAAAATCCTCGCAGCATCTTTGTTTACTCTGCTATTCAATTTTCTCGAGCACGTAACGTGTTAGACAAAACACTAACAAATGTGACGTCATACAAAGGGCCACTACTCCAGTTCAAAACTTTAACTTTCCGTTACAGATGACGAGGCCCTCGACAGGGATGGGTTTGATTTGTAAGATAAATTATAATAGAAACACGATTGATCAGCCATATTGCCGACTTTGAGATCTTCCGGTCAGACATGGGGATATGAACGGCAGTCACGTAGCACCATTAAACCAATGAAAAAGCAACATTTTCGACCAAGGAAATTAAAAAGTGTTAACATCCTCTAGCATCCGATTCCTGTAGCTCAGATTTAGCATCCATGCTGAAGTCTATTAGTATCACAAGATGCGTCATCTTTCCAAGTTTGGTGAACATAAGACCAACAATAGTTTGGATATGTCCATTACAGGACAAAAGACAATCTGCTAAAAAAATTAAACTGGTCCAAAAACTTTATCCTCCTCCAGAATCTGTAATTTATGGCCCAGATTCAGTATTCAAGTCTGTTAAGTCCATAAATATCCGCAGATGCACCATCCAAGCAAGTTTTGTGCAACTACATGTAAGACCAAACTTAGAAATCTTGTATTTTTTAGTTATTAACAGTACACCTATTCATTTATATGTCGGTTGAATGGGCTAAATATAACGAAGAACTCAACACTTATCAGAATGGATAAAAAGTATAAGAGGAATATTAAAATCACCTATGAGACACATCAAAACAAAAGTGTGTAACCTCTATTCTTCTGTGTTTAGTAAACCAGAAGTGATAAAAGAATTAAATAGGTTGCATGAGGAAGACGTTTTGGTACCAGCTGACAAAGCTTGTTACAACTTTGTCTTTGTTTGTAAAGCTCATTATTACAACTGTATTGTAAACGAACTTGGCATTAATTACAAATTTGGCAATCGTACTTATGCTCCAACTGTCTTTCCAAATTAAAGATGAAATTCTTCAAAATCATACTTCAGCGTTAGACACATTTAATATCGCAGTCAATTGGATGGATAAGTATGAGTTACCGTACCTATACTGGAATCCGAGACTTCACAAAAACGCTAACAAAGAGTAAATGTTCTACCAAGCCTCCATCTTTGCTCCTAGCGAAAATATTAACAGATGTGAAAGAGAAACTTCAAATGCCACAACATATGCCATAAGTGGCGTCAATCAAATGTGGATTCAAAAAAATTCTTAACATCTCTTAGGAAATTTGAAATGGCAAAACTTTAAGTTTCGCAAATCAACAATATCGAAACGTATGGATTTTCAATACTTTACACGACCATTCATCATGATGAATTAAATGCTAGACTCTTCGGCATCATAGACAGTTCCTTCTTCAACAAAACATGGAAAAAGAAAATATTCATATCTAGTAATCAGTCATCCAAAAAAAATTACTTTGTTAAACATCACTCGGATTTCACGCACATATACTGTAGTTGAAATTAAAAAGGTACTGCGGTTTCTCATTGACAATATCTTCGTAGTTCTTTGATGATCAAGTCTTAAAAAGTATGTTGGAATTTCCATGGGCATGAATTGCGCTCATATGTTAGCTGACCTGTATTTATATTCTTATAAGGCAGAATTTATACATGAGAAGAAAAAAATCTCTTAATGGGCTTTCAACGAGACTTAAATATAACAACGATGTTTTATCTACTAATAATAATCATTCATTTATATATTGATATTCGATATCTTCCAGTGAACTCGAATGAGACACAACTGAGCCCTCCACATTTGCTTCATACTTAAATATATTGAAAATAGATATTAACTGCTAACTAATAACTCAACTTTATGACAAACGAGATTATTTCAACTTCTCCATTGTCAACTTCAAATATTTATGCAGCATTATTCTATTCTCGTCTGCATATGGTGTTTACATCTCTCAACTGATTCAATACGCAAGAGTTTGTTCTGCGTATGATCAGTTTTTAAATCGAGGTAGGCTATAGACAAAGAAGTTGATGTTACAAGGGTTGGATTTCAAGAGTCTCGTTTAAAGTTAGCATTTCACAAATCCTACAATTTCTATGCGCAAGAGGGTCATTTTTCTACGTCGAATAATGACCGGGGCTCCATTTTCTACATCGAAAAGTGATCCACGGTTATTATACTATGGGGATAATTATTCTTTACACTGGCGTGAACCGTTTGCAGTTCATATCATCATGTATTTACGAAACTGGAATTTATTTCTTATATCTATATTCTACTTTTCTATTTCTGTCTGAATGCCCAACCGTTATAATATACGAACTATATTTATTAAAATTCATACGCACATTGTTTACAAATGCAGCGCGTTCAAGATGAAATGGCGATAATTGCAATTTGTAAAAATATCGAAACCATTGGCAATATGAATATTATTTGATAGAGAATGAAAACTTAAATCTCTAGTGAACGGGAAATTTTCAAAGTAATTTTTTCAGAAATACAGATTCTGAGACATTGTTTGAAGTAAAATTATTCACCAATGAGCATAAACACCGAGAAGCTTGGAGATATTTCGACATGGAATTAAAACATGCACAAAACATAAACAACGTTTAAACCAAGGATTCGATTATAAAAGTAAGTACATACTGTAGAATGATATTCAGCCACCGGACAAATAAACGAAGCAAAAACGGGCATCGTAAGATACATAAAAGAGTCATGGAGGATAGAAAGATAAAAAGAGTCATGGAGGATAGAAAGATAAAAAGAGTCATGGAGGATAGAAAGATAAAAAGAGTCATGGAGGATAGAAAGATAAAAAGCAAGTTGTATTTTGTTACTGAAAAAACAAAATGTGTTTGTGAAACACAAATGCCCTCGATAATGGCAAATGTCAATGATGGTCATGTCAATGTTAAAGTATTAAATAGCAGGCCGAATATCAGGGTCAAGATCACAATGTCTAATATCTTGGAACCAATAAAAAGGCAATGTCACAAGAAATACTCATGTGAATTATGGAAGCTCTAGTTTTTAACATTTAGAAGTTATGATCAAATGTCATTTTTTTGAAACGTATGTCAAATACCAAGGTCAAGGTCACATGGTCAAAACAATGGTACCAATACTACATTTCTGTCACGATAAACACTCGTGTCATATCCAAAGTTCAAGGTGACAAGGTAAAAACTTTTGGTACAAACAGAGAGGTCTGATCACAAGAATTACGCATGTACATTATGAAAGCCTAACTACTTATCATTTAAAATTATGGCTAAGGTTAAAGTTTTAAAACATAGATAGAACACCAAGATCAGGTCGTTAAAACGTACCAACGGAAAGGTCTTATCGCAAGAAATACTCATCTGAAATATGAAATCCCTAACACTTATCATCTAAAAGTTATGGCCATTGTTATAGTTGTTGAAAAGTACCTCAAACACCAAGATCAATGTCACAAGGTAAAAAAATTATGGTACCAACGGAAAAGTTTTAAAAAGTAGGTCAAACACCAAGATCAAGGTCAAAGGTCAAAACATGTCAGTCACCTTGTCACAAGAAATACTCATGTGTAATATCAAAGGTCTAGCATGTACTGTTCAAAAGTTACTAAGAAGGTTAACATTTCAGACAGAATGACAGATAGGACAAAAGCAATATACCCCACAATCTTTGATCTCGGACCATTAATAAAACTTAAGAGATTGATGAAAATTAGAGGTAACGACCAGTGATCATTAATCCCATAAATAATACAAAACTAAGAGTAGGGCAAATATGGATCCTTGGACATACCAGAGGTGTGATCAGGTACCTAGGAGTAAATATTCCCTGTTGACCGGTCGCATTCGCCATAAGCCCCCATCTTCACCAGGTAAACGGAGTAATTCGTAACCAAAATCAGTATGTACAGACAGCCTAACACGCGTTGGACAGCATTCAGTTCAGTGATAGCTTGTATTTGCAAATAAGATCATTAAAACGACCTTAGAATTTGCGAAATGCTGACTTCAAACAATACTGTTAATGTAAGAAAATGGAAATTTAAAGGAAAGAAAACAACAAAATATAACAAGAGACCCACGGGCCACATCGCTCACCTGAATTACCTTGTCCCATATTTGAAGATTTTTTCACTGTATATTCGCATGTAAAACATTGATCCCCCATTGTGACCCCTGGCTAAATGGCTCTTGAGAAGATTTTTAAAGATTTTTCCTATATTTTCACATGAAAAACTTTGATTCCCTATTGTGGCCCAATCCTACCCCGGGAGCCACGAGTTTCATAAACTTGAATTGCACTATGTCAGGAAGCTTCTGTGTAAATTTGAAATTTCTGGCCCATTGGTTCTTACGTGGAAGATTTGAAATTACTCCACCCTATTTTTGCTTTTTGTGATGATATCTCCTTTCAAGGAGACATGGCCTTCATTTTCACAAACTTTAATCCCATTCATCCTTGGCAAAGGATAATTTGTACCAAGTTTGATTGAAATTGGCCCAGTGGTTCTGGAGAAGATTTTTAAAGACCTTTTCTTATATTTTCTCATGTAAAATTTTATCTCCTATTGTGGCCTCACCCTACCCCCAGGAGCCAAGATTTTAAGAAACTTGAGTCTGCATTATGTTGGGAAGCTGTCCCACATAAATTTAAACTTCTCTGGCCCAGTGGTTCTTGAAAAGAAGATTTTCAAATGAACCCACCCAAGTTTTGCATTTTTGTGATTATCTTCCCTTTGAAAGGGCATGGTCCTTTATTTAAAAAATTTGCATTTCCTTCACCCAAGGATAATATGTACCAAGTTTGATTGAAATTGTCCTGCTGGTTCTTGAGAAGATTTGAAGAAGAAAAAATTGTCGGTGGTTTTTTTTCTCACTATTTCGCTATTATCTCACCTTGGAGAAAGGCATTTCCGTTCATTTGAACAAAGTTGATTCACCTTCACCCAAGGATGGCTTTTGCCGAGTTTGGTCAAAATTAGACCAGTGGTTCTGGAGAAGAAGTTAAAAATGTGAAAAAGTTTACGACAGCGATTGACAACGAAGTTTTGATTAGAAACAATCATTTGAGTATTCGGCTGAGGTTAGCTAAATGCACATAAAACATCAACAAAGTTGGCATGCAGAACACTGACAGAGAGGACTCTCTCACAATTTGAGGATTTAAAAAATATTTTATGGAGCTTGAGTCAACTTACATAACGGGTCCAAATGCAGATGGTCTTGTACATGTACCAGAGTTATTTTAAATCATGAACTTGGGGGGGGGGGGGGTTACAAATGTATGATTGTGTCTCCTACAATCATATCAAATTCTTGATGTTGTTGATTTTGATTTTGTGAATGTTTTTCGTTCTGTGCTATTTTGTTAGCTATAAATACAGACATTTTCAAAATCTACCCCGTGGGGATCCGGGTTGTTAGAATAGATCCTCACTACCCCTTGCTTGTCGTTAGAGGCGACTAAATGGGGCGGTCCTTCGGAAGAGACCGCAAAAACCGAGGCCCAGTGTCATAGCAGGTGTGGCACGTAAAAGAACCCTCCCTGCTCAAAGGCCATAAGCGTCTAGCGTAGGCCTAAATTTTGCAGCCCTTTACTGGCAATGGTGACGTCTCCATATGAGTGAAAGATTCTCGAGCGGGACGTTAAACAATATATAATCAATCAATCAATCAAAATCTGTTCTAAATTGCCATTTGTCTTGAAGCCATTACAACTTCATTATATACCCAAACTTTAATGACAGTATTGTAGCATCATTACATATACATTGTATATACCAGTCAATATATCTCCCCCCGAAAAAAAGTGATTCCTATATTCATATGCCGCCGTAAAATCGGATGAAAAATACATTTCTCTTAAAAATGTTAACCTTCAGGCAAATTTTCAATAGAAATTATGGGCTACATATATGTATTGACCAAGCCAACTTTCACAAATAAGTAGTGTACTATATGCAACACAAAAGTGGAGTACAAATTAACCTATCTTACATGTGACCGTGGTCAACGCATGTGACCCAAATAATGGTGGTTATCGCTAGTTAAGGTGAAATGGCGGGGAATGTATGTATTTATATATTTATGGCGTTGTTTATAATCCATCCATAAGACATTAATTACTGAAAGTATTATTTCAACTAGTTATATATTACTGCATGATGATCAGATCCAGGGGGAAGGGAACTGTTAGAGGAAAGCACGATTTACGTGTATTCACTCTTGGCCGATCGCAGTAATTAACTTGACTAGGACGCTTACATCCCCACCAAAAATAAGGGATTATTTGAATGTGACCTTGACGCGCTTCGCACGTTAAGATTCCTCACTGCTGCGACGTGGAGTGTCCTGCACAGGTAATTATCCGTGGCGCTTCACCTGCAGCTGGTGACATCTCGGTGCGAGTAAGTAATTCTTGAATGGGGCGTAAAACAATAAATAATTTCCTATAGCAGCATTGAATCTGCTTTATCCCGAGTTGCCGTTCCTTGCCCTTAAAGAAAAGTTATTCCCCCTTTATCCATCTTGCTATAGACTGGAAATAAAAAAGAAAATTACAGTTGATTTTTATTGGTAATCCTACACTAATTTTTAGACTACATCATTAGAAATAAAACTGTAGCATGAATACATGACACTTCTACATCATGCATATATTACAGTGTATATTTGAAAAATTAACTTAATGTTTGTAGGCTTACAAAGGAACTTTTAAAACTCGCTCAGCTATGTCAACTTAAATATTGTAGTTTATCATTACTGAAAATCCGAGAGGTGGTAAGAAATTGTTGTTACAAGAATAGAATAACACTTTTTTCTTTCATTTTCCTTAAATAAACATATATGTACTCTCCTCCTCCCATATGGTTGAATATTTTAGTTGTATTCTTTTTTTGGGGGGGGGGGGTGGGCGGGGTTTAGAATTCAACAATACATTAGATTATACAGAGAAATTAAGATATCGAGGTCATGCATTTGGTAGATGAAATTATTATTTTGGGTCGTACAACGAAAACTCGCGCTTCCACTTACTTCGAATTTCAACTAGGTCTTGCAGCTTTAAAAAGAATGTCTTACAAAGTGGAGTAAGAACTGTTGAAGTACGAATAAAGTAGCATTAAAGATGACCCGTCACAGAACCATAAACGGGAATATTCAGATACCGAAAACAAAGTCAGCAGGATCAGCGACAGTAATCTACAAAACATAAAAGACACGATAATCAACTTAAACCGCCAAGATATCTTCTTCAGCAGTCAGCTGATCATACGATGAAGTCTTCATCTTCTTCAGCAGTCAGCTGATCATACGATGGAGTCTTCATCTTCTTCATCAGTCAGTTAATCATACGATGAAGTCTTCATCTTCTTCATCAGTCAGCTGATCATACGATGAAGTCTTCATCTTCTTTAGCAGTCAGCTGATCATACGATGACGTCTTCATCTTCTTCATCAGTCAGTTAATCATACGATGAAGTCTTCATCTTCTTCATCAGTCAGCTGATCATACGATGAAGTCTTCATCTTCTTCAGCAGTCAGCTGATCATACGATGAAGTCTTCATCTTCTTCAGCAGTCAGCTGATCATACGATGGAGTCTTCATCTTCTTCATCAGTCAGCTGACCATACGATGAAGTCTTCATCTTCTTCATCAGTCAGTTGATCATACGATGAAGTCTTCATCTTCTTCATCAGTCAGCTGACCATACGATGAAGTCTTCATCTTCTTCATCAGTCAGCTGACCATACGATGAAGTCTTCATCTTCTTCAGCAGTCAGTTGATCATACGATGAAGTCTTCATCTTCTTCATCAGTCAGCTGATCATACGATGAAGTCTTCATCTTCTTCAGCAGTCAGTTGATCATACGATGAAGTCTTCATCTTCTTCATCAGTCAGCTGATCATACGATGAAGTCTTCATCTTCTTTAGCAGTCAGCTGATCATACGATGACGTCTTCATCTTCTTCATCAGTCAGTTGATCATACGATGAAGTCTTCATCTTCTTCATCAGTCAGCTGATCATACAATGAAGTCTTCATCTTCTTCATCAGTCAGTTGATCATACGATGAAGTCTTCATCTTCTTCAGCAGTCAGCTGATCATACGATGGAGTCTTTATCTTCTTCATTAGTCAGTTGATCATACGATGAAGTCTTCATCTTCTTCATCAGTCAGCTGATCATACGATGAAATTGAACCTTCACTGAAAAGTCACTACATGATCGCTTGGACTACTAACATGTTCCTGCTTGTAGGTTACTGAGACGTGACACTTATTATATGTCGCATGCAATCTAACCTACAAAATTTGTATTCTTTGTAGAATTAGGAGATTGATCTCGTGTTTCGTTATTTTTACTTTTTTTCATAAATATTCCAATTTTATGCAATATATATATATATATATATATATATATATATATATATATATATTATATATATATATATATATATATATATATATATATATATATATATATATATAAACAGTCTTCACTCCTGTTTCGCATAGAATAATTTTCAAGAAGCTACTATTTTCAAAGAGATACAAACACGAAATTTTAGTCTCGTGGTAAATACAAGCTATCACGGATAAAACATCTAACATCAAACAAATCACAAAACTGTTGATGTAACAAATAACTAGTCAACACAACTTGAAATCTTATTAAGAAACGGTAGTAAAGAATATATTTGACATATCTGTGATACACTTCAATTTCAAATTACTTCATAGTGGTAAGAATGTTTAGCAAGTGAAAAGATGCAAATAAAAATTGCCCGTATTGTGACACAGAGGAAAATTATGAATATAAATACAAATTGAGATGCCATGGTAAAACTATTGTTCAGATGAGTTTATAGTGTGATGGTGTAAAGGGGCGTAATGCTTACTTCCTTTATTTTTCATTAATAAAGAGTTATCTCGCTTATTACTCATTGGTGTGCTAATAATGACTGTCGTTCCCATGACCGTGTAACAGCGTGGAGAGAATCCCAACGTCATCAAAAGCAAGTGTAAGTGTTTTGACTTGTTAGATTCGCTGCTAGAAGATTTGGTTACAATCACATAATCACAGTGAAATTTTTATGAAGATTATCCATTCACACACACACACACACACACACACACACACACACACAAATATATATATATATATATATATATATATATATATATATATATATATATATATATATATGGGAGGAGGACCAAAAGGCCGAGGATCTGGGACCTGGTTCCAGAGCGAAGCCTCCAAAATTTCCACGTTTTTTCAGATAGTAGACTATGCGGACTCTGCAAATGTAGTACGGTAATTTTCATATTATATTATGACCTTAAATTTTGAAATCGTCTCCAGTGAGCGAATAAAGTCGATCTCGAGAGCTGATGAAGCAATATTAAACGCGATGCCAGGGTGAAAAAGATGACTATTCTTCTTTTAGTAGGAAATTCCAAGGAGGGAATCCGCACTTGGAAATATATATATATATATATATATATATATATATATATATATATATATATATATGAGAGAGAGAGAGAGAGAGAGAGAGAGAGAGAGAGAGAGAGAGAGAGAGACCATCCCTTTGTTTATACGGAGAATATCAATCTGAATTCATAAATATAAATTGTTGGAACAAAAATATAGAATTATTTTAGAGGGAAAAATGGGCATTTGGTATCGAACTGTAAAAATCACAAAATCTCATTTTTCAAAACAATAAGGAATCTTGTAAGAAAACAGTATTTACTATACTGGTCAAAAAGACGTGAGGAGGTTCTTAACTCGTGCAAACTTACTATACATATGTTTTGTATAAAGAAGTTCATGTTAATAAAAGCCAATGTATATTCCGAATAAGTACACACGACGTAAGAATTGCGATATTGTTTAAAAAACTCCTTTAGAAAGAAACCAAAGAACATGCAGCTTACAGAAGATGAATTACATTTCCTTACTGAATGCCCATTCTATGGAAGATTCACGATAATATATCTAAGCTGGTGGATGATTAACGAATACAAACCAGTAATTGTCAAATTGAGTGAATATCTAATTAAAACTTTCAGAAAAAGAGGTGATGTCATAAACTGTAAAAATATCTCTAGCTTACTATTCATATGTTGGTATAACACTGATATTGTCCATTGTCCATTTACTTTTGTATACACCCGAGTTGCAAATCATATGACCATATTTCCCCATATGTTACATCCAGTTAAATGTAGTTTGTGGCCAATGTTGTATTTTTTTCTGAAGTTTCTTTCTTAATAAACTGTCTTTGCTGCAATGTCCTCTGGGCCCAAAATTATCAAAACGTATCATATATACAACATACTTGCAGCTGTAGTATATTCAAAACACGCTTTCCTGATCACTCGTTGTCCCTCGCCCGTCCGTCTGTACGTTCGTCTGTCTATTTGTGATCTTTTCACATTTTTTATTTCTTCTCCAGAGCCACTGAGCCAATTTCAACCCAACTTGGCACAAATCATCCCTTGTTCAAGGGGAGGGATTCAAGTTTGTTCAAATGAAAGGCAACGCCCTTCTCCAAGTGGATATAATAGCGAAAAAGCAAAAAAATATTGCCAAATTTTAAAAATCTTCTCCAGAACCAGCATGCCAATTTCAATGCAGCTTGGTGCAATCATCTTTTGGTGAAGGGTATTCAAGTTTATTCAAATGAAAGACCATACCCCCTGCAAAGGGGTTATAATCACAAAAATGCAAAAATTGGGTGGGGTCATTTAAAAAAATCTTCTCAACAACCACTTGGCAAGAACATTTCCAATTGATACCGAAACTTCCTGACATAGTACGGATTCACGTTTGTTAAAATCATGGCCCCAGGGGGTAGGGGATCAAAGTCTTACATACTAATACATAAAGAAGATCTTTAAATATGTGCCAAAGTGACGCAGGTGAGCAATGTGGTCCATGGACACATTTATTTTGTGTTTTTGTTAATTAATTTGGAACTTTATACATGTCACAATAAAAATTATAAATCGACTGTTCCTGCTGCAGATAATTAAGAAAGAAATTTCATTATGTGATAATGTCACTCTTTGCATTTGACTTTCGTTTCTGTCCAAAATCCCCAGTCGTTAAAATAAACGTACTCTATCTATCTCGATTCATACGCGCATTGTTCACAACTACAGTGCATTCACGAGGAAATGACCGTCATTACCAAATTTGAATTCTTTATAAGATTTATGAGATTGATCACTGTTCATTATCTTCACTTGGTCATGTACAACACTACTACAGCTGGGTTAGGGCACAACTCCATGGCTAATATAATTTCTTTTAAAAATCTCGACCATTGACTAACCAAATAAGCGTACCTAATGTATGTAGTAATTTATACTTGTATCAGCAGGAAATACTCTACCAAAATTGTACGTGAACTTGATGACGGTGGGTCATATGTGTCGGTGTCCTTGTGCGTTTCTTTGAATAGTATAATTATTGAAAAAAATAGTATTTTTGTTTCTCACCGATGAAAAATCAATTGAGTGTAGAGTTATGAAACGAGATAGAGAGATATGTACCGATATTATGAAAATGATGGCGTCTCTTCATGATTTCTGATAGTACGTCGGAGCTCTATCGATTACATCATGTACATAAATCAATATATAAACTCCTGCACATCACGCAAACGAACAGAGTTGCGTAATTACACTGAACAGGGAGAAAACTGCTATTTAATGTTCCACTGGGAGGTTCTACTGCCAGGGCCCAGTGAAAAGTATTATTACTCTTCTCAACTCATGGAAATAAAAATAAAAATAAAATTGAGCATACAGTAATGATGACTATGAGTCACTGACTAAGTTTGAATTTTTAAGAAGGAATAACATAGCAGGTAAATTTGATATGAGTGAAAAGTGGAAGTTAAGTACAATAATATTTTGAAAAGGTAAACTTTCAAATTTACTTTAGTTAGTTAAACAAAATGGAGTTTTAGTAGATTGTATTATTTTTTAAGAAAAAACAATATCCCTGCATGACTTGTATCTGTAACTTACAGATCACCAGTAGACACTTTTTTTTTTTTTTTTTTTTTATCTTTTATTAATATTCTTTAAATAATGTCTACACATACTTGAAGAAGAAAACTAAAGTATAAAATATTTAAAACAAAGACTGCAAAATATTATGTTTCTGTGATCAGTCGACACATTAACCGACTGTGCTACCCAGTTAGGTAATCAAATTTAAAAGAAATATAGAAATATTGCTAGCTGATGACGTCAACCATTATGACGAGGTGACATACATCCTTAAATTGTTATAGCGTCGTGGCTATATTCATGAACTAAATATTCTTAATTAAATTGCTTGCTATACACAATTTTTTAAGATGTCCAACAAGACGTATACTTTTTTTTAGTGTAAGTAACGTAACACAAAGCACTAACGGTCAAAATTTAAATTTTAAATTAAATTTAATACAAACTCTGATACAACAATATCACATGCAAAATAATGGTATATCAAGTATTTGCAGATTTTGCTGTTTCATTACAAAGTACATTGTATATGTTTACTTATTCTCCTTGATTCGCCTATCAAAGCATAAAAATACGATATGTTGCAAAAACTTACCTGATGACATCGCGGAACATTTGTGAATTGCTTACATAATTTACTGTGCCGACAATTCTGTATGATATGGTATGTTACAATGTAGTTCAAAACTTTTATAAAATAAAACGAAATGTTTAAATCGCAGTTATGAAAAGACTAAGGTAACGAACAGTACTCAATCTCGCAATTCCTACAGAACATAGAAATCAGAGAGATGGGTAAACACGGAACCCTGGACATACCAGAGGTGGGATCAGGTGTCTAGGAGGAGTAAGCATAACCTGTCGACCAGTCACACCCGCCATGAGCCCTATATCTTGATCAGGTAAACGAAGTAATCCGCAGTCAGAATCAATGTGTCAAGAACGGCCTAATAATTGGTACGACACACGTCAGACAGTATTTGACCAAATAGAAGGTTGTATTGGTAAACTAGATCGTTATAACGGCTATAAAATTTGCAACATGCTGACTTTAGACGAGACCTTACAAACCCCTGCAACAACAACTTGTTTGTCAGTAGCCTGCCTCGATTTAAAAACTTATCATATGCAGAACAAGCTCTTGCGTATCGAATCAGTAGAGAGATATAAACACCATTTGCAGGTGATAATGGGATATTGGTACATAGATAAGGTAAGTTGACAATGAAAAAATTGAAATTATCCCGTTTGTCATAAAACTGAGTTGTTAATTTGCCGTCAGCATCTACTTTCAATAAAAACATCCAAGTACGAAGCAGATGTGGAAGAATCTGTGGTATCTTTTATTTCAAGTGCACCTAGATATATCGAATCGACGTATCAATGAAAATGATCATTGGTAAAAGATAAAACGTCGTCGATATATCTACATGTCGAATGGAAGGCCACAACAAGAGATTTTTTCTTCTCATGTGAAAGATCTTCAATGAATTCTGCTTCATAAGAATACAAAAACAGGTCACCTAACAAAGAAGCACAATTCATGGCCATGGGAATTCCAACAGATTGTTGGAAGACTCGATCACCAAGGACTACGAAAATATTGTCAATGAGGAAGTCTAGCATCTTTTCCATATCAGCTTCAGGGTACTTGTGCTTGGAGTCAGGGTGGTGTTTAACAAATTAATTTTTGGGATGACCGATCACTAGATATGAATATTTCCTTTTTACCGTATATATTTTTTTGGGGTTATTTTCAGCCACATTCAACAATTTTTCAGTTATCTGGTGGCGTCCAGTTTTTGTTGGTGGAGGAGATAACCCAGATACAATGTAACCGGAAAGAGACCACCGATCTTCCGAAAGTAAACTGGCAAACTTCCTCATATATATCGGCGCGAGTGAGAATCGAACCCGCGCCGACTAGAGGTGAGAGGTCTTGTGATTTTGAGCGCAATGCTCTAAACACTCGGCCACGGAGGCCCCTTTTACCGTATATATATATATATATATATATATATATATATATATATATATATATATATATATTTGAAGAAGCAGCCGGTCTTTCGGATGAGACCGTATAAACCGAGGTCCCGTGTCGCAGTAGGTGTGGCACGATAAAGATCCCTCCCTGCTCAAAGGCCCTGAGTGCCGAGCATAGGCCTAAATTTGAAGCCCTGTCACCGGTAATGGTGACAGCCGCCGGATAGCTGAAAAATTGCTCAGGCGGCTATAAACAAACAAACAAACAAATAGCTGTCGATGATGTCAAAAAGTCGAGGCATGGTCTTGTAAAGTGTTGTAATGTCATACGCTTTGATGTTGTTGAATTGAGAAAAGTTTTGTGACCACAAATTTACTAAAAGTTCTTTAGAATTTTGTAGAATTTACATTTGATATACAGGGGCTTGGTAGAACATTTACTAGATCCAGTAATGTATCCTTGTAAGGATCATTTTGGATTTTGGGAATCCAGTATAGGTACGGTAACAGATATTCATCCACTCCATGGACTGTGATATTGCATTGTCTGGTACATGACGTATTTTGTGTGATGCTAGATCGAAACGGTCTGGTACTTTTTGTCCACTTCAAAGTTAATCGTGCGCGAAATATAGCACATGTCACCTACACTTATCTTCTATCATCAGGATTCATCGCAAACTCCGACTTACACTGTACGTTTTCAAAATGGTTATTCGAAAAACCAAGATGGCTTACTTAACGGTCGACATTTCGTATGCACGTTACTAAGGGAACCATTGCGCGGTAATTTCTATTTATCAGTGTTTGTTTACATTTAAATCATAATCTAAGACTTTTACAGTGTAGTTTTTTGTTTTTATTTTTGTTTTTTGGTTTTTATTTTTATTTGTTTTTGTTTTTTTTCTTGTTTTGTTTGTTTGTTTTTTGTTTTTTTTGTTGTTGTTGTTGTTTTGGTTTTGTTTTGTTTTTTATCAAATTATAAGGAATGAAGCTAATTTTTACCTATGTTATACAATATTTATAATTGCCTCGCGGATTATAAAGCGTAAACTGCACCAAGTTAGTTATATCCTATAACATAGGTAAAAATTAGTTCCATTCCTTAAGTGTTGAAATTATTACTTTCGACCAAAACGTCACGTAATTTCTGTAGAATTAAAAAGGAATTAAAAAGATCGTCAATTATAATGATGGGACTTCACACTGTCACCCTTTGTATGATTTAAAGCACTTTGAGTTTTCCCCCTTTCATGAATTAAGTACATCTTTCCAAATTTATCTTGATAGCAATAAAAATTTTATGCTATGTGCACTGTAGTGACAGTCTATCGTAGAATCGTGCAGTAAAGGAAGGGCTTGTTTTGTCTCAAAATAGCTTACAAATCTTTGTTTTTGATATATCATAGTACATTGGTGCATACAGCGCGTAATTATTTTTCAATTACCGCTTTCTCGTAAAAAATAATGGAGGAAAATTCTTACGTTGTTATGATATCTAATTAATAATTGTCTAGAATACTTGCATAATTGGTTATAAAATAGGCAAAGTACATAGTACTTTGCATAATAGACGAAAGCCGATTTTACATATGTCACCCCCCCCCCCCCCCCCCCTTACTTTCTTGCTTTGTGTAACTTCGAAAACAACGACAAAGTAGATATTGATTTATTCGTAATACATGGTATTTATAGTTTTGAATTCTAACTGATTTTTTATATGATTCGTTCAAAGGTCAATGGTTTTAATGAGAAATAAAACTAAAGTATATTGATATATATGTAAATATATTTTACTTCAAAACATTATCAGTCCGTTTCGACATTGAATAGTACATTTGTGTTGAAGAATGACCATTCATAAGATATAAATATTTTTGAGCTCTATTTTCATTGAAGACGTAGCTATCTATGATGTGAGAAAACTCGGTCTTTAATTTATCGTGAGGAGTTTAAATGTAAAATCTATAATAAGGCTGTGTTTCTTTATTTTCCAACATTACCATAAATACTTGGTTTGTTGCTTGTTTGAAATATTCCTGTTATCTGTAGTAAATGAACCATTTTGTCTGAATAGCACATCTAAATATTTGAAATTTTCTACAATTAAATGTTTTACTATTTAATGTAAACGGTGCTTCCAAATTTGGACCTATAATTGTTAGGATCTAAACTATCACCTTAGTTTTTATACAATATATGACAATCACACATGGTTCCTATAAGGCAATGCTAATCCATAGCAAACTATAGTAAACTTTTAATATTTCTGTCAGTTTCTTTCTGATACTGCAAATCACACCACGTTCGTTAATTAATTCAATTTCAGAGTTTTTATTAAACATGGATTTTAGTCCGCAGACGTCGAAATAATATTAGTTGTAATCAGTGGCAATTTTTAAATGTAGCTTCATGTAATTTATTATTCTATGTTCAATCGAGGAGAGGTTATCTCATGATTACACTATTCTGTTTTTCATACAACTGGCGTAAAGTTGCAAAATGTCACCTTGTGGTGTCCGTTTATTTGAATTCGTCATCACTTTTGTTCTATTGGGAAAAAATCTCTAAATATGGCCTTCAACTCGACATTTAGATATATCGACGATATTTTATGTATTAACAATAATCATTTTCAATAATATGTCGATTCGATACATCCCAGTGAACTCGAAAAACACAACAAAGTCTTCAACATCTGGTTCGTATTTACATATTTTATTGAATATAAATGTTAACAGCAAACTAACAGCTCAATTTTATGACCAGGATGACTTCACCTGCATATGGTATTTATATCTTTCAATTGATTCGATACGCAAGGGCGAGTTCTGTGTATGATCAGTTTTTAAATTTGACGACGGATTACTTCATTTACCTGATCAAGATATAGGTCTCATGGCGGATATGACAGGTCGAAAGGGGATGATTACTCTTCCTAGACACCTGATCCCACCTCTAGTATATCCAGGGTTCGTATTTGTCCAATTTTAATTCCTTATACAAGTTATGAGATTGATCGCTGTTCGTTATCTTCACCTTTTCAGGTATCAAGTTAAATGATCGTCAAGGAAGCACGTGTGAGATGCTGCAAACAAATTGGTATCGAAGATGGAATCAGAGGCAAATGTTATACCTGCAAGATGTTTAAAATCATATAAAATACTGATCTTAATGTAAAGCGTTTAACGAATTAACTTCCTCTTATCTTTTTCGTGCCGAATATGTCAATTGAGATCTGGAACATCGTTTTCCGACGTTTGTTTCAACATAAACAACTTGCAGTGCAAAACGTCTCGGAGCATTTATCCTGTGTGTAATGTGTAGCTCGGAAACTGTTTTATCGAGATTAAGCAAAGTTACAAAGTTCACTGCATATCATTAATACTATCAAAGACACGATTGTCTCTCGTTGACTTTATCATGGCCCGTTGGGATCTGGGTTGTTAGATTAGATCCTCAGTACCCCTTGCTTGTCGTAAAAGGCGGCTAAATGGGGCGGTCCTTCGGATGAGACCGCAAAAACCGAGGCCCCGTGTCACAGCAGGTGTGACACGTAAAAGATCCCTCCCTGCTCAAAGGCCATAAGCGCCGAGCATATGCTTAAATTTTGCAGGCATTCACCGGCAATGGTGACATCTCCATATGAGTGAAAACTTCTCGAGCGGGACGTTAAACAGCATATAATCAATCAATCATTAAATTTACCTGAAGGTCAACTACTATCTCTTTCGATTCACTCAGCTTGTCATTAAGAAATTTCACCTTACGGGAAATTGGTCGTCATTTCATCCACAATGTATTCGGCTGGTTGGTTGAAATCGATCATACTTTTTTCTCTTTCTTTTGTTTTTTTCATAATGTTTATTAATAAAGTTTAGGCTATTCTTTTCTTAATTTCTTAATCCAATTCACAGAATCTTTTGTCAATTGAATTTTGCTTGCTGAGTTTTGAAGTATGCTTTTTAGTCTATGATGGCATTAATTTGTTTTAATTAAGACAAACACTATATGTTTAAATTAACTTACAATACATAAAGAAAACCTCATTATCTATGCTGTTGTAAAAATCTTTAATACAAGTTATGTCTTGCAATTGTACAATCCACAACAAATCTGTAGCTGGTGTAATAAATTTAGTTGATATTTTGTTACATGTGTCATTTTAGAGTGCGATAAACATCTGTTGCCATTTGGGAACATCAACACAATAGGCCTTCCATTTACTTACAACGACTTCAGTTTCAGACAATAGAGAGCTTTAAAAATAAATTGAAGCTTCAATTTGATATGGAGGGGAAAAACCTGTTAAAAATAAGGGGAAAACCTATCTCATTTATTGAAAGATTCTGTAATGCATGCATAGAAAACATTTGTTTGTAATATTGCAGCTGCACCAAGGGAACTTAAACTAAAACACCGTACTACCAGCGACAAAAAGCAATGGATTTTAAGACAGGAAAATCATAGGGCATTGTTTACTCTCTGCCATTAAGAGCAGACAAGTACATGGTTACAACCTGCATACATAGGGCTCTTTCATTGACATATATTGATGATATTGCTATCATGCTTTAAAGGTTTATTAATATTTATTATAATGAAGCAATATAAAGTTTCAATTTTGATTTTATTTGGACTAATGAATAAATGTTATGGACTTAGTGTATTTCACAAGCTTAGTTCCGGTGGGGATCCTTGTGTGAATAGGTCCTCAGTACCCTTGTGCTTGTGGTAATTAAATGGGGAGATTCTTCGCATGAGATCGCAAAACAGAGGTCCTGTATCACAGCAGGTGTGGCATGATAAAATCCCTTTTTGCTCAAAAGCCGTAAATCTGAGCCTAAATTTTGCAACCCTTCACCGGCAATGGTCATGAATCCATATGAATGAAGAATTCTCGAGCCATACAACCAACCACAAGCTTAATAGTTCTTTGACAAGTGAATATTGAAAAAAAACTATTCCATGGGAACGAAAATAATTTTGTGGGAACGAATTTTATTTCACGGGAACAAATTTTCCTTTCACGGGAACAAATTTTCCTTTCATGGGAACAAATTTTATTTCAAGGGAACGAATTTTATTCTGTGGGAACGAATTTTTGAAACTAAAGGTGAAGTTAAGGAACAGTCATCAATCCCATACCGTCTATAAGGAGTAAAAATTTAAGCATTAACCCTGTGGGGATCCGGGTTATTAGAATAGATCCTCAGTACCCCTTGCTTGTCGTAAGAGGCGATTAAATGGGGCGGGGCGGTCCTTCGGATGAGACCGCAAAAACCGAGGTCCCGTGTCACAGCAGGTGTGGCAAGTAAAAGATCCCTCCCTGCTCAAAGGCGATGAGCGCCGAGCATAGGCTTAACGTTTGCAACCCTTCATCGGCAATGGTGACGTCTTCATGAGTGAAAAATTCTCGAGCGGGACGTTAAACAATATTTAATTAATCAATCATTCATTATGCATTAAGCATTATACGGGCCACTGGATATACCAGATGTAGAATCAAGTGCTTAGAAAATGTAAGCATCCCCTGTCGATCGGTCACACCCGCCGTGAGTCCTGTATTTGGATTAGATAAACGGAGTAACCCGTAGTCAAAATCAGAGTGTAAAAAACGGCTTAACAATTGGTATGAAGCAAGTCAAACAACAGTTTACTCAATGACAGGTTGTGTTGGCAAATTAGATCGTTATAACGACATAGAACTTGAGATTGATTGATTATTTATTGCTTTCCGCCACACTCAACAATTTTCAGTTATTTGGTGGCGTCCAGTTTTTGTTGGTGGAGGAGAGAACCCAGATACAATGTACCTGGGAAGAGACCACCGACCTTCCGCAAGTAAACTGGCAAACTTGCTCATATAACGTCGCGGCCGAGATTCGAACACGCGCTGACAGAGGTGAGAGGCTTTGTGATTTTGAGCCCGATGCTCTAACCACTCGGCCACAACTGTTGAAACCCCTTTAACATCACCTTGTTTGTCATTAGCATGTCTCGATTTAAAAGCTGGTAATGAGCAGAAGAAGCTTTAGTTGAGAAATAGATAAACAGCATATTCAGTGACAATATTGCTAAATAGATATGGGAACTTGGCAATGGAGAAGTTGAAGTCATCCCGTTTGTCATAAAGCTGAGTTAATAGTTTGCTGATAACATCTATTTTCAATAAAAATAGTATGAGGCAGATATGAAAGACTGTGGTGGGTTTTTTATTTTTAGGTCACCGAGGTATATAGAATCGACATATGAATGAAATGATTATTTTTAATAGAAAAAACATCGTCGGTATAGCTAACTGTCGAGATGAAGGGCATAGCAAGTGATTTTTTTCTTTTTCTTTGTAAAAGCTTTTTAATAAATAGTGGCTGATAGGAATATAAAAACATATCTGTTAACAAAGGACCACAATTAGTGGCCATGGAAATTCCAACTAAATGTTGGAAGACCTGATCACCAAAGACTACAAAGATATTCTCAGTGAATAACTCCAACATAACAATAAATACAATTTTTCCACCTTTCCCGAACCGGCCACCATACTCACGTGCTGGTTTGATTCTGGTTTTGATGTTTTAAGTGAGATATAGCGAAGATATTTACCCTAATGGTGTTGATTTTAGTGAGTGGTACACGAGTGCAAGGTGAAAGCTAAGATTACATACATTGTTAATAAGTATAAGAATGTAATAATAATTCAAGGACTTTAGCGATATTCCTCAATAATATATATTTTTCGAGATATTTCACGTACAATTTGCCTGTATCCTCGATTCTGCTAAAAATCTTGGGGTGTATTACCATGTCTGTTTTAGAGTAAACGTATCTTTGCTAGTTTCTGGATGTTGATGTAAAAATGTAAATTCAGCTCTTATTCATTAACGTAAGTTGTATAAATGGACATTACTAAAGCAAGGTATTGAGAAATCTTTGGAACAAACTGGTATCAAAGCCGATACCCTTACATTACTAAATAGGTGATCTAAGCACATTGCTTCCCAGGTCGGTATACAAAGTATGGTAATATTACCACAAAATAAAATTTAAACCTATTTTGGAAATCATGCAAGAACTCTTTATAATGGAGGGGATGAAACATTTTTTTTTTCAGAGAAAATGTCAGAAACGTGGCGTATGGCTTAAATCACTTCGTATGTTTAATTACTGGCCATTTCTGAATATCGATAATCACTTAATCCTTCATGTTTATAGGGATATGAACGTTAAATGCATTCCAACATATGGAGAAATACTGTACACGTGGTTTCATACTGAGTGTTTATAGATACCAGCCAATGTGAATTGTTATCAGTTATAGTTTAAAGTACAACATTAAGCATTTGTAATGGAACATACCGTTACATGCAAAGATAATTTTGGCTATTCTTTGTGCGAATTCAGTACTTCATTTATTGTTAAGAGTCCACTAAATCTGAAATTGTTTCATCGTTGTTATAATAGTTTTTTTTCTATCTGCATTTTGTACGCAAAGAAAATTAGAAAATGTGAAGAATTCTAATAAGGTGCTTTATAATCATTTTAAAAACAATTAAGATGAAGTCATAATCACCGATAACAATGTCATCTCAAGCTTCAACGTCTTGTTGTGACGCCATAGGTTTTGTCTGCGGCTACACACGCGAGTCTTGAAGAAGTAATTTCCATTTACTGTCGTTCAATATGCCATGCATTTTCTGCATCTGTTTGGCAATTAACTTCAGCTGACATTAACGATGAATCTGTTCGCCATTATGTATGAATTCAATTAAATTCATTTATAATCATAATTTATGTACAGAAGGAATATACTGGTACACCTCATAATCAACTGCTTAAATACGAAATGGTTAAATTGGTATATCTTTATCTAATATTTAAATTGTATATCTTTATTTCATATCTTTTTATAGAACATGCAAATGTCGTCATTCCTTTCTCAGTTTTCTTTCCTTACTTTAAAGATAGCTCTTTCACAGTGTATTAAATAAGATAAAGTTCATGAAAAGAATGACGTGTAATCTTTAGTTCATTAACGAAGTGTAAATAAAATTATTACATTAAATACATATAGTTCAATATTGTGTGAAAAAATAATACTGAAGATATTTCAGTAGAATACACAGGTGTTATTTTATTGTTGAACATATTACGCAAAACAGGTATCAAATTTTAGGGGGAAAATGTAAATCTCTGTCCATAGCTATGAAATATTTATTTTGTGAATGTCTGAAACACTAAATTCAACTATAGCGGATTACATGTGTACAATTGACGCATATCTACTAAATTGCCGAAAGATTTCTATGAAACTAGCGAGAATAATTCCGTGTATCCTTCCTATACGTTTCCGCAAGAAATATTTATTAATATTAATCCCCTACCGGCGGAGATGAAGAGGACTATAGGTTTGCACTCTGTCCGCCGGTCTTCGGTAAACACTTGATTTATCATGCTTACAAATATTCATTTGATATGTGGCACATTGCTTAACCATGGCAAGTTACAGATCAAATTCGATTTTTTTCTCGGTGTTGTAGCATAGACTTTCCCCCCAGAATAAACGGGTCCGACGTTGACCCCCCCCCCCCCCGCCCCGGAAAGATGGGCCTGGCATTGACATTCTCCCTAGAGGGAAAATCAATCCAGGTCCAATTCCCTCTAGGAAAAACCGTCCCAGAATAGAATTTCCCCCCCTTTTTTTTTTTTTTTTTTTCATTTCACTTTCCCAAAATGACAGTACGCTTTTCCCCTTCTTACTTTTCAGCTACGTATCCGTTTCCAGTTCTATTACTAGAATTCTCTTACGTCATCTGGACCCGGACATTTTCTTTTAATTATGAGCAGGGTCTTGTGTATCACAATCATCATCTTATACTTTTAGAAAGGAAATTATTCAAATTATTCAAATCGTGTAATGGTATATCAAAATTCATTCAGGCATCTCATGTCTTCACCGATATTTACTAGTATCCAACATTTGAAATAATTAAAGTGAGAAGAGGTAAAGTTTTTTATTTAAAATGTAAGTTTTTGAATAATCGATTTTCGTCAATGATGCATAAATGGGAAAATTAAATTAATTTTATTCATACAGTACATCTATTTTACTTTCAGAAATATGGAATGAAATATTTTACTATATCTTTTAGTCGACGTTTTACGAAAAATTCCAATGATATTGATCAACATTAGAGTCTTTAAAGCATGTTGTATTTACTATATGCAATTCAAATGTTTTCAGCGTGTAAAACCAACAACTTAATCATCTCGCACAAGAAATATTTGGGGAAAAACCCGGAACCATATAACAAAAGATTCCGGTCAATGAAATCCGAAAACAGGAAGGGGAAATTCTATACTAACTTATACATAGGGAAATTATGTGCTGGGACGCTTTTTCTTTCTAGATGGGAAATTCTATTCTATGTTCTATTTCCGGGGGTAGGGGGCACATTTATGCTACAACACCGGTCCATTGAGATTTTGCGAAATTATGGCCCTTGGACTTAAAATAAACGCACATTCTCAGTTTTTTTTACTACTTTTACCAAAATGGAATATAGAGTTTGGACCTGTCATATATGGCTTATATTTTATTGGGACTAGTTATTCTTGTGCATAACTGTTGACAAACGATTATTCAGACAGAATGTGACACAGGTGACCTGACGTGGGGCAAATAGGAGACATGCATTGCTTTGTAATGATTACAGAGTGCTTGTTCTTCTAACTTAGTATTGGTATAGAGTTATGAGATTGATCACTGTTAATTATCTTCACTTTTTTCATTATACAAATAAAGAATTTGCTCTTACCAAAACTTTGAAATAGTTTTACCTGCAAACTGCAGATTCCGAACTAAATATATTAAAAGTTGTTTCGATATATTTACAAGTTGAATGCTTGCAATTTTGTAATTAAAATAATGTTTTAAACACAAAACGATGCTCTATGGATTTGCATTTTCAATGATATTCGGACCATTAATTTCTATATAAATGCACGTACTTTAAAATTTCAGGAAGAGTTCATTAAAATGATGAGCGAACTGATTAGGATAAGGTTACAGTATAACGTTGTTTTCTGAAAGTCATCGGGCTTTATATATCGTAATATACTGGTCCAGTAAGACAATGTCAGACAATTTTATTCGTTTTTATGTTAAGCTGGTCATAATTTAATCCGAAACATGGTACTGTTAATTAATAAGTTGTTTCAATGTATTAATAATTAAAATTAGATTCGTTTTATCTTATATGAACTGAAATTTAGGAATGTGTGGTAGATTTTGTCGTTGGGTGTATTGAATTACAAATATGTCCTGGTTCTAAAATATTACAATATATGTATTTGTAAAAAATGTATCTAGAATACAGGAATGTATATCAATTATACGGTATATCAAATAACAATGAATGTATCATCGATTTTCGGGACAGCATGATTTTATAAAAAAAAAATAACTTGCAAATAATTTCAGGCATAAAAATAAAAATTAATGCAAAAAGTGAAAGAAAGGGGAAAAGTCTGGAAAGTCTATTAGTTACGAGGAATGACATTGTAATTCAGTTTTTCAAGCATCAAAATAATTTTAATAGAATAATTAAAATAAGCGAAGTTAATAATTATGCAGGATAATTGCCTTTTCTCATGCATGTATAAAATATTTTGAGACATAACTGAAATACAACATGTATACATGTATATGCTATAAATTTCTAATTAAATCGAGATATTTTTAGCAAGCAGTATGAAAAGTTTATTTAACATTAAATTCATTGTACTGGGCTTCCCTATGACAAGTTTATATTTTTGAAATTATTTTTTTCCCCTGTGAAATGCTGTGAAATTTAATATCATTCTGACAACTTGATATATACCGACGGACTTTAAATATTTTTTTTCTAGATAATATTTGATAATATTTTTATAACCATATTTATTGCAAACTTCACTCACCATACGTCGCTCTGGTTTTTGAAATCCATTATCTGTCGTACCCGCGTTTATTATTGGCACGATGTGAATAGCATTGCATGATATTTTCCGTGCGCTATTCAAATCTACATGCAATGAAAAGGTAAAAACGAGTTTTATGGTTATAAAACAATTCTATCGGCGATTGCAGATACAAAATTAACAATATAGATAACAAATAAGACATTGCCGTGTTTAAAACAATGAAATGACAAATCAAGCGGTAGGTATGCTGCAAGATCCTGTTAGTCAGTGGCATGAAGCACGGCATTTTAATGTGTATTATGTCACTCGCGGGATAACGACTACGCCGAGACAAAAGATTGAACGTTATGCTAGGTCGATTCATTCTAGAACGGTATCCAGAATATCAAATCGCCATGGTGTCTGCTGCAGAAAACCTTGCAAAGATTTACTACTTTTAAAAACCGCATCACCGACCTTAAAGCAGGATAAAGGGTGCACGCACATGGTAAGATTGACTCAAGATGTCCAACAAATGAATGACATCAACGGTCCTAATTGGGCCGCTTTGTCCCCGGACGTAAACCCAACTGAACATTTGTGGCAGTGGGAAAGCAAGATAGACCAGTACGCAACCGATAATCTCAGAATCCGCAATAATTTGGAAGGGCTTTGTTAGGAGAATGGAAGATCTTTCTACAAGGAGCACTGGGAGTGCCTGCCAGTCAATAATGTGTCGCCTAAGCCCCGTTATTTACGCTGGTGACGGGTCAGTGACCACGGCAACATTTTGACACACCCCTCTTGGCTTTCATTTCACACGCAGCTTCTCAGGGAAAAAGAATAGTATTTAAAATCAAAACATACCAGACTTTCATCATAAAAGATATTATTTGTGTATTGAATTAATGAATTGATAAATAGCACAGGAAACCAGTGTTTTTAAAGTCCATCAGTGTATTAGCAGTTGCCCTGACATTTTCACCGTTTCTATCATATGTCTACCATGAAATCAGGTTTTGTAAATACCTTAACCTGACGATGACACCTCTTAGCTTCTTCTTCTTTTTTTTTTTTTTTTTTTTTTTTTTTATTTTTTTTTATTTTTTGTTTTTTTTGTTTTTTTGTTTTTGTTTTGTTTTGTTTTTTTGTTCTTTGTTATGAAAATCATATATATAATACATTAACGTCGTTGGACCTGACCCATCTTACCCGTGGCTACACTCCATTACTGAACACGATAATGTTTAATTAAGAATCTATAGTTCACCCCAATAATTACCCCTACTCATCAAATGTGAAATCCAAGCCCCAACAAAATAAAGTTACAGTCTTCCTAATAGGAGTGAAAGAGACTTGGAATGGTTTAAGTGGTGTATATGCAGTGCATAGAAACCGATTGGAAGGAATTCAATGCGCATTATGATCAATTGGAATGATGTTTTTTGGTATCAGATCTTTACATTATCTCTGTAATGTATTAGCCTTGTTAGCCATGCAAACAGATTAAGTTTGAAGTATATAACGTGAAAGAGTACTTTTCAAGCAAAGGTTTTTAATCATACTTAAGTTCATGCTATTCTGTACCAAACTGTTACTACCAAGAGATGCTAATTAGGTGCGTATTGTTAATTTTCCACAATCGTCAAACAGGAACGAAGTGCATGTCTCTCTCATCTATTAAACTATCCGTTATTGTTTTGACAGGCGGGGAAAAGATGAGTTTTGATGAAAATGTTATCTAGCAGGACTTATCATAAATTTACATGTATTTATGTTCCATTCATATAAATTCGAAAGTTTCAGGCAATGCGATGTAGATACAAAATGCGACTCCACGCAGGGATACTTACTTTGGTCTGTGTTCTGTTCTTTGTGGAATCGAAACAGGTAATATCGGTATATAATATCCAGCTTAGAGCATAACCAAATGTATTTAGACCATATTTTATTTTTGAATTTAATAAGATAGTTTAAGACAAACATCAGTCGAATTCTTTTGCAACCTATGATAATTTGTTTTAATAGACTGATTGGTTGTAAATACAATACTTTACAATATGACAATAATTTTTGTATTTACATCCACTCAGTAGATTTTGTTTAAAAATTATATCATCATAGATATTTTATATACTTAATGAATCGGTTTTGTTTATTCATATAAATATAAGCAAGCAGAAAAAAAATTGAAAAAAATACACAACTACACGTACTTTAAACCCAGTTTGTGCATTAGTTTTCTATTGTTTGTATATTGTTTTACGTCCCAATTGATAATTTTTCACTTGAAGAAACGTCACCAACTGTAGGTGAAGTGCTACATATTTGAACCTAAGCGTGGCTCTCAGGGTTTTAGCGGAGAGGGTTCTTTATCTTCGTTTTTTAGATTATATCCGATAGACCGATGGCTTTCTCTTCTAATCCCGGGAGCTTGGTGAGGAAACAGTCACTTTTATGCTAAACATAAACTAGTAGGCTTAGCAGAATCCATCCTGGTTCTCTCAGTTGCGAAGCGAACACACTAACCCCTATGCTACCGTGACCGATATATTGCGTTAGTAATTTGTTTGTTAATCTACTTGACATTGATGGTAATGATGATGAAGGACTATTTGTTTTCCTTTAAAGATTCACCTGAGGTCAAGGAGCTTCGAAGAAAGATTGAGAGGTAATACTCTATATAAATCTTATCTAAGATAATTTTATGTAACCCAATCCCTAATGTACATAAAAATCACAAATTGATTTGGCTTGATTACGTCGTTAAAGAATATGTTTTAAACAGGAAAACGAAATGTAGCGGTATCTGGTCCAGAACAAAGCGCCAAGAATCCCTCATACGAAACAGTTACTACTGCCAAAACAGAACAAAACGTATCCAATCCTACTCCAATCGAATCTGTAGTCAATGCTCCATCTGAAGTGTCTACCAATCTGTCTTCAGAGGCCACAACAAACGCCTCGACAGTAAATCCTGTCGAACCAGAGGTCCCACCGACGGAACCTATCGTAGAAGGACCTGGTAATGCATCGAGTAATGTCCAGGCTAAAGCATCATCTCCCCAGGTGGTCGATTCTCCAACTGAGGCAACAACTACTTCGCCAACCGAGCAACCAACGAAGCCAGCTACAGCAGCCTCAACTACAAAACCGACTGTTAATATCCTGAGCGACCCTTTAGTTGTTCCTCAAACAGTTGAAGCAGTTGACACAAACACTATCAACAGCATTCCAGTTGAAGGTACAACTGCCGTGGTACCAGTAAGCTCAACTACAGTTGTACCTAAATCAAAATCAAAATCAAACAAGATGACAAAACAACAACGAGCCGCAATTAAAGCAGCAAAACGTGCTGCCAAGAAGGCCAAAAAAGAAAGGAACACAGCAGCCAAAGAAGTAAAAGTTGCTTCTCGTAAACTAAAAAAAGCACACAGGAAAGCAAAGGCCGATGCGAGGAAGGCCGTCAAACTGGCAGCAAAGAAAGCAAGGGCTGAGAAAAGAAAGGCACGACAACTTCAAAAGAAGAAGGAAAAAGCTGAACGCAAAGCTAAAGCTAAGTCAAGGAAGGCAACGAAAGCAACGTCAAAAAAAGCAAAGAGATCTGCTAAACGAAAAGCAAAGAGAGAAGCTAAACGAAAAGCAAAGAGAGAAGCTAAACGAAAAGCAAAGAGAGAAGCTAGAAAAGCTAAACGAGAGGCACGCCGACGGAAACGGTCTAGGAAATCAAAGAAATTTTCTGTGACAAATGTTTAACAAGGAGTAAAGGCGTGTTAGAAGAAAATAATATACCCTATAAATGATATATTTGTATAGAATATTTGGACTGATATGTTTATCCACTACGAGTCCATATAGTGTTCCGTTTTTGTATCTATGTCATGTATAATTAACTGTAGTTTTGTTTGTATTTATGAACAATTCTGTTTTTTTAAGTTTACTTTTATTAAATATATACATAAAAATTGCGAATTTCTTTTTCCGTGTTACTTTTATTATGTATATATAGATCGCTGATTTCTTTTTTTACGATACTTATTAAACATATTAAGGCGATATTACTGATTAGTTTATCGTGAATTAAAGACCCACCAGATCAATACATTATGTATGTTATGATACTTATAGCGGTAAATTCCCACTTATTAGCACTACAATTAATCAACTTATCACAACTATGTTTATTAACAATCGGTAGTCATTTTCGAGATGGGTCATATCCATGATTGCTGTTCAACAGTCACATAAAGTACTTTGAACGATTTGACAGCCATTTATAGATCAGTTAAAGACTGCACTCTTCACCAACCCAAGTTCCATTAGCCATATGAATAATTCTTTAATATATATATATAATTGGTTTGCATGAAGGTGTAATATCAATGAAAAGATGAAGAAAACAAACAGTGATAAATTTCATAATTCCTATAAAGTTTACAAAATTCAGAGTATGAAAAACACTGACCCCTGGTCATGTCAGAGGTGGGATCAGGTCCTTACCCACGAATAAAAACAGGAAAGATAACATGCCCTGTGATGTTACTTTTATATAAAGTAAGTTTATTTATGATAACGCTATGCTGTACAGTTGGCTCATTAGGGAGCGAAAAGATAAGCTAATTAAAATTAAAATTCTAATTAGGTTTGTATACTCCACTCCTCGGACTTCAGTGCAAGTGTTGAAGTGTATCGTAGAAGAACGAAAGTTTGATTAGAGTCTAATTTTAATTAGTTTGAAGAAAGAGTATTTTAGTTGTCTGCAAACAGTATTAATTTTATACATTATAGTGATGGTTCACAAGCTATGAATTACAGGGAGGTCGTAGTAACCATATGTTTATAATAGTCTGAACTAATCTCTCTTACAGGACTTGTTTGCGTAGTGTCCTAGACTTTTTTTAAACACGGACCCTTGAAAACACCACAGGTGAGATCAGGTAACAAGGAGGAGTAAACATCCCCTGTCGACCAGTCACACGCGCCTTGAGCCATATATCTTGATCAGGTAAATGAAATAATCCGTAGTCAAAATCAGTATGTAAAGAATGACATAGCAATTGGTATGAAACACATCAAACAGCGTTCGACCTACATTGTAATGACAGGTTGTATTTACTAATTAGATCATCATAATGACAATAGTCTTTGCAAATTCTTATTTAACTACGTTTTCCCTCATTGGTAAAATAATTCCTGCAGATGTATATTTTTGCCATATTAGCACTATTTTTGAGATATACAATAAAACCTGGGATAACATGGCATTGACGGTTGTTGTTTCGATAAAGCGTACAATGACATGTCTGGTCTTCTTGGTCTCTCTGGTGTCGATCATTCACGTGGTCTTTTCAACGCTTGGTGATCAAGAACTCCCGAAGTCACGGCACTTTAATTAAAGCAAAAGGTTATGTCTTTATCTGATTTATGTAATTCACCACTATCCAAAGTAAATCTTTCCTATTTATTCTGCCTGCTTTATGGTTGTGTAAAACTTCACTTTAAGGCTAGGACGTATGATCGTTTGAATAGCAGCGTGCCACTTTGTTCGATCGGACATGTAAATTTCACTTACCAATTGGCCGTATGGTTTCAATAAAAGTAAGTTTGGATGGCCACGCTATGTCATTCTTTCAATGTGATTGGTCACTGAGAACAAAAGTAAATCCTGTTTCATTAGAATCTATGAGAAGCCTCCTCCAACATTTACACGTTCGATCAAGTGAAGTACCGTGCTGTTATTGGAACGATAGTGCATCCTCGATCTTGGGCGGATACTGTTCATTCACCCACATGTTGAATCCTTTGAGCTTACTCTCCTTGAAATAGATTAATCTGATCATGATATTTCTTGGGCACATGTTTCGCTCATTCTATTTGCCCCAAATGTACCCGTTTGAAGGAGATTTCATAATCCAATAAGTATTTTCCATTTGGCGAACTCTTGTAGAATTACTTTTAGCTTGCATCGTCCTCTCGCTCCTCTTCCTCCATGTAAACACAAGCCTGTTCCCCAGAGGTCGGGTCTTCAAGTCGGTGACAATCTCTTGTAGGCCTGTATCAATGTTTCTAATTGCACCGATCCTTTTCTGTACTTTAGAGTCTGGTGGTTTCTGCATTGGTTGCTCTGAAGGCGTTTTCTGTTCTCTGAGATAGTGTGTGTGTTCGTTTCCGCTACGTCTTTCACGGAATCGAACACATTTCCTTGGGCTTTCATATTTAAATCCATATTTTTAAAGTGGTCTTTCATGTTTCTTCACATCGATATTCAGTTTATTCACTTGGGATTTAACGGAATGTTTCACTGAAGCTGGCAATTTTCCTTTCAATTTCACTTAATTGTGCCTCTAGATCGTCACTTTTGTTTCAATGTTCGCAAGTTTTGTGTTCACCTGTTCTCATTTGCGCACAAACTGCTTGTTGCAAGTAAACAAATTCACGGCCCTCATATTCTGTAATACATGCAATAAATTGATGCGTATACACTGAGATAAGATTCGAGTGAAATGAATGTAGAAAGCTAATGGTAAAGATTAATTCCACGAATTAG
The DNA here is from genome assembly GCA_024699665.1 of Ostrea denselamellosa. Taxonomy (NCBI): domain Eukaryota; kingdom Metazoa; phylum Mollusca; class Bivalvia; order Ostreida; family Ostreidae; genus Ostrea; species Ostrea denselamellosa. Next base: position 12,128,002 of record JAMZEH010000010.1, read on the forward strand.
TCAATAAGCATCTTAGTTTTCTCATTTTATTGCAACTTTTCTTTTTACTTCACACCATATTTCCAGCCAAACGGGCCAATGAAGGACACGGTCTGAATCCTAGGGGAAGTGCAACTGACCGTGACATGCATCGAAAAGGGGGATTATGGAACTGTGAATAGTTTCATTAGGCCATTATTTGTTGTTGTTTTTTTTTACGTCCTTTTGAGAACGTTTCACTCATATTAAGACATCACTATCTGTAGGTGATGTACTACCATTTAGACCTATACTTAGCGCTCAGGGTCGTAGAAAAATGATGAGTAAATAATGGCGATCTTGTGAAAATGCATATAATTTGTACGCAATGCTTTGTGACTAGTGCTTAATTACATCAGTATTATGCAGAAAATATGATTTTTTGTTTGTTTGTTTGTTTCATGTCTCGTCGAAAATTTTTCATTCATATTGAGACGTTACCAATTGTAGGCAAGTATCACGAATTTAGACCTATGCGTAGCGCTTACGACCGTAGTAGTAAGGGTTCTTTAATGTAACAACTCCTGTCGGAAGGGGGGGGGGGCCTCCGTGGCCGAGTGGTTAAAGCATTGCGCTCAAAATCACAAGGCCTCTCACCTCTAGTCGGCGCGGGTTCGAATCCCGCCCGCGCCGATATATGTGAGAAAGTTTGCCAGTTTACTTTCGGACGGTCGGTGGTCTCTTCCCGGATACATTGTATCTGGGTTCTCTCCTCCACCTACAAAAACTGGACGCCACCAGATAACTGAAAAATTGTTGAGTGTGGCGGAAAACAATCAATCAATCAATAAACCTGTCGGAAGGACCCTTCGTTTTTAAGGTCCGAAACACCCGTGATTCTCGCTTCTAAATATCGAGTGTTTGAAGGAAGAATTACCGGACTTTCGTTAATGTCATAGGTTTGACGCGGCCATTGGTGTATGTATTTTATTGCATAATTATTTAAAAATCTGAATGTTGTAATATTGACATTAATATGAAATAGAAATTTCCGTGAAAGGATATAAAAAGTATCGTCTCCTTAAAATCTGTTATATGGTTCTTCATTTATAGAGGATACGTCATATCCTGCCCCGACTCATGACAAAATAGAAACGACTGCGCATGAAATATGGTGACTTTCGTTGAAATTGATACAGGGTATTTAAGATATCGATTTGAATACTTTACTAATTCTTTTTACATCATTCTATTGATGGAAGTACATTTAGATATATGATGAAACAAGATAATAAAAGACTGTAAAATTCTTTGCACTAGAGACAAACATAGGCATAATCCATAGGATACTCAAGACTGATACTTGGCTGAATTGCATTCAAATTTTATGAAATTGATCGCTTCAAGCTTTATACCGCAGATTTCTACTTATATAAATAATAGTTATCTTTAACTTTACAAAGAAGCAAAACTGTAAAATTTACTGACAGTGATTATAAATGTATTTGTTAAAAAGATTTGTAGGAAAAATAAATAAATCTGTGGATCCATAAAAATTATCGTGGATCAGTACACAGGCATCAGTTGAAAATAAAACAATCATTCATTTAAGCCGTATGTCACGCCTTCCTTTGGAAACTCTTTTATGGCTGATGTTTGATCAATTGATCATTTAACATACACACGCGCCCACTACAGATATGGCAAACAATACACATGTCGAAGAGCATGTTCTGGTATCTATAAAACTAGGATACAACAATGCATATATTTTATTTGTTTAGCGATAATTAAACATTCTGTCATAATGATGAAATTTTGATCATTGAAAGCCTCTGATTGTAACGATATTTTAGATCTATTTGAGAAAAGATATCAGTAAAATACCCTGTAAATTTCTCAATCGCCCACACACTGGCTACGTTACATAAAAGAATTAGAATAACTGAATATATGGTTTATCTAAATAAGATATGAAAACATTTTTACATGCTGCACACGATAATTCTTATTGAATTTTTGATGAATAACAGAAATGCATGATACATTTTGAAATAAAAGGAAATTAATTGATTCTAGATGGAAATTAAGCAGATTTGTTTTACTTATTGCCAGAAGTGTGTTTATGTCAAAGAATCTAAATGCCTGGTTGACATAGATGTTCAATGAGTCGTACTGAAACACTATATTTAAACGAACACGATCGGCAATAATCTTTGTGAATGTAAAATGAAGACGGTAGTAGCATTCATTGTGCTTTTCTACATACTGCAAAACTCATTATATGAGGTAAGTCAGTGTATATTATTTCAAATGTTATGTTAACTTTCCTTTTGTCTATTTCTCACAATTTATGATTGTAATGAAATGCTGATATTATAGGCATTGGCAATTTCGCCATGGACCAGAAACGCAAGAGTAAAACGAGGTACTGAGCACTCATTATTTCCGCCATGGTTGGAAGAAACGGTCCAAAAATCCGGAAAACGTTCAAGAGAGGAAATTTTATTGTTCATGCAGAATTTAGGAATCAAATTTGAAAGAGTAAGTAATGTGAGAAATGGGAGTGCAGGGAACCCTGTTGAACAATCTAGAAATGAACAGAAGGCAAATAAGATGACTGAACAAACCGGTTCTGAAACGTCTGTTATCGGTAATAATACAGAAATAAAAAATGAAGAACTGACCCCTACAATGAAGCAAGCAACAATGGTTTCTGTCAATGGAACCGAGATAAATGGAAATATTGGACGTAAAATGGTCAAGTCAGACTTTGACAACAACGTTATTAATAGTGAACTGAAAACGAGCATGAATGCAGCTGGAATGTCAGAAAGCACTGAAACCAGTATAGGAAAGTCTGTTAAGGATATGACAGTCGCTGTAGTCGATGGAGTAAGCATGAATAAGAACGGAGAAATTAGTTTCAACAAAAGTAGAAGTGGATCGGGTTCGGTCTTCCAAAATGAAGTAATTGAGCCGAGGCGCACAAATTCAGTGTCTAGTATCAACACAATAAATGATAAAATGGAACCGATATTTGCTTTAGGAAATGATGTTTTAATTGAAAGTAAAAGTGGAGCAGTTAATACTACTAAGATAGGTAAAGACACGGGGATAAGAATGGCTGATGAAAACCCCCCACAAGACATCGGCAGAAAGATAAAGAACATTTTTTCCACCTAATATTGACAAATAATACCTAATGTGTCAATGTGGTTTAAATAGAAATATATACTTTTTTGTTCAGCTGACTCAGACAAAAAACCCACTCAACACAAAGAAAACTGAATGTCAGCCACTGAAATTATATAGTTGTCCTTCCTTCAAATCCACACATCAAAACGGCGAGTAGGAAAGGAAAACACACACGCTATTTCAATCTAGGATTAACGTATATGCTCTTCTGTTGACTTACCGATCCACATTTGTATATATCCACCAATTGCATCCATAGGTATCTGTTGTATAACATTGTGCATGGACAGTCATGTAAGACATATTACAATTATTTGTACGGGCATTCAAAATGTGCAATTGTATGTTGACACATGCTGAAATCGAATGAATAAATGTATACAGTTTGTACTAGAAATCAAAAATAATAATTTTGAATTCAATAAGAAAATAAAATAACTTGAAATATGAAAATGGAAGATAAATATATATCATAAAAAAATATTGATGAAATATGAAGCAGTTGTACTACAATGTAATACTATCAAACTTATCAATTAGAGTGAGACTTTTAGGCAACAGGATTACACGTTCTGATGTTTGTTATAGTATTTAAATATTGATTTCGTCAATAAAATAAACATTTCAAGTTGTCGTTTGTTATTATGTAATGGTTTAATAATTTACCTTCGCCATATTGATAGACATAGAACACAAAGCAAAGTACAAGTTACTCAATTAGCAGAAATGATTTATTTCCATAACGTTAGCAATGGATAATACAGCCATGATGTAACGATCACGTGCAAACAATGTTGGTTCTCCAAGGTGAACAGTCTATTTGTCAACACACTTTATCACTCAGTAACCACGGTGAACGTTGGACGTACTTGCATGGATGATCCAAAGGCCTTCAAAGCGATGACTTGTAATTCTCTCTCTCTTTTCTGTTTTAATTGCCTTTTGTATTCCACTGAAAAAGTGAGAGATATTGCGCATCAGTCACGGTGATTTAACTCACAGGAAGGAACATTGTTTCAAGTCAATCAAGAAAAGGAGTCATGTAAAAGTTAGGGATTATTGGAGTGTTAGAAAAACATGGATGTATACTCAATCAAATAAATACTCGCTGATATATAATGTCGATCTTTTCCTGGGTTGGTCTGATTATGAAAAGGCTAAGATAACTAACAGTATTCAGTCTCGTAATTCGGAAAGAAAATATAAATCAGAGAGACAGGCAAACACGGACCCCTGGACATACTAGAGGTGATTATTACGTTTCCCTCCAGTGAGACGAATAAAAGTCTTTACTAGCGATAGACGCATTTATTGTAAGTTTCGAAGCTAAACGGATCTCTACCAAATGTGTATTTTTTGCGATCAATTAAGAAATAGTGCTGTATAAATGCATTTGTATATAGATTTGATACCTTCGTATTAAATACATTTTCAAAAAAAAATCGTTAAGTAAGCTTCCTTTCCCCCAATTTAATAATGTAATACTTGTAGCATCTACAACTAAATGTAAATGCATTGCTCATAAAGGAGAATGACGCACAGTACTTTTGAGATACTTTTTCTGAACTGCATTTCTTCCATTAATGCCTTCTAGTAAATCAGATTAAGTATTAAAATAGGATTCATTCATCTGCCCACGAAGTGGAAGGAATGTTATGTAGTTACACATGCTATGAAAAGGCTCAGATAACGAACATACTCATACTAGTTATATCTATATTTTAGATACATTTTTTAAAAACATATCACTGAATTTCTAAACTGTGTAATAGAGCAATTTCATGCAGACCTAACACGTCTTTCGATTTTGCAATGCCACCTTAAAGTGCATTCTACTTTTATTTGAATTGTTGGTCAAATTGTGAATCGAAAATAAACATACTGATTTAAAAATAAATCTATTACCTAATGTGCGTCACCCATTTTCAAGTTATACAAATTTGATTACAAAATTTAATTGACTTTCTTGTTATTTTAAATGCAATAAAGCGTAAGGCTAATTAACAGAAAGGCAAATTCAAAAGCACGCGTACAAGAGTTTCAAGGTCTGAAGAATCTGACAACGTGATAATTTTCCCATATTCCAATCTATACAGGATGCACATGCATTATTGTAAAGTTCATTATTACATTTGTACTTTAGAAAAACGTTTTGATAATCCAACTTATACTCCAAGCTCTCTTTCCAAAAAAAAAAATAAATAAAAAAGACGAAATTCTTCAAAATCAAGCTTTGCATTTAATATCATATATTACATAGGAGTAATATTAAATACATGGAACATTTTATCCTACCAACTTACTATACGAAAGATTTCCTCCAAGCACACTTTACATAGGTACTAAACTTTCTACTAAAAATTATGGAAATATTAGGATTTTTGTCCCATAGGATTATGATAGGATATTTGTTGGATTTAAAATCCTGTCATTCTCCTATAGCATTTTTGTCTTTGGAGGCTGATATCTATTATTCCACAAGGATGTGTGAGCCCAACCTTGACTATGACATGCTGCTAAAAAAAATTCAACAAAGTATCTTTATTTTTATCCAAATCTTTATCAAAATGGGTACCAGAAAATCTGGACTTTGTCGTGTCCAGAGTTAAATGTCGTATTGTTAATGCAATATTAAGAGTTGGACAAACACGGACCCCTGGATACATCAGAGATGGGTTCACGTACCTAAGACGAATCTTATATCATAATCAGGTAAACAGAGTAGTCCGTAGTCAAAATCAGTGTGTGAAGAGCGGCCTGACAATTGGTATGAAACATGTCAGACAGCATTTATCCCAATGGTATGCTGTATTGCCAAACTAGATCGTTATAACGACTATAGAATTTGATTTGCGAAATGCTTACTTTAAACGAGACTGTTAAAACCCCTGTAGCATTAGCTTGTTTATCAGTAACCTGCCTCAAATTAAACACTGATCAAATGCAGAACAAGCTCTTGTGTATCGAATCAGTTATAAGACAAAACACAATATGCAGGTGATAATGGGATATTGCTACAAAGATATGGGAATTTGATGATGAAGAAACTGAGGTTATCACATTTGTCATAAAGATGATTTGTTAGTATGCCGTTAACATTTATATTCAATAACATATCCAAGTATGAAGCAGATGTGAAAGACTATGTGGTATATATTATTTCAAATTTACTGGAATATATCGAATCGACATATGAATGAAAATGATCATTGTTAATAGACGAAATGTCGTCGATATATCTATATGTCGAAATAAAGGTCACAGCAAGAGACTTTTTCGTCTCATGTCGAAGCTTTTGAATGAATTCTGTCTCATAAGAATAGAAAAACATATCAGTTGAAAAGTGAGCACAATTCGTACCCAAGAGAATTCCAATAGACTGTAGGAAGATCTGATCACCAAAGACTACATAAGGAACTCCAGCATTTTTCTTATATAAACGTCAGAATCTGAGTGGCATTCAACAAAGTGAGTTATTGAATTACTGTTTACTAGATATGAATATTTCCTTTTACCATTATATGTTCTACCATGCCCCTGTCGTTTCTCTTCACGAAAATATTAAGCGTGTGAAAGAGAAATTTCAGACGTATTGTAGCGCAATATATGCGAGAGGGGATGTAAATCGAATGTGGATTCTCAAACATTCCAAAGAACGTTTAGTAAATTTGAAATCCAAGAACTTTCCCCAAAATCAACAGTGTTAAAACGCATGATTTTTCAACACTTCAACACTTTACACTATCATTGTTTACGCATGACTTCTTAACATAAGAAAAAGCTGCTTGTTCAATAAAAATGGAACTCAGAAATATTCATATCTCGTGATCGGGCATTCAAACAATAAAATGTTATATCATAAAATGTTTTATATACAAGCTGTTTTCAGTATATATGTCATTATCAAATATTAGGTAGCTACAAATGTAATTTTATTCAGCAATTTGTAATTATGTTCGTGCTCGATATGGAGTGGGTTCGGAATCCATATAACTATAACCAATGAGAACCAGTTTATTTAGATGTGCTTAATATTTTTTTATTTACATGTGCTTAAAAAAATTTAACGTGGCTCTGAAAATCAAAGAATTTAGTCTATATAACCGACACCCTAACCACAGGTTCGTAATTTGCATGCAAATCTCCTTTAAATGGCATGGAGGTGCAATACATTCGAACGCATCCAACTACCGTGGTGTTGATGGGCCACTCATATATCAAGAGACTTGGTGTGTGTATGGCCGCTACACAAGAATGTAATAATTTGCACCTGAACAAAGACTTGTTTAGAACAATTAAAAGCTATCCTTCCTACCACTTGTCTAACCATTTATGGAATCGAGGTAGATTATCTACATATGGAAAGTCGGTTACCCGAAGAGAAACTCGTCAACATTAGACAATTATTAGTAAGGACCGTACATAGAAAGAAAATACATTTGAAAGAGTTGCAGTCTTTGATAGATCTGCTTAACTTGGCTTGTCAAGTGGTCACTCCTGGTCGGGCATTCTTGAGACGTATAATTGACCTGACCTGCAATGTTTCGACAGCAACTCAAATTATTCAATTTACCTCGGAGGAACGTTCTGACATCAAAGCATGACAACTTTTCATTGACCATTTTAATTGTAAATCTATTTTTTCCTCAGGATGAGTGGTCCTTCTCAGAGAAATTAATTATATACACTGATGCACCAGGTAGTTTAGGCTATGCATCAGTATATGGCTGCAAATAGTTTGTTCAACCCTGGTTCGATATTCATACACAGCATCATATTTCTATTAAGGAGCTTTTTCCTATTGTATTTTTAGTGGAGGTCTGGGGCCCATGTTTATGTAACCAACAAGTTCTTTTCTTCTCTGACAATATTTCAGTTGTCCAAGTTATTAACAAACAGTCATGCAAAGACAAATATTAATGAGGCTTGTGCGTCGCTTGGTGGTTGCTGCGATGAAATTTAATATTTTGTTTAAAGCAAAGCACATTCTAAGCAAGCAAAATGTACTTGCAGATTAACTTTCTCGCTGTAAATTCCAGGAAGCCAAGAATTATGTCCCATGGTTGGATCAGAGACCAACAATAGTGCCATACAGTCTTATTCACATATACGTCTATCAAGTCAGCAGTTACTGAATGCTTCTCTGTCAGTATCCTCTAAGCAATCATACCTCAGAAGTTGGATCTTGTTATACAAATTTTGTACTCCTCAAAATGTTCCATTTTCTCTCCCCCATTTCAGAAATGATTTTTTGCAGTTTTGTAAGGGAACTATTCACACACGGTTTAAGTCCATCCTCCATCACCTCACACGTTTCAGCTATCAGCTACATGCATATACTATATAATCTATATGACCCAACCCACTCCTTTATAGTAAGAAAAATAATCAAAGGTACCCACAACATAGCAAAATTGTCCGACACCAGACTTCCAATCACAAAGCATATCCTCATCAAATAGCTCTCGGCATTACATCATACAGTCCAAGAGGCTGACACAAGAATTTTGTTGTCAGCAGTGTTTCTGCTTGCCTCCCATGCCTTTATACGATTGGGTGAGTTGGTCCCCAGAAACAATACCTTTAACTCCAAAGTAATACAAAGGAATATGTATCATTCTCAATTGTAAACCTCTTGACACACTGTCTGAAAGTTGGTAAGTCAATTTTCCCCTTGTACATGCACTGCCGCGACTCAGATTTAAGGAGACCAGCTTACCACTGCTGCACATCAAGTAAACTTGTGCATCATATTGCATGAGCTTTCATGCACTTAATATTTCCTAATTAGGTATTGTTATATCTGTATATAACATGAGGTCAGCATATGGCTGCTCATATATATAGATATAGATACTTAGTTCAATGTGTTTAATATACGTAGCTGTCAACCCATGAGATCAGCATGTGGCTTCTCATTGTGTTACAAATTCTGGATTTGTTCTCACCATATTGCTTATAGATCGGGAATCGAAATGCATGAGGTCAGCATGTGACTGATCATGTGACCCGGACTCCGGCCTTGGTCTCATCAGGAATGTGTGAATGAAAGTCATGAGGTTAGCATTTCGATGCTCATGGTGAACATATTCTAGTCACGAAGGTGATATTAACAAAACGTTTCTGGTGAAATGTCTTTCAAGTGGTCAATATTCAGTGTACATTGCATTGCATTCACTCACAACCTGGTAAAATGCGTTAATGCTTGGATCGACATATGGCTGGGCTGCTCATGTAAATACATCTACGCATGATTTAAGGTCTTCGAAAAATCATAAATATGTCTATCAATTATTGAACCCACATAGTATATACTCCCTTAGTATTGCTGCTGGATTCTAAATGTATAATGGCCAGCTTATGGCTGTTTGTGCGTGCGTATAATTGCATTTTTCCATGGAAATCGGGTTATTGATACCCATTTCGTACTTTTAATTATTTGCAACCACAGCCCCCTTTCCATGATTTTCAGTTGTTAATAATGCCCTTTCCTTGGGTGGCGCTGCATGCGTCACGCCAGCATTTAGCATGTTTTTGGACATTTTTCTTACACCACCTTCTTGTTGCACAAAATTTTAACCATTATATAACAATAGCTGGGATAAGCATTAATTGGCGACATAATGCTTTTAAATTTCAATTATTCATATGAACTTATCCCAGCTATTAAATTTGATCAAAGGTGGTATATGTTAAATATTGTACGTGCTTCTATTTTTTCTTTGTCATTTATTTGGTCAATAAATGACACAATATCATATCACTTGATTTTGATACATTTTGATACATTTAGCAACAAGAACAAGCTTCGGAAAAGCATGTAACAAGGATTGAAATAATAGAAAAAGTTGTGAATATAAATTACTTTATAAACACAAATCTGTTTCTGCGCAGAAGTACTTTGAGAATTGAGATTCCTCGTTGACAATATCTTTGTAGTCTTTGGTGATCAGGTCTTCCAACAACAATCAAATTGTGCTCTTTTGTTAGCTGACCTGTTTTACATTCTTAAAGAGCAGAATTTATTCGAAAGCTCTATAACAGATGGGAAGACATTCTTCAACTCCATAGTTAGATACATTGACAACGTTTTATCTCATAACAACATTCATTTTTATTCATTTATCGATATCGATTCGATATGTCTCAGTGAGCTTGAAATAAAAGATACCTCAGAGTCTTCCATATATGTTGTATATTTGTATTTGTCTATATATATATATATATATACGTTGATGCCAAACTAACAACTCGGTTTATGACAAACAGGAATGACATCAGCTTCTACATCGTCCACTTCCAAAACTTTTGTAGCAACATTCCATTACCTCGCCTCCATATGGTATTTATGTCTTCCAACTGATTAGATACGCGTCAGTATTTTCCGTGTATGATCAATATTTAAATCGAGACAAGCTATTGACAAATAAGTTGATTGTACAGAGCTTTCAACAGTCTTGTTTAAAGTAAGCAGTTCGCAAATCCTAAAGTCGTTACAATTTGCAAAGTCGGCCTGTCATTTTGTCGAATGCTGCCTGCGTGTTTCAAACCAATTATTAGACTGTTCGTTACCTACTGATTTTGAATACGGAATACTCGGTTGGTCTGATCGAGATATAAGGTTGAAGCAGGTGTGACCGGTCAACAGGGCATGCTTACCTCTCCTAGGCACTTGATTCCACGTCTTGTATGCCCAGGGTCTGTATTTACCCAGCTCTCATTTTAACATTCTTTAAATGACTTATGAAATTGGTCGCTGTTCACTTTTTCTAGGAAACCTCGGATATGTTTTACATAATGTATTAAGACATAGTCTAAGAACATTTGATAAAATGGGTGTCCATCCTAGTACACGTTAAATTAAATTTCGCCAGCAGTGGTAAATAAATTATGAACGGCGTATTCCACTGTTGATTGAATAATTAAGATATGGATCAGACAACAATCACTAGTTGTTTTCTGATGCAATAACATTTTTGTTACGCAATATTCCACAGCATACGTTAAAATATCAATACATTTGAGTTTTTACGTCTTATTTGATATTTTTTCAGCAAATTATATATTTAGATATTCCAACGAACACATGTAGGCGTATATCAAGTATTGATATTAACCAAGGCAATGGCGATGCTGTTGATAGCTGGGCATTGTCTAGCCTATGATTTTTATAACGTTTTATTTCTAGTTTCGTACTTAATTGCGACATAACCATCTACAGAATGGCACCGTTTTGAATTGCACTTCAGCAATGATATGAATCGTAAAACTTTAACAATGATAGTAGCTAATGAAGATGTTGTGTCACTGCTACAATCACGTGTTTTATGTAGAATGAAAATGTCACAACGTGGTCACTTTTTCACCTCGATTGCTCGGCGACGGAACGTCTTTTTTTTTTTTTTTTCGTTACCATTTCTATTTAGTAACCACAGGAATGAGACGTGTGGTTGTTGACATTTAAATATAAAGTTGCGAATACTCTTTTACCCTCGCCTGTTTAATTATTAACAATTGGGTTTTACGCAGTGATTCACTGGGACAGAATATAATTATTTACCACGTATTTAAAAATTTAAAAGCATGTTTCCATTGCTCCATGAGCCAGACTGGTACGAGTTTACAAACTGTGTAAATTATTTCAAGACATTAAACGATACATTTAAATATTCCAGGAAAATTAATACGACAGGGCACTCGTGGTGCGCTTTTATTACAGTATGTCTTTATGTCAGGTTTTAATTTATAATCTTGAATTGTTCAAAGAAGCACACGGATAATAACATTTTTAAACTATCGATACCATTAATATACGTTCATACATACATGATTTTAAAATGTACGAAAAATATTTGAAAAAAAACCCCTTCATACCAGTTGCTATGTTTTATCACATAATTATTTACGTACAATGTTGCTGAAATGAAGTATTTTGAGTCTATTTTTAATGTATCATATTTGCTTTAACCTTACCTCTCAGCTTTGTTTGAATTGTTATTTATTATTTACGACAATAAATTATTTTCAACCACTCATCCTTGTTATTATTTCCATATAATTGAGCAACAAACTAGCTGCGGAAATGACATCCATAAAGGCAATTTTGAAAAAAAAAAAGGAGCATAAATATGCCACAGAGTAATTTGATAATGTCGACAATGGTCTCTTATATATTAGGAATTTATGACAATCAACTAACATTTTTTTGCAACTGATATTCAATGCATTCTGTTTTCAAACCCATTCGTCACTACAGCATATAATGCAAACATGTACATATAGTTTTCAGCTAATTCCTGGTCATGTAAATGATTATATCACATATTTATTTCTGTGTTGCAACTTGAAGGAAGAGGATGTATTTTTTTTAAATAGACTTTGATTGTCGATGTGTGACGATGAAAATCTGTCACTACTAAATTAACAAACTTCTGTCGTTCACCTTGCTTTTCGTATATAATTCATTTGCAACTTGAATACGCATTCATTTTTATGAGACTTCAATTTTCAGCGTTTTCTGTGAACCTGTGTAATTAAATACAGAATAATTGTCCTGGAGTCTGACCACTAACCCTCTACACAAATACACATCCTTCTGCAATTACAGCATACAAAAGTATTTCTCAATCACTTCTAAAATATATTCTATCTCGTAATGATGGCATTTCATTTAACTCAAAATTGATAGACAACATCTCTATCATATATATATATATATATATATATATATATATATATATATCTGCGTTACTTTGCTATGATGAAAAAACACGACTGGTGAAGACCGGCAACACGGTCAAAGTATTTCAAGAAAGTATTTAGAGTTTTACGTTTAAAAAATTTACCCCGATAATATATATATATATATATATATATATATATATATATATATATATATATTGTGTGTGTGTGTGTGTGTGTGTAATCTAAACTGGACAGCGTCTATATATAGATAATTTCACAGTACATGTAGTTGCTCTCTTTTATACTTTTTTTTTCACAATCTCAGTTGTACTTCAAAATATTTAAATATTTGTTTTTAAAAAATTAACAGAGATTTGAGCAAGTTGAAGTCTAGACAGACATGTACTATGATGGCATAGCACTGAAGCTTGTTAACGTCATCTCATACAAACCAGAGAGCGAGACAAGTTTGATTCCCCAGGCGAGACTCCAGAACCAGCCCACAAACAGGAAGGTAACGGTGAACAACTGTGACACGCCCACCCACACGTTGACACACAAAGTCACTGTCTTCTGGTCCTCTTTGGCTTGGATCCGCGTTTCGCCGCACAAAAGGATGGAAAACCCGCTCAAAACTGTGCCTAATAATAAAAGACAATGAAGCAGTGAATAACGTATTGCCTTAAGTTATTATTTAAAAAATCTACTTTTTAAAAACAGTGCAGAGATAATTTAGCAAAGCTAAATTTCTTATATAATATTTGATTATTTTCTTTAGTTCAAATACATAACACTCTTAAACCTATCTAACGAGCATTTGAAATGACTCATTCATAAAATCTACCCGCACACACAAACATAAAAATTAAGTAACTTTTGAAATTTGCAGTGAGAATTTTTTTTTCTTTGCAACCATACATGTGGATATACATAATGGAAAACTAGTCAACTTTCGCAATATTTTTTACTAAAACGAATATGAGCTATGGGTTTTGAATTAATTCTAAAGAAATGCAATAAATTCCTAATTATTAAACAAGCTTTCGTATCAAACTATCAATAAAATTGTGAAAAGTATTTTAGAGATTCCGAGAAAATATTCATACACTTAATACACTCAATATAGCTTCTAATACTCCTTTTTATAAAAAATCACTGCAGATTAGCGCAGGTATTTGATAATACCGGAAAGCGAATCAAGGCGGTCCAGAATTTCAATGTAAAGAAGAAAATAGATTCCCTCGAACGTCTATGTCGAGTACCAGTTAAATCAATTAGCCTTCAAATTATTCAATCACCGCCGTGTAAAAGGAGCCGATAAGCAGGACAGGGTGGGAATGGACATTGATTTGCAATTTCAGAGGCTGATTGTACGACTGCAACTCCATCGGCAAAGTACCAAATCAGGTAATTTAATAGTCAACTCGAACACCACTCTGACGGGATTTTCTTGACGTTGTAGATAAGCTATATGCAACGTCAGACTCCCCAAAGATAGCTCTCTGCTTGGTTCAGTGCTGTTATCATTCGTAAAACATTACTGTCCCATTATTAGGGTCAAAATAATAAAATAAAAATTGCCTTGTTAATGATAATAAACCTTTTTGACTTTCTAAAGAATCTCGACATTGTTGATTTATGAGGTTAAGTGCAGGTTAATATTTCAAAAATATAAAAGTTTTAAACGTAAATCAGAAGAGGCACAATTGATTTACCTTAACATATCGATTTTCTGTTGATTAAGACAGAATTTAAGAAGAAAAAAAACCCATCAAAATAATCCTAATTTCATCAACACAACATGCGCGTTGGTAGGAAACGGAACTAAATATTTGCTTTTATTCTTTGAATTTCTAGCGTGACTATTTAATTCTGATATTCTCTCAAATTACCTTCATAAAAAGCAACTTAAAAAGCTTCATAAATCCAATAACACAAAAAAAAGAGATACTTTATAGTGAAACCATTATTCAGTGGTGCAGAAGAGAACACACATCGCATCCGGTTTAGCAAATCCGCTTTCTTGGGATTCCTGTGTATATTCCACTGATAGAACAATGAAATACGATCTAATTGGCGGTGAACTGATCACTTTATGTGTGATTTCAAATGTTAGTCAGTAAAATGAGATAACACTGTAATTTTATATCAAGTTCAAAGAGAATATCACTGGTTTGGCGATATATTTGTATTAATGTTCAACCATTACGAAGCATTTCTGTAATAAAGTTGGAACCAAAGTCCTGTTATTTTTCAAATAAAGGAGTAGTATTCCAGCAACACAGCATGGTGTCAGATTATACACTTTTGTGCAAGATAAATTATTTTGATGTTTCATTTTCATTTATTTTTCCTCACTAAAAGTCTTGTTCTGCAACTGTTTCTTAAAAACCAGTATTATTTTTTTTATTCCATAATAACGCAACAAAAATATAAAATATGTAGAAGTATTTGATATGCTTCTTGAAAATCTTTTCTCTTTATATTTTGCTAATTTATAATATTTTCTTTTTGAATCATGGTGTAAATTAACCGAAATGGTATTACCTGAACCAGGAATAATTATGTTCATCACCAGACATATCACAGACAATCCTAATGGAAGATATGGTATGGCAGAGTGAATCCACGTATCTGAACTAGGCACCAAGGATTTCGTCCTTTCATCTTCATTATATTTAACGCCATTTCCATACGGAATAACTGGCTCAGCAGACAGCTGAGAACTTTCATCGTTAGCAAGAACAGGAGAATCCGAAGAACTTTGAATAAAGTCAGGTGTCAATGCTTCCTTGACTTCCGACGAACTTTTTGGTCTTTCAGCTAATTTTTCTTTGGTCTTAGTGACTTCGTGTTTCGACACATTGTCGATGTCTTGCTTTGAATTAACATCGTTTGATACCGGCAGTGATCCATTGCCTTGTGAGGAAATTAAACGCTTACCGTTTACTTTCGCCGACTTTATTTTTTGCCAAGATTTTTTAATTCCGAACGTTTTCGATTTGCTGTCTTGTATCAAGGTCTTGGATTTCGCTGCTTTTCCGTCACTGCCCACCACTACGTATCCATTCCCGCTACCTTTGTCCGAATTTTTACTCGACGAACTTTGAGGTCTAACCCCTTGATCCTGTAATTTCACAGTATCTTCCTTCACACTGACTTTTGAATCGGTCAGTTGAGATCCACTCTCCAATGCTGATGTTTGTACATTATGTGTCGATGTCTCTGGCTTTTTGGAGATCTTCTTAGACGAAACATGCCCTTTTCCCTTAATAACGTCCGATGAACTACTTCGTCTTTTAACTGTATGCTTTCCTTTAACAGATATAACGGGTTCCCTTTTCCTACCGCTGTCTTTTAAGTCAGTACTACGTGTACTTTTTGTAGACAGAGGTCTACGTTTAATGACCAATTTTTTTTCCGTTTCTTTATTTTCGCTGATTTTATTGCTAACGTCTTTCTTTGGTCCATTCATCTCATCTTTTCCGTTACTCTTGGAACTTTTTTCTCTCCCTTCGGTTAATTTTTCGTTGTTTTTAGAACTATTTTTCATTTCTGTACCATCCCTATATTCCTCCATAACAAGTTGTGTGTGTTCCTCCGCTGCAACCAGTGAGCTTTCCATCGAATATAGAATTTCAGAATACGTTTTTTGATGCGTTTCCTAATTAAAAATTAAACTTGCACACCCATCTCAGCTATTTACATTTCGCACATCCACCGTCATCATGCACATACATTTAAAATGAAGTCGCAGGTACTTTCAGTTAGCTTTTCCGATAGAATAGCGAAAAACTCGATTCTACCTTCATTTGTCTTCCTGTAAAGTCGATAATTTCACTTATTGAATCTGCTAAACGAATGTGAAAAATAGTGAGCTGATTTTTGCCACTTATACGTCTACGAAGCAGTGAAGCTTAAAATTGAGGGGAAACCATCAAAAACTCAAAAAATATTTCTGTAATGGTTAAATTTCATGATTAAATATGGAAATGACGAAATTGTTGCCTTGGTTATATGTGTAGTAATTTAAACTCTTTAAACATCAAATCGTTGAAATAAGTTGACTACTTACATTTGAAATAGAAACTATTGACTGACATTCCTGCCCCCTAGACATGTATTGGTCTGCCACGATAATTAGCATTAAGTGAGTTCATTTTCTCAATGGAATCTATCTGTAAATCTTTGCTGAACATAATTATGTTTATCTTCCCCGTGATATCAACGCACTCAATCGGAAGCCGTGGATTTTTTCTTATTTCTGAAAGATTATCAGATTAACGAAGGGTTGGTACTGTTTAATTACCACCGGACCTTATTTGTAGCATATTTTTGTTACTCAGTTAGATGCAATTGTCAAAATATTTCTTCAAAATTGAGATCAATAAAACAAACATTCTTTAATTTCTATGACAATTTATATTTCTCTGATTGTTTTAATTGAAAACGCAGACCCTTAAAAGGCCAAGCTTGTTTCAGTAATAGTTTTGTAAAACTTTGCAAATGCTTTTCTAGTAGCTATAATTTATTATATAATAGTAACGTTTAGTATTTTGTAGATTTCATGTATGCAACTTAAATGCGTGATCTGGGTTTTTTTTTATCTTCAATTCTGAGTAACAATTTGTAATTTACATGTATGTATGTTATATGCTTTTTATTTTGAATCTTTATAAATCTCAATTCTGAGTATTTCTTTTCCGGAAACTTCAATGGTGCCCGTCTTTTTTATGGGTTTTTGTGTGTGTGTGTGGGGGGGGGGGGGGGGGGGGGGGAGAAAGGGGGGGGGGGGGTGATGAAGAAAAGTAAGCAGACAAATATTGCAATGCATGGCCAGCATCGCTTTCATAATTTCCATCAAACGTTATGTCTATATTCCCATATGGCATAATAAAAACGTGAAATATGGGATACAGTTTTTTTTTTTTTTTTAAATATTAATGTAGATAAACAAATAGTGAAATCGAATAGGGCTGTGATAGCAAAAACGTGTGATTGAAAATTGAAGTTCACAAGTAGCTGAAACCTGATTCGAGCTTATTGAAATTAATACTACGTATATGATAATTTGCCAATGTCTGGAATTTTTAAAATATTTCGACTGCTACATTTGCACAGTGGTCTCTGCCTTTTAGCCAAATATTTACAATGGTTGGTGCCCCCCCCTCTTTGATTCGTGTATCTTTACCAGTTGATATAATAACCATTTCCTCATAAATGTGATGCAGTTGTGAACAATGTGCACATTAATCTTCATAGTTATAGTACGTATGTTTATTTGGAATTTCCGACAGAAATGAAAGTAGAATGTCTCTCTCTCTCTCTCTCTCTCTCTCTATATATATATATATATATATATATATTCATGAATTGCGATGCTTCACGATACCACACTTCATGAAATACCTCCGCGTTTCATTAAGTATGCCGACGTGAAGCATTGCAGTTCATACTGTCATGTGTTTCCAAAACGGAAAGTTATTTCTTTCGTATAACCACGGACTGATTTTAAGACTGGTTTATGTAGAGCTATATCTTATGTAGAGTTGTAATTCCGCCGTTGACATCATTCATGTGAAGTTACCGGTTAGAAGAATACACAGAAACAATAACTATATATATATATATATATATATATATATATATATATATATATATATATATATCTGAGTGTTTATGTTCAGTGAAAGAGATCTTCTATTACTCTAAAAACTAGAAAAGATAAATTGAAAATAGAAAATAAGGTGTTTTATGTGAACGGCTGATTTTCAATTTACATGTCATTCTGTACGGTACAGTATACTATCTATAAGAAACGTTTTAATGCTCAAAAGAAAACAATCTCTGTAAAATAATGTTCATCTTAATCGTTATCTCCAGCAACAGATATGACATTAAGCGTATGCAAGAAATGATACTACTTTAATGTTGCGATGCAGTGATTAAAAGGACCGTAGAGTCGAGCAATCACTGTGCAACATCCATGGGACGCTGATTTGCAGTTGTCTTCTTTTGTAACATCCATGGGACGCTGATTTGCAGAACTCGTGGGCGTGATTCAGTCTGTTAGTATACAAAGTACTGCCTAATTCCTCGAAATTTCAATGGAGTGGATGTATTTTCTTTCGTGATCTAATTTTCTAGGCAAGTAGTAGTAGGTCGGATTAATAATGGCCTCAATCTTTGTTATAGATATCGATTTGAAAACCACAATCATGCTAAATTGTAACTAAAATGATATAACCCTTTATTGCTAGCCGCACTCCGTCATTTTCTATATTGAAGTTAATGTCTCCATGACGTGCTCAGATCAGAGGGAGGCTAATGACATTTTAAATGGTTTTGAGTGACCCCTCCAAGTCGTCATTTCCTTATAAAAATCAGATACGCGTCTGAAACATTTGTGATAGATAGAACCAACTTTCATATCATGAAACGACTGAAATTTACCAATAGAACATTAATATCTAACGATGTCTACTTTGAATATGACTTTGTACTAAATAATATAGAATGACTTTGCAGAAAATAAAGAGTCATATTTATGTCATGTGGTGCGAGTTATGTAATGTTTAATCAATACCGGTATTCTTAATCGACATTTATCAAATTTTAATAGGCATATGTTTACTGTAAAGAACTACAATCATGAATGCTCTAATCTGGTCCTAATCCTGATTCTAATTTAAAACTACATAAATCACACAAATTGGCGAGATTTAAAAAAAACTAAATTAACTCCTGCGTGTGAATTATAAATTTAGGATATCTGAAATCACAGACGTGTGGCTTTTCCGTATTTTTTTTTTTTTTTTTTTTAAAGAAATAACCAAATATATCACTTTTGAACACCTGTTTAGGTCCACTTGTAATGATCACGATAGAGGTTGCTACATGTTACTGTTACAGAAATCTAATTTTGATTGAAGTATATAATCCATGATTTCTATACGATTTGCTAACTGAAATATGATTCAGATCTAAGTTTCTGGCAATATCAACGTGGAAATTATTGAAATTGTGAGAAATCAAAAACTGTTTGAAATTGTTACGAGAAATTAATGAATGTTTGATATTATTCAGAGAAATTAACTAATATTTGAAATTATTCAGAGAAATTAGCGAATGTTTGAAATTATTGTTAAAAAAAAATTAACGAATGTTTGAAATCTTGGCTAGAAATGGTTTTTGTGGGACCCATAGTGTAAAGCTTTTGAGACAATTTCTCCTCGTATCTAGAAAATAAGCAGACACATGTTACACATCTATGTAACATATGACATGTAAGCGAGCACTATAATTATGGATGAACTAGAAATGTGGCCTATTTATGACGCCAATTTACCATTTGCTTCCTCAAACCTTATAGATTAACAAAGATTTTAACTTGAACATAGTAATCTTGGGTAGAGAAAAGCAATTATGAACCCATTTACGTACACAGAAATTCCAGTAATGAGAAATGAAAGCTTCACTTTTCTCACTAGTTTTTCCAATCGCAGTACAATGTCTTCTATTTTCAACATCTCTATATAGCGCAGTCGTTTTTTTCTTAACGTTCAGAAAGGTGATGTTCTCATCTATGTATTCTAATTGTGTAAATATTGAATATTCCGTGAGAATTTGAGTACAAAATTAAAAATAAAAAAATGATTAAAAAATGGAACAAACACAGCTATCGATTAAGCAAACTGTAACACAAAACCCTTCACTTTAATATTTAGGTGTAGCAGCATGTTAAATACTGAAATTGTAACCGGCAGAAGTTTGGTTGCGACTCCGTTCTGGCCCGTGGTATCTATATACGTTAAGATGACTCTACAGTATTCATAGATGGTTGCGTATCAGTGCGGGACTATGGTTTATTTCGATCCAAATCCCCTGGGTTTTTGTTTGGTACCGTTACACTTGTCTCTATGTCAACGTTGTAAACAAATTCTAATAACATTATGTTTCGATATCGATGTATGAAATTGAAAATGAACGTAGTAAATTAATTACAGTTTTTGGTGAAATGTTAATGTACAGCAAAAGTATAACTTGTGAAAAATATTTACAGACCGACAACTTTTATGAACTACCGAAACAAAACAGACAGAAGGATTCTTCTCCCGTTAACAGGGCGCGTTTAGATGCGATAAATACAAGAACTAGAGAATATAACAAATCAAAGTGACAACACATGAAACGATTACAACGGCTTCGGTCTTTCCGACATGCTCGGGTTGTTTCTCCGATTGTCGGAAATGCAAGTGAACGCGATTGCTTTTCATTTTCTCATTTTTAAGATTGGAAAGCTTGTAAAATTGTTAACTTGTACGTAGATGAAGACGGTAATTATACATTCTTTTGACACACAGAAAACAATGAATTGTTTTCATGTAAGCCTTTCATTTCAGAGGCCCTCGAGATTTCAGTAATATGGCGACACAGTTATAAAACTCGTGGTGTATTTCAATTTTTATCATAATTTGTAGAATGTATTCTGCTCACAGACATATCTGTGTCCTTCACAGGATGCTGAAGTGTTAAATACTAGAGAATTCAATAAAATAAAGAGAGACCGAATTTCCTCTGAAAAGTTTAGAATTCCGTTATTTTTGTCACACGTCTAGTGCATAAATTCTGTTTGACTGTGGCATGTAGTAACTTGGGTATAATAAGGTACATAATGACATAGAGTAGAGGCATCGGATCAATTAAAGAATTTTTAAAAAGGGGACAGGACCAAGTATCAAAATTGGGCCCTCAATGAATGAAAAGTACAAGACATCATGCAAATTTTCTATTCTCTGTTACTTTTGTCAAATACAACTTTTACCTATAATTTTGAATTCTGATCTTTCTTTGCTGTGGTATTGCTATACTAGAGGCGGAAAGTCGGCAATTTCAATATTTTTTTTTTCATCTGAGGGCAAATGGTGATATTTTACTACGCCCAATAATTTTACCGAAAATACTGTTTCATATAATTAAGTTCCCCAGACATCATTTTACCGAGAGAAAAAAAACGTAGCTACACGACGTACATGTTTGAGAACTAAGTTCTGATTGGTCTGGTTATGACACGAATCCAATTTTTAAACTTGAATGAAAAAGTGAAAATAACGAACAGTGATCAATCTCATAATTCCTATAAAGAAAACAAAATTAAGAGCAAAGCAGACACCCCTGGACATACCAGAGGTGAGAACAGGTGCTAGGAGGAGTGGGCATCCCTTGTCGACCGGTCACACCGGTTGTTAGTCCTTTATCTTCATCAAATCTTATCCGAAGCGAAAATTAGAACCGGTACGGTGTGTTCCCCGAACATCAACTCGCCAAAAAGATCAGCTCATGAGGATAGGGGATTAAGGGGTTAACAAGGGGAAGCACAGGTAGAGTTTACCTGTATCATATCCACAGGTAGAATTTACCTGTGTTATATACATGGGTAGAAGTAATTAAAAACAAATCACTCTGAATATTTTTTTTTTGGCTGTAAAGTTTCATTTTACTTTCATATGTTATGTACTGATTAAAATAACATTTGCTAAACAATGATTTAAATAAAAATTGATTGTGTTTCATATTTAATGTACTATATTCGGACTGTAAAATGCATGAATATACATTAAATTATTTCAAAATTATTGTAAAATGATCAGTGCTTCTTTTAAATACTCATTAATTAATGCATACAGTGCTATTATATAACAATTATTGTAGTAGGAAATTTGGAAAAATTTATCTACTTTGCCTGATTGAAACTTAAATCATCCAGGTGAACTCTCCTCCTTTCCCCTTAGAGGCGCCCCTTAATTCCCAATCTTAAGGAGATGTTGTTTCTGGGGAGTTAACGTTCGGGGAATAAACCACCGGTATGTAAAACAATAATTCACACATATCCACAGATATTAATTACCAATATTTATATCTCAAAACTGTGCAAAAAAAATACTTCAAATTGGCTTCATTTACTAAGAGTTTGTTTTTCATTCGCCAGCTTTCAATAATATCCCCATGGTAGACGATATTGTGATCCGCCTAACTAATAATTTTAGTTTTTGCGAGTATTAATGATATTCCTTTAACTATGTAGCAACACCATCAGCTTTGTTTTTTGGTGCAATCCCCATTGGAATTGATTCTGATCTCCATACTGTCTGATTTCCTGTATGCCTTTGAGTAGAAATTGAGAAAAAGAATTAGCTGCGAGAACGCAAAAAGGCACTGACACAATATATAAGCCCTAGGAAACCCGCATCCAATATAGAAGACACGTGCACCATGTAACACAAACCACACAAACTGTATCTGCAAAGAGAATCCAAAAACACATTTTAAACAACGATCATATAAACTATGCATGTACAGTTGATATTGTAACTCCGCAGTGGCGGATCTAGAATTTTCGAAAACAAGAGGCCCATTGGCCTTAACGGTCATCTGAATATCATAACCCATACATAGACCTGCCTTGGAGCCT
Source organism: Ostrea denselamellosa (assembly GCA_024699665.1). NCBI lineage: Eukaryota > Metazoa > Mollusca > Bivalvia > Ostreida > Ostreidae > Ostrea > Ostrea denselamellosa. Next base: position 12,151,313 of record JAMZEH010000010.1, read on the forward strand.
CATATTTACATTTATGTCTCATTCTGGAGTCTTTTGTTCACAGTTTCTGAATAAATATGCATACAATTCCCATTCAATTACAAAAGAAGGAAAGATGGAGTTTGAAGCATTTAAATCAGCCCATATTTCCCTGACTAAGGTGCAGTGAATTTCAAACGTTTGGCACAGAGTTTCATGGATATTATAACCATGCACCCCGCATGTGTGAAAGTAGAGAAAAAATTTTAAACTTTCGCCTTTTTTTCAGTTTTGGACCCAACCATGAGCCCATGGGGGAGTTATGATAATAAATTTCACAATTTACATTTCTCTTATCCTAATAATTTTTGTCCCGCCCTAGGCCCCTGGGGAGCAGGAGTCCTGACATTTACAATTTGTGTCCCCGTTGACCCAAAGCTGCTTCATACAAAATTTCAGAGGAATTGGAATGATAGCTATCAAGAAGTTAAAATGTTCAGTTGTTGAGTCACTGATCATTTTGGTCCCATCCTTATACCAAAACCCTTACCCCTGCATGGGATCACGAAATTTACAACTGTGATAAAAGGCTACTTGCTCATTCTAAATATCCATTTAGTTTCAATTTGTTGTCAACAGCATTAAAGAAGATTTCTAAATGTTTTACACTTGAAGTCTATATACCAAGTTTGGCACCGCTCTAGGATCAGAACCCCGTTGATCATGAAATTTACAATTTTGGTAGAGGACTTCCTGCTCTACATTACTATGCATTTAGTTTTTCTGACAAATGTGCAGTCCTAGAGAAAAAGATGTTTGAAAATTGGTCACTTTTTGGCAGTTTTGGCCCCGCTCCTACTACTTCAGGAGGGTAGGGGTCCTGAAATTTACAATTTCTGTCCGCCTTGTCTCAAAAATACTTCATACCAAATCTGAATAGAATTGGAATGGCAGTTATCAAGTTAAAAATGTTCATCGTTAACGCACGACGGACAACGGACGACGACGGACGCAGACTAATTGCGATAGGCCACCTAAGTTTACTCATGTGACCTAAGAAAAGGAGGAGGTGCACATGTGAAAGTCAAGTATTATTAAAATACTCTGCCTTTAAGGTCCTAAATCTGGAGTAACCAGAAGAAAAAAAAATGGAGCGCCCCCACTAAATCCGCCACTGCTTCGAATGCGTAAGAATAGCGATATGGTAGTTTTAGTTTAAAAGTACCAATTGAAGCTTGGTCATATGCTTTTTCCACCACAGATATTTCTGCATAGACGGTCCTAACGCAGCCAGCAAGTAATATGTGTACATTAGGACGTGGATGAAACTGTTCAAGCTGACAACGAGGTAAGCTGAAATTACAATTAAATAAATAATATGATATGATTGATAGATTGATATATATATATATATATATATATATATATATATATATATATATATATATATATATATATATTAATAATCCGGGATTCCTCTGACATATAACATATACATGTGACAATATAAAAGTGGGGATACGAGCCAGAGGAATCTCGGATATATCATTTAAAAGTGGTATTTATTTCCCTCTGAAATTTACAAATGACATACATATGAAGAAAGACAACTCTCATATTGATAGAGTCGCATTTTATCAAAAGGGTCTTGTTTTTGTTTTGTTTTTTGTTGTTTTCTTTTCTTTCTTGTTTTGGAAAGAAATATGTAAGCAATATTTTTTCACGTGCAGATAAAAAGTCGAGTTATCTAAGATTATTTCTCTTTTTTGGTGTCAGGTAAACAGTTCAACTGAACTTACATTCGCCGCCAGAAACGAACTTTGCACCCTGCCAGTACCAGATAGGCATACTGGCATGATGGTAAACGTGTAGAAAGGTAATCTGGCTGTTTTTCTTCCTCAAAACAAAAAAAGCCTGAAAGTAAGTATTAAAAAAATCGGAAAAATTGTCACGAGCTTTTTAATTTGCGCATAAAATGTCCATCAACTTATGATATAAATTTACAACATACCGTATCAAGGAGCTCGATAAGTTTTGATATATAATACAGCCAAATCACTCGCGCCAACTGAAATAAAAATATGTATGGATCAACTTCACGTAATTTTATTTCAAAAGTTGATCAATTAATGGGCGCAGCGTCATGTGACATCAATTGAAAACTAGGAGATATTAGTTTCCCTTAGCGACTACGTGATGCAAAATATCATCAATATTTGTCTCACCATTATCTTACAGTGTAATTTTGCTAATTTGCAGGATTGACTAGCATATGGAAAACAGCGACAAATTACAGTTATAATTTTATAATCTGAATAATATCCTCTAACAAACAAGCAACAGCAATACGCGTTAGAGACTCTTATTTATACACTGTATAGGTCCGCCTGCTGACTATTTCACTGGAGCTGTGTGATCTACTTGTATCGGTGCATCACCATTTAAATCACTGAGTACAGTACGAAAGTATTTGATGGATAGTTTGATCTACAAGTCATATTCTTGTCTTTGTAAGTTCTATACCCAAAACTTTAAATATATATATATATATATATATATATATATATATATATATATATATATATATATGAATATGAATTAACAGACCGGAAAGATATATTCCTCTCGGTGAACCTGAATTAGTCATTTGGAATAGATATCTATTTTTAATCAGACCCGAAGACACCCATTCCTTTACAATTTGAGAGATAGTTTGATTGCTTTTATTTTATCTATCGGGAATATTGGTAGTCTTGCAAACTCTAAACGATAGATGTTACTTCATCTCAATATTCAACTATATCGTACATGTGCGTGTATCTATAGAAACTGTATTCCACGGTTTAATTCTACATCATTTTTGCAGACGACAGAGATCTTCATCGCATCATGCACAGCCTTGTCGGTTCGTTAGTTCAGCGATATTACATTGATCCTAACGTATCGGTACTGAATATGAATTAACAGACCGGAAAGATATATTCCTCTCGGAAAACCTGAATCAGTCATTTGGAATAGATATCTATTTTTAATCAGCCATTGCAGTTAACGCATATTAAATTTACAGTATAAGTGTATGGGATTAAAATATTTGAAAAACATGTAAAAATGTTTAGAGAAAGGGTTTGGTATATTAGTTTAAATCGTTTTTAATAATAATCTATCATAACAATGTTAAGAAAAAAATTCATATCATTTTTCCATATAAAATGCGCAGCTGTAGTAATCGTCATTTTATTCGGGACATAATTTGGTTCAGGGTGGCCATTTAAAAAAAAAAAAATCATCTAATGAACAGTTTTCATTGTGTAATTCTATCGTACTCTATTCAAACCAAGTTAATCATATCTAACGTAAACTAAATCGTCCCTATATCATCGGGCTATTCTTGAATTCCTTATTATTCTGCGCGGTGCATAAATGCACGATTTTGCACTTTTCTGTTTCAATAGGCATACTGCCAATCTAATTAAACCTGATCTTTGATCCGCTCCGTAACGTAGCGATTTTAATTAGATTCGGCATACTGCGCTAACGAAAAAATGTTTATAATAGCACAATGCAACAAAACTTTACAAATACGGAATAAATTACTTCGCTTTGTATTTTCAAACGTTAACCCTGTACAAGGAGACCGATTCATTAAAGATACACTCTGTCACGAAATCATCTTCAAGATGACTATGTATTGAAAATTCCATTGCAATCAGGATTGCGTTAATTGCAACACAATGAGTGTTATGACCTATTAAAATCAATATTTCATAATTGCATAACACTGTGTTTATTAAAGTTCAGAATTATAACAATAAATTATTATTATAGATTATTTATGTCCATTGTGGTGATTTCGTTCGGAATTGCTAGATCTCATCTTATTTGTTTGGATGTTTGAAAACTCCGTCTCATAAAAACAGTTCTAAAGGCCGTTTCCCCTTTGTAGAATTTTGCAAAAAAGAAAACGAATAACGAAATTGAACAATTTGATATATTTCGTTGAGTAACACTGAAAGAGCACTCTGTAGAACTCTCGCTTCGTGCGAAGAAGGTCAGAGTTCAATCACAAACAAGTAATTTGATATACTCAAGCTGCTAAAAAGGTATTGATTATTTCTTTGCGGAGCACTTGACAGGAGAAGAGAAAAATACTTGAATTTCAAATGAGATATTGAAAGTTGCTGGCAAATTCATATGAGACCTTAAAAATCGAGGTCAAAATCACGGTGAATCTCCCTCCTAAATGAGTCGCAGTAACTCGGTGTTAGAGCGTTCACTCCGTAACTGGAAGGTCGTGAGTTCGAGCCACGCTCATGCCATGGCCGCGTTAGAATGCTCCTTCGCCAAACGCTCTGTATTTAGAAGTGAGAATCAAGGGTCTTTCGGATATGACCTTAAAAAACGGAGATCCCGTGTCGCGGCAGGCGTTGGGACGTTAAAGAACCCTCACTGTTACAGCCATAAGCGCTAAGCATAGGTCTAGATTTGTGGTACTTCACCCACAGCTGATGACGTTTCAATATGAGTTAAAAATTCTCGACGGGACATAAAACAACCAATCTAAATGAATCTGAATTTGTGGCACTCCACATAAACCTGCTAAAGAAAAATTCTTGAAAAGATGTCATGCTCTAAAAAATCAACCAAACATTACTCGAGATCGTAGAATCAGGTTACTAAACACAAGAAGACACTACACGGAAATACATATCACAGACCGGTAACAAATCTGAACAATACCACAACTTATACTCAAAATTGGAGGAAAAAGTGATAGACATATCATTATATATGTATACTAAGTAACTTAGTACTTAATAGAATAAAATGCTTTCTTTGTTGTTTTATTGGGTGATGAAGGTAGCAAGCACCGCAGAGAAATTCATAACATGCGTTAGACTAAAAAGGCATTTAATTGTTTATATCTATAGTTTTATATATATTTTCTAAAAATATTAACTAGGTTTAAGTACTATCGTTGATCATTCCTTTCTTTAAACGAAACAGCCAATACATCTTTTGACCTTGACGACGCTTCATATTTGGAGCCCCGTGGGGATCCGGGTTGTTAGAATTGACCCCCAATACCCTTTGCTTATCGTAAGAGGCGACTAAATGGGGCGGTCCTTCGGATGAGACCGCAAAAACCGAGGTCCCGTGTCACAGCAGGTGTGGCTCAAAGGCCATAGGCGCCGAGCATAGGCCTAAATTTTGCAGCTCTTCACCGGCAATGGTGACATCTCCATATGAGTGAAAAATTCTCGAGCGGGACGTTAAACAATATATAATCAATCAATCATATTTGGTAATGATTTCGTGGACTAGGTAGTATTGAAAAACAGGATTGAACTAGTTTGCATCAAACCATGTATTCATTGTTTATAATGAAAGCAATGTCAATTTCGAAAGAAATACAAGAGAAAAGATTCAGTGAATGTAAATATTTGTGCATAATGTTCCAAAATACTGAAACACTGTAGTCGTAGGTACTGAAGAACAAGACTACATAAACCACAGCATCTAATTAAACCATATATCATCCATACTTAAACAACTGGTTACCCTTAATGCTTGCGGATTGTTGGAGTAGTCCACCGGCTGACACACTTTATTAAAGTCAGGATTAAACCATACAGTCACCAGAGTCTGAAAAAAATCACAACATATAAACACGATTATAGTTTGTGAATAGGATGGGGCTTAAGCAAAAATAAAATATCCTGCATTCTAGTCAATGATAACAATTATCATAACTCATAAAACATGAACATACACCCATAAAATATGTACATACCCCATAAAGAATGGACATACCTCATTAAGTATGTACATGCCTCATAAAGTATGTACATGCCTCATAAAGCATAAAAATACCTCAAAAAACATGTACGTACGTCATAAAGAAATTACATACATCGTAATATATATATATATATATATACCCATAAATCATGATCATACCTCATAAAACAAGTGCATACCTCATAAAACAAGTGCATACCTCATTAAACATGTACGTACCTCATTAAACATGTACGTACCTCATAAAACATGTACGCGCTTAGTAGAACCATAGAAAAGTTATAGATGATCATGACACTCTTTAGGTCATAAGTCTTCCGAGATTGCATCCAGATTGGTCCCATTCTAACCAAGTACAGATACACACTGATACTCAGAAGTAGTGGTGCTGGAGATCGAACCATGAACCAGTCTTCCGTCCGCGGATCTGTACAGGTGAAGAAAAGCTTAATGTATTAGACAAAACTTTCTATTTTCTATCGGCATGATTGTGTCCAAGAGCCTTACAGTTAATTCTTCAACAAAACGTGGCTGAATGAGAAAAAATTCCACAAGAACCCCCTGGTTATATATAGGTTGTAGATGATCAGCAAAGGCCATGAATCGAGTTATCAAGCAATACAAAACGTTACTAATGTAGCACTTAGTAGTTGTTCTTGATAGTATTAGTGACTTTAGGTAAAGAAAATTGGTTCTTTAATTTTCATCACTGAATATTTTTCGATGCAATCTTTACAATATAAAGCGTGCGTCGTAAAGCTACCAGTGACTTACCACTCAGGTCATCCATAACATAGTGATAAAATCGGCGTACCTCCGCGATAGTAGTCATCTTTGGTCTCTATTCCGACTCTGTAAAAGATCACATCAGATCAATAGGAGGTGGAGGGGCGGGTCCATACAGCGTCTTCTTTAAAACTTTGAAGTGGATCAGCTGAATATCTCCACGCTCGTGTTTAATGTATTTAATTCCCTTTTCACTTCAACATACTGCTAATTTCTTAATTCAGAAATATTCATCATGTACATACTGTAATACAATAAACAGGATCAAAAGCTCTTTGCGCGTTCTCTGCTTACATACTCATTATATGTAAGTATATAGTATTAATTTTGACTGCCACTGCAAATATTCAATCATGAAATAAAATATGCGAGGATACAAACTACGATACACGTATGCAAAATGGAATTTATTCCCTACACCGGTATTTACATTCTGCTTTCATTTCTTTTGAAATTCCAAGTCGTTTAAAAGATGTACTATTTTCATCAAGATTCATACGCGCATTGCTAAAGCGATCATTACAATTTGTAAAAATATCAAAAGCAAAAATATTGGAAATGTAAATATTTACAAGTAAACATTTATCATGGCCATTTAGAGTATCAATTTGAGTTTCATGATGTGCGAAATTTCTATTTTCCATAGTCAGCCAAAAAGATTAAAGATAATATTACATCAAAAATGTTGCAACTATTTGATTGATGATATTACTCCAACATGGAAGAAAACTGAAATTATATCTTTTAGGTAATAACTAATCAAAGCAGTTTCATATGTAGCAAATAAAAATCTACATCAATGGTATATTTGATAATCATAATGCACAACCTTGACCTGGTTCTTTTCAAGGAAGTATTTAGAGTCACATTAAAATGGGAGAATGGTCTTTATTAAGGAATATCGGAACTACTATTTCGTCTCCGATTCCGTCGTGGTTTTAATTTTTAGCATGACCAACGAGATCTCATTTTCTGCGATAACTTGGGCAACTTTTCAGTAAATAAGCACACTACATGTATGAAATATAATGAGCTCAAGCACTAAGCTAGTTTTTGGTCGTGGAAAGGGGAGAAGTAAACGAAGAATAAAGTTGTTTTCGTATTTCTCTAAAAATTCTTAGTTGCCAAGATATGTAGTTCTGTCCAAAGTATCCTTTAGTACACGAGTTCAAATTCATCGGTTCAGTCTTGCATTTTCACTACCATTTATGTCAACTATAAAAAGTGAGCAGCTAATGAAATGTAAGCCCCCCCCCCCCCCCCCCCCCCCGCTTTTCATTGATACACGTCCGGAGATCAATCGATGCACATGCACAAAATGTGATTGTGCACGATGTTATTACATAGCGGTCATTTTGTGTACGTATTAACTTAAGAAAATCAACAAACTAAGTAAATATTCACATACCATACAGTAGAGGAACACCGGTCGATGCTGCAAGTTGTTATTAAATCGCCTTCGACCTTCCGCAACCAAACATCAGAAATTTAATCAAATAATTCATGTTTTTGGTACTAGGATATTCGCTTGCTACATTTCTGGAAAATAATTTTTAAATCGGGCAGATATTTTTGTATCAGAAATTAATCGACTTTAGCCATCATTAATTTGTACGCAAGAGTTGGCCTAGTGAAGCATAATTTTCGTAACTTCTTTTTCCGAGGAGTTCCAATTTATTTGCTATGATATCGCGTTAAAATGACTCGGATTCGCAGAATTTCACAGCTAGCCCCAAATCAGATCTCAAAGGGAAAGGATCAAAATCCCGTAACATTGGGGTTATTTTTCAACGTTGAGAAATGAGCCGTGATCATTTCTTTACCGGGGTCAACATTTGATAAAACAGATAATCAAATCCGGGTCTCCAGGTTGTGAAGCAGGTGACCTGAGCACTAGGCGACTGCGAGTGGTCATAATTATGAATTAATTACACCAATTAAAGACCTACGCAAAATTGTAGGTATGGAAAAGATAGCAGTAAACGAACTAGAAACAAAGTTGCTTCGAGGCTTGCCATTGAAGTACAGAAAAGACCTGGGATAGCTAGATCTTCATCATCGATCTCCACAAAAATCCTGGGGCTCAATGACATGAATAACTTTCTGGCGAGCCTCGGAGGCTTTCTCCACCTACACGCTAGCATGTATATCCAGATCCTGTGCATTTGTTACTCCATATCATTGTATTTATTTCATTACCACATTTCTTGAACAAATTCAGTAGATAATGTCAGCACAGGATCGGGACAGGTTTAAACAACACTTTTCAAAAACATAAATTTCATACTGACTTTTTAACTATTCTTACGTTTATGGAGTAGTAAATTATGGAGCTAAATCAATATAACAGGGATTATCTTAACAACTTTCTATCCACAAAATCAAGCAGTTACAACCTAACATCCGATTCACAAGTGACAAGTCATACTTATCGCAGAGATGACGATCCAATATATATATATATATATATATATATACACACACAAATATATGTCTAAAGTTTAAATTCAGCAACCCTATTATTTTTTCTTGTATCTTCTATTTCTACTACAGTGATATAAAACAAAATATCTAGAATCATATAATGATATCCTTCATCCTTCAAAGTAAACGACAAACACTTACACTATCGAAAAGAATGCAATCATAATCAAAGAGTACACAATACTAACTGATTATGGAGCTTAAATTGATATGTAAACGGTAATTTGTGGCATATCTTTGTTCTGCTTTATATATTCATACCATATGCAATGTAGAATACACTGATTTGTATTGTACTTAAGTTATACATATGTAATGTCGCAAAATGTTAGCCAATCATTATCATACTGTAAAACATGCTTATGGTGAAGTGCTTGGGGACGAACAATTATGAAAGTAATTCGTTGTTTGCAAGTTTGTTTTACGTCCCGTCGGGAATTTTTCACTCATACAGAGTCCCCAACAGCTGTAGGTGAAATACCACAAAGCTTATATTAGCACTCAGGGCCGAAGTAGTGAGGGTTCTTTAACTGCCAGCACCTGCCGCAACACGGGTCCTCAACTTTTAAGGTCGTATCTGAAAGACCCGTAATTTTAGATGCTGAACGTTTGCCGAAGGAACAGTCATTACCTATATTTACATCTTAGGTTTGACGCGGTCATGACACGAGCGTGGTTCGAACACACGAACTGTTAAGCGAACACACATTGATTGGGAGCGAAAATCACTTCGTTGATAGCGTGAATTCGTTATAAACATGTTCGCTGTACCCGTATTTTACTCTCTCTCTCTCTCTTTCTCTCTCTCTCTCATTGATCTTGTCATTCAAATTCGAACTACTTCCGCTCTGATACCAGTACTTGTATTTCGTGTTATATTCACACCCATGGTTTGACAATAGTATACATGTATCGACATATTTAAGTACTCAGTTTAGATCTCTTGGGTACCCAGTGCCAAAACTTTAACTCGGTCATGATATACCCGTACGCCATATTTCATTGTAGGGATATACAGAATATAATTTGTTCCTAAATATTTGACTTTTCATATAAAGACGTCTGAACATAATTGGAATTCTAGATTGTGAGCAGGGGAAAATCTGCAGATTCATCAAAATTGCAATGGATCAACATTCTATGACAGTTTATCAATAATTAATTTATTATAATTCATATTCAGATTCACTTACAGATTAATATATAACACAACTTACTTTTATGACGGAAATGCAAATCCAGTCTTTCCTCTGTAACAAGGTCGTGCACATGTATTGAAGCCCACAAGGCCATAACGACACGTGTAATACTGGAGCTGTTCATAATAAAACCCGTTCAACTAATAAACGACCTACATTTAAAGACTCATGAAAACAAATTACGGTATTTAAATAACACACACACACAGGGCTTACTCTATGTATGCACTTTCTATAGATTCAAAAAGAAAAACATCAAACCCGAATTGTTTTATGAATAAACTATTAGTTGTCATGACGATATGTATTTTTCATTATCATTATCATTTTCATTTTGAAATTTTCAGCTGTAAATGTGGTGCCCGTAAATAACAATTAACAGTCTGTATTTTAATGACAAACACATTTTTCAGGGTGTGTAATGTAGTAGATCACTTTAATTCCAATGAAACGAGCTATGAATTTGTAGAATTCGTATCAAACAGCTCACAGTACAATAAGATACACTATACGTCATTGTCTTTTACATTTCTCGATTTAAAAGAATAGACTACCTTATACTTATTTAATTACATCGATTCACAAAAGTCATAGCCCGCAACAGTATTCAAGAAATGTGTAGTGTAACTAGACTGAAGCCACCCAAAAACATCTTTTTGATGATTTAAATAATCTAAATCAAATTTGTGTCAGAGACCTGGTTAAAATGCATGATACTACCCATACCAACTACATACGTGATTCACGGTGTGCTGTGAACCATTTCTTACCAGCTAACCAGATTTAAAATGTATTAGAGATATGCAAGTTACACCTGCAGGATGACCCAAAAATTTAAAAATGACGTTTGGAACAGTTAAGAAATTAATGTTTGGAACAGATAAGAAATTAATGTTTGGAACATTTGAGAAATTAATGTTTGGAACATTTAAGAAATGAATGTTTGGAACATTTAAGAAATTAATGTTTGGAACATTTAAGAAATTAATGTTTGGAACTATTAACATATAAATGTTTGGAACTGTTAACACATAAATGTTAGTAATTGTTAACATACAAATGTTTGGAACATATAAGTGCTTGGAATTGTTAACATATAATTATTTGGAGCTATTAACATGCACATGTTGGAACAGTTAACATATAAATGTTTGGAATTTTTAACATATAAATGTTTGGAACTGTTAACACATATATGTTTGCAACTACATTTATCAGCATACACTTGTGTGGAACTGTTAATAGATAAGTGTTTGTAACAGTTAAGAAATGAATGTTTAGAACTAGCTAAACCAACATGCGACATAAATAGTTTAAAATAACCTCACAATTTATACATATACATAGATTTTGTACTGAATCCGCAAATTTGGGACTACCCTGTATCTGGAGGAACGCATCCGAATTCTAAAGATTAAGGACATAGGATACCAAATCAATTTGCAATACAATTTTGATCAAACTATCTGTAAATGTTTCAATATTGCTTTACCACACATTTTCTTACAAACCCGTCTTTATTTTGCAATATTCAAACATTTTTACTTGAAAATTCAATAGTAAAACATAACTTAAGAATTGAAATCCTTCAAAAACGTCTTCTTATTGACGTATTTCGTGTACGTGTATCAATGGTCGATTTACAATGTTGTTTGATCAAATGATAGGAAATCCCACGTTAATCCTACTTCATTTGATGCTTCCAAAAATGTGAGCACCCCATGACCTCAACTGATTCCCAATGTACCTGGGCTCATTAGGCTGACCCATTTCACGCCCGAGGAGGATTGATTTACCCATTATGGAAGTAAGAAGTTATTTAACTCTCGTCACTATGAACTGGTTGTGATTTAATCTACTTTTATCGATTTAATCTGGATTAACTTTTCGTGTGAACCAGTCATTAAGGTCGCGTGATACAACAAATAAAAAATGGATGCATGGATTCATATATATATATATATATATATATATATATATAGACACACACACACACACACACACACACACACGCATATATATATATATATATATATATATATATATATATATATATATATATTAAATACAATTATAAACTTTCTAAGAATAAATGGGACTTGTAAATTTAATTTTCTACAATTTTCAAAAGTTGAGCTATAAATTACCCCTCCCTGTAAATTAATTTTACCCATTGTTTTGGACTCAATTGAGAAATCATGGTTATGAATTCCATTCCATGCGATGAGTTGTATTCATTATACTTTTTTAAAAAAATTCATTTTCATCATCTTTAAATAAAAAGTTGGTTTGTAGCAAGTATCGTTAAAAAATATATTACATTCAAAACTGATCTCATGACACAAATATATGATAGATTAAAGTTTCTGGTATATCTAGATCTGGGGTCGATTTGGTAATGTTCATACATGTTTTACAAATTCTAAAAACACAAGGCAGACAGTACAATTTGTATGCATAGATTTCGCAAGGTTTCAAAAATATATGCAACTTTAAATTGGAACTTTAGATAAAACATGATACTCCATCAATATAATGATATATTATCTAATGTAGTGGAATATTCTCTAAGATGTGAACAATATCCTTAACCTGGAAGAATGTACTAGAGTAAAAAAAAAAATCCCGAATGCAGGAAGAAAAATATTTTCGATATAAAAATGTAAAGGTTTCTAAATGGTTTGCTTTATGTATAGTATTGATGGATATAAAGATATTGGTACTGAATTTGACACTTCAGCTTTAAATTTGTGCAACTTTCCAAAGTATATATCAGCTTTTGAAACTTTAAATAAAAGAAGTTATTCTATTTCAGTTCTGTGTTTCTGTATTTGTTATTTGTATATACTGTTTTTCGAATGTCTAAAGTGTTAAACTTGTGTTGACTAATATAATTCAGTTCGTTTTATTCTGTCTTTTAAAACTATATATGTTCAATACTTGGTTACGGAAGGCTAAAGCAATATTTTTTTTTTTTATTTTATTTTTTTTTTTTTTTTTAAGAAAACGCATTATAGTATTTCTGTTAAAATGCAAAGAACTATTGTTTTATAATTAAATACATTCTGCATATGAGTTATTTTTATTCGTTTTATGATCGAAAAAAGCTACGGAAGACAATGGGATATTTAATAAGATGCGAACAATGCCCTCGATCTGCCAGAATGAACTACAGTGAAGACTGACTGCAGGAAAAATAAGCATTGGCATAAAAACATTTCTAAATCCTGTGTCAATTCATTTTTATGCACTTCAGAGAATAACAACTCTTACAGCGTTGTTATACACCACCAAGACCTAATAAATGAAACATAAAAATAAGTTTTTAAGTACAATGTATATTTAAAGCCTATTCGACCTAGCACAAGGACAATAATTGGAGGAAATGTGTCATGATTTCTTTGAAAATTAGATACATTGTATTTTTTTTTTAAACGTAAAAGTAATTAATTGAAGACTGATTAATTAATTAATTAATTAATTATTCAATAAAGAAAACTCTTAGCCAAAGCAGTGATTCAAGCATAAATCATGTCTTGTACATATTGGTCGTTAAAATAATAATATTATAAAAACCAAGTTTCTAGATCCAACGACGTGGTTCCTTGAAGCATCCATTTTTTAGTTTAATATATATCTAACTGATATGTTCATGCACAACATATAAAACACAAAAAACTAACACATCTCTCTGCAGTACCGTCATCTTGCGAAATTTTGTCTTGAGCATTGGAGAAAATTGTTACCATTCAAACTAACGCATGCATCTTCCTGCACGACCGCCAAACGAGGAAGCAAGATGGCCAGAAAGTCCATGAAAATATGTAAAGCCATTAAAACCTGTAAATCCTTATTCTATAGCGGTCTTTCTGGGCGCTTGGCCTACTGGGATTTCTTATTCGGAACTGTGATTGTTTCTGCTGTCTTTGCATGTTTGTTTGATCAAGTATTTATTTATCAAACTTGTCAGTGATTGGAATAGTCGAAAGACCATTCCCTGAAATCTTAACTTCAGACTGATTTGAAATATTTGAGAAAAAAATGAGTGAAAAAATCAGGCGTTCACCGTTGGTTACAGCAAGCCAAGCCGAATGGAAAATGAACAAGTGTCTGTAAGATTCTGTAAGTCAAAGTTCCCTGTGCCCCGCCCCCTTCTCCCTCCCTCTCCTGATGTCCAAAAGCTGGTCGTCATAAATTTCCCTAATGAGTTCTACTAATTGCAGTAAATATCCTCACTATTATTATTGTACATCATTTATCCAAAGCTTGTATATAGCATGTTTTATTAACGATTTCGTAAAATAGAAAATTATAATAATATTACAACGCTACTATTCCATAGTCCTCTTTATCATGTCATGCTTATATGTTAAACATCATAGTACAAATTATTTCATGTGCATACACGTTAACACTATGAACTGTATGGTTGTAGGTTGGTTTGTTGTATATGTTTAACGTCCAGCTCGGGTATTTCACTCCTATGGAGACGTCACTATTGCCGGTGAAGGGCTACAAAATTTTGGCCTATGCTCGGCGCTTACGGTCTTTGAGCAAGATTGGGGGGAATCTTTATAGTGTCACACCTGCTGTGACACGGAGCCTCGGTTTTGTGGTCTTATCCGAAGGACCGCCCCATTTAGTCGCCTCTAACGATAAGCAAGGGGTACTGAGGACTTATTTTGACCTTGGTTCTTGGTAATCATATAGAAATAATGCAATACAACTCCATAATGCCCAAACGCGGGTTGTAATGATTTCCATAATGAATTCTACTAATTTTGATACAGTCCAATCCCCTAAAATTTTGAATTTAGAATTCATACTTTTACAATTGTTGTTTTTCAAAATATATATATATATATATATATATGTGTGTGTGTGTGTGTGTGTGTGTGTGTGTGGATAGATAGATAGATACACCAAACATCACAATATATACCATTAGAGTACAGACAGCGTGGTCCCTGAAGAAGTGGAGCGACCCCCTGTCCCTTGCGCAATAATATAGAATTTCAAAGATAAACCATACAAATAACATAAAAAGCCCCTAGATTGCATGCAGGGTAAATCTAGGGTCCACATTTGGGTCCAGGGCGAAGTCCTGTATGAACTTAAACCCAGGGGGCTTCGCGACTCTAGTAAGGTCAATTTTGTAACTTCGCGACTCTAGTAATGATTAGTTTGGTAACGTCGCACCTCTAGTAATGATTAGTTTGGTAACTTCGCGACTCTAGTAATGATCAGTTTGGGAACTTCGCGACTCTAGTAATGATCAGTTTGGGAACAAACTTAATTGAAAATAAATGAAACAGCCTACCTGTCTGCTCTAGACCTCACATCATTATCACGAAGTGGCATAGCCGATCCGACATTTTCTTCATATGATAACACATTTTAAAAAACAAAATATATGAAAAAATGAACTGCAACGCTTCACGTTGTATACTTCATATGAACACGACGGACCTGCAGTTCATACCATCATGAATTTTCATAACTGAAATTTATATTTTTTATACCCCCGTCTGTCCGTCTTTACTTTCTTCTTCCTCCAACGCCACAGTAATTAGTTAATCTTTAAGAACATGATGGGTGGTGTCCTGTAGATGCGTACTTATTTTCTATTTTACACGAGGGGTCAAATGGGATACAAAAAACAGTAGGCCTAAGTTTTTCTACAAGAAACTGCTTCCCATCACTACTCTTGCATTTAATGCAGACGTCAAATCGTCTTTTTAAAAATGACTGGTGGTGTTCTGTACACGTGCAAATTTTGGAATGTTCATTTTCGCTCCGAGCCAAATGAGGGATGAAAAACGTTTTTCTATGAACACCTGGTTAACAGAACTCTTACATTTGACGCAGTACCTAGCCTGGTTCCCGAGACCCTCCGATTGTGCAAGCACAGAAGTTGTGCCACGGGAACCAGGCTAACGCAGTAACTAAATCAACTTTTGGAACTCCTCTTACATGTATATTTCATGCAGTACCCATATCATCTTTTGGGAGATAATTGATGCTGTCCTTCAGATGTGCAATAAATTTTCGGAACTTTCACTTTCTCTTTGAGGGGCAAAGGGGGTGGAAACCTGATGCTCAGTGTATTAAATCGTGTGCAACAAGAATGGTTGGAATCTCAACCATTTTAAAGTCTGATCGATTATTTGTTCATTTCCGCCACATTCAATAATTTTTCAGTTATCTGGTGGCGTCCATCTTTTTTTTTAGTATTAATGGAAGAGAGAACCCAGATACAATGTACTGGGAAGAGATCACCTACCTCCAGAAAGTGCACTGAGAAATCTTCTCACATATATCAGCGCGAGCAAGAATCGAACCTTCGCCAACTAGAGGTGAGCGGTCTTGTGATTTTGAGCATGATGCTCTAACCACTCGGCAAAGGAGCCCTCAATCATTTTAAAGATATCTGACCAGAATATATATATATATATATATATATATATATATATATATATATATATTACAATCTCCAAATTAATTTGGGGATTGAATGATTGATTAGACATAATGGCCGTCACAGAGACTTGGCTCACTGGTTCAGAAAGAGACAATCCTATCATTAGTGCACTTCTTCCACCGGGTTACAACATCAAACACAATCCTCGCATGTCCCGTGGTGGAGGAACAGCTGTTATTCACAAGTCTAACCTCAATGTTAAACCTACACCAGACACTCATTCTATGGAGTCATTTGAGGTAATGGACTGTAGTGTGATTGCTACTAAGAGGTTGCGTTTGTGCGTTGTATATCGCCCACCCCCTTCCAGAGGCAACAACTACACAGTAAAACAGTTTTTCAGTGAGTTTTCTGCTTACCTTGAATAATTGGTTTCGTGCACTACATCTCTACTCATCGTGGGTGATTTCAACTTCCACATTGAGAATTCTAGTGATGCTGATGCTGCTGCATTTCTCTCTATGGTGACGTCTTTTGGCTTCCAGCAACATGTCAGTCAGAGTACCCATCGCGGTGGTCACACACTGGACCTTGTTTTATCCCGTTCAGTAGACTCACTTGTGCTTACCACCCTTGCTGAGGACCATGGGTTCCCGGATCATTTCCCTGTGTTTGTGAATCTCTCCTTGTACAAATCCGAGCTGCCAAAACAGTCAGTGACTTATCGCAAGGTCAAGACCATTAATCCCATTACTTTCAGTCAAGCTGTCATCAGCTCTTCTCTTTGCACATCGGCTGCAACTGAGATGTCACTCACTGACCTCACAGATCTCTATAGCAGTGAACTCTCATCCATTATGGACAAGCTTGCACCACTCAGAACTCGCATTATCACCATCAGGCCAGAATCTGAGTGGTACAACAGCTCTATCAGAGAGGCGAAGCAGAGACGCAGACAAGCTGAGAGAATGTGGCGCAAATCAGGACTCGCGGTACACAGAGAGATTTACATTCAGCGCAGGGAAGAGGTGAACATGCTCATAGATACGGCTAAGCTCCAGCATTACAGGACCTTGGTGCATGATAACAAAGGTGACAGTAAGCAGCTTTTCAGGGTGGTCAACAAGCTGCTTGGTAGAAACTCAGTCACTCTATTGCCTGCTGACAAATTACCATCAGATCTGGCTGTCTTGTTTAGTGACTTTTTTGTACAGAAAATTTCACGTATTCGCAGCTCCATTACATGCGACTAACACCATCCACTTGTAGAACTACCAGCACTCGGAGACGAAACCGAACTTGGTCATTTCCAACATGTTACTGTAGATCAAGTAACGAAGTTGATAATGTCATCTGCCAACAAGAGCTGTGAACTTGACCCTCTGCCCACATCTCTTGTGAAGCAAGAGGTCACAACTCTCTCTCCCATCATCACGTCCATCATAAATAAGTCACTTGAGAGTGGTTCCTTCCCAACATCTTTTAAAGGAGCTATTGTAACACCACTTCTGAAAAAGGCTTCACTAGACCCTGATGTACCAAAGAACTACCGGCCAGTGTCCAACCTTGCATATGTATCCAAGTTAATTGAGAAGGTTGTAGCAGCACAGATACATACCTACCTCAGTGAGAATGATCTACTCGAGCCATTCCAAAGTGCTTACCGTCAGGGACATAGTACTGAGACGGCACTTCTGCGAGTTCACAATGATGTGGTTTGTGCCATTGGACAGCAGAAAGCTCTCTTGCTAGTGCAGTTGGACCTATCGGCTGCCTTTGATACTGTGGATCATTCACGCTTGCTACAAATACTCAAGGACCTTGGAATTAAGGACACTGTGCTCATGTGGTTCGCGTCCTATCTTACCAATCGGACCCAGATTGTCAAAGTGAAGGGGGCAAAATCTGGTGCCACTGAGTTGGGCTGCGGTGTCCCCCAGGGATCGGTCCTTGGGCCTGTCCTATTCAACATCTACACATCATCCCTGGGGACCCTTCTCAGAAAGAACAATGTCTTGTACCACATGTATGCTGACGACAATGAATTGTATATCAGCTTTAAAGTTCAACAGGTTGCTCTTGCTGTCAGTCAGATGGAGTCTTGCTTGAGGTCAGTTCAAACCTGGATGGCTCAACATCACCTCAAGATCAACACAGACAAGACCGAGGTGCTAGTAATATCCTCAGAACAAATGGCATCTAAGCTGCACATACCATCACTGCAAGTAGGAAACGATTCTATCACTCCTGTTGCTAAGGCCAAGGGAGTTGGTGTAACAATTGACCAACACTTAACCATGGAGGCACATATATCATCAGTGTGCAGAGGTGCCTTCATCCACCTTAAGAACCTGAGCCAGCTGAGAAGATATCTAGACAGGGAATCGTTAGAATATGTTGTCCATGCCTTTATAACAACAAAGCTGGACTACTGCAACTCTCTCTTTTGCGGCTTACCATCAACGCAGATCCAGCGGCTTCAATCTATCCAAAATGCTGCTGCCAGAATCATCTCAGGCACCAGCAAATATGACAGAATTACACCTGTACTACGCTCTCTCCATTGGCTTCCAGTTCAGCAAAGAGTCATCTTCAAGACATTGGTGTTGGTGTACAAAACAGTACATAACACAGCCCCATCCTATCTGCAAGAACTCATAACACCTTATGCTCCCTCCAGAATACTGCGGTCCAGTGACCAGAGCCTACTACGAGTGCCATTTACCACCTCAACGGTGATTCAAACTCGAGCCTTTAGTGTTGCTGGCCCTAAACTGTGGAACGCTCTTCCGTATGATATCAGAACTGCCACTAGTCTCTGTACCTTCAAATCTAAATTAAAGACTTATCTGTTCACATGCTACAACTAATCTGGGACCTACTATGATCTGTTTTTATATACCTCATTTCACTCATTTTATTGTTGTTTAAATAGCGTTTAGAGCAGTATGGACTTTACGCTTTACAAAATAAATTTATTATTATTATTATTATTGATTGGAGTTTTACGCCGAACTCTGCGTAAAACCCCAATCAATCAATTTCCAAATTCATTTAAACTAAAATCGTAGTATCCGGTATAAGATACACAAAGAAATTCTAAAAAAAAAACAGAAAAAAACAAAACAAAAACAAAAAACAAAAAAAACAAAAAAAAAAACAAAAACAAAAAAAAAAAAACAACAAAAAAAAAACAAAAAATCACAAAAAAAAACCCACAAAAAAAACCCAACACATACACACACAAAGGTAAATTATAAATTGCGTTATAATTTACCTTTGTGTATGTGTGTGTGTGTGTGCTTTTTCTTTTAAATTTCTTTGAAAAAGCACACACACACACACACACACAAATATATATATTGATTGATTATATTTGTTTAACGTCCCGCTCGAGAATTTTTCACTCATATGGAGACGTCACCATTGCCAGTGAAGGGCTGCAAAATTTAAGCCTATGCTCAGCGCTTATGGCCTTTGAGCAGGGAGGGATCTTTATCGTGCCACACCTGCTGTGACATAGGGCTTCAGGTTTTGCGGTCTCATCCGAAGGATCGCCCCATTTAGTCGCCTCTTGTGGCAAGCAAGAGGTTCTAATAATCCGGATCCCCATGGGGCCATATATATATATATATATATATATATATATATATATATACATACAAAAACGATAGGGGATACTGTATTTTGTGATCACAATGTTCAAATATACAAAGGGATACGAAACTATGTTGTATAGTTCCTTAACGAGGAAGCGTTTTCAAAGAAAGTCATCACCCAAACACATCAATCACACTCACGATCTGCACGGGATGCTACTCATGATCAAGGGTGTTGTACCACAAATTTGCATACCTTTGATTTGGAAGATTAGAGCCATTCTAAAGGAAGATTCTGAAGAGAAAGAATCAGCTTATCAATTGTTGAAGTCGTTAATTAAACAGAGACAATGCGCCGTCTAACACAGGATGAGATCTTACGTGTCCTTGGTATGCTACAGGTTGGCACAAGATAGGTCGCTGTGGTAAGGGTAACGAATGTTTCCCAGTCTGTTATCAATATATTATGGTCCAGACATCGTGCTAAAGGGTCTGTTTAGGATAGACCACGATCTGGTCGACCAAGGGCAACAACTAAGGCTCAGGACAAATTCATCCGCACTATTGCCTTGAGAAATCGTGTGGTAACTGCAAATCATATTAAGTCCCAACTTCAAAGGGATACTGGCTTGGTAGTAAGTGGCCAGACCATCAGGAATCGACTGCACAGATTTCACTTACACGCCCGACGTCTTCGTGTCATTCCCTGTTTGAGGCATCGTCACATTAGAGCCCGACTCCAATAGTATCGTCACCATCAACTCTGGGATAATCGCAGATGGAACCACGTAATGTTCTCAGATGAGTTGAGGTTCACGGTGGACTTCCTGGACAGACGTAGGAGGGTTTGGCGCCAACGTAACGAACTTTCCATGACCTTAATGACATTAGACATGATCGGTATGGGGTGGATCTGTAATGGTGTGGGGAGGCATGACTGTTGCCAGCAGAACAGACTTGCATGTTGTTGCTGGATGTGTCACAGGGCAGTACTACCGGGACAACATCTTGGCACCCCATGTTGTGCCGTTTACACGTCGTTATGGTCGCCGTTTCATTTTTCAAGATGACAATGCCAGATGTCATAGAGCCAGGATCGTTACAGATTATCTTCAACAGCAGAATATCACCACATTACCATAGCCCCCACTTAGTCCCGATCTTTCCCCCATCGACAATGTCTGGGACATGCTTGGACAGTGGCTACGCCAACGTCAACAACCTCCTGCCAATGTCCAAGAACTTGCTGCAGCATTGCAACAGGAATGGAATAACCTTCCCCAAAATGAAATGGGACGTCTCGTTAGGAGTATGCCACGCCGAATCCGAGCTTGTCTGGCCAACAGAGGCGGTTTTACCCGCTACTGACTCTGTTTCATGTGGTGTTAAATTTGCTGTGTGACCCTGTGTTGGTGTCGACCTTTATTCTGGAGAATCTGTCCTTTTCTGACTGTACACAGGGTATCGAATAAATTGACAAATGTTTCCTTAATGTTTTTGTGTCATATGTTTCT
This sequence comes from Ostrea denselamellosa, assembly GCA_024699665.1. Lineage (NCBI taxonomy): Eukaryota > Metazoa > Mollusca > Bivalvia > Ostreida > Ostreidae > Ostrea > Ostrea denselamellosa. Next base: position 12,173,073 of record JAMZEH010000010.1, read on the forward strand.
TTTCTGACCTCATGATCTGCATTTCATTTTCCTTGTAAATCTAATATCCCCTATATTTTTTTTAATAGTATATATATATATACTGACGGACGTTAAAATCGCAAGACATTTTTTTAAATTCATTCATTGAAAACATTACATATAAAACTTTTATTGCAAATTTACCCATCATATATCGTATTGATTTTTAAATCCCATCTCTCGATTTTCATGTATTCATTTTTTGCGCGTTGTGAGTAGCATCGCACGAAATTTTCAGGGCTTTTTTTAACATGTGGAAAAGTAATAGAGGAGTTTTTCGTGATAAAACAACTTTGTTGGTGAAAGCATAGACACCACTAACAGAAAAAATTCAAAACCAAGACTATGCCGCGCTTAAGCAATGAAATGCGCAATCAGGCACTTGGTATGCTGCAAGCAGGCATTAGTCAATGTGAGGTTGCAAGGCGTTTTAATGTCCATCCTTGTACAGTTAGCCGGTTGTTGTCACGATTCCATCAAACAGGATCCCAAAATGATCGCCCAAGACCTGGTCAACCGTTTGTGACAACGCCACGGCAACAAGCGTTCATACGAAAACGTCATCTGCGCAATAGGTTTACGGCCACTGCCACTATGGGGAGAGAAACCATTGGACGTCATGGAAGGCCTATTCATCCTTGAACCGTTTCCAGAAATTTGAAGCGCCATGGGATCCGCTGCAGAAGACTTTATAAGGGGCTACAGCTTAAACCGCATCATCGACGGTACAGACTGCAATGGGCAAGTCAGCATCTGACTCAACGTCAAAATTGGTCACATGTTGTGTTCTCAGATGAGTCCAGATTTAACGTTAGCAACGCAGAAGGCGGATATCAAGTTTACCATTGTTTACATGAACGTTTTGCAGACAATTGTGTCCTCGAGCGCGACAGGTTTGTAGGAGGAGGCGTCATGGTCTAGGGTGCGATTAACCACAATTTTTGGTCACAACTGGTCGTTTTAAATGGTACCCTCACTGCTCTGAGGTATGTGGACGAAATTCTGCAGACTGTTTTAGCATCATTAATGCAGCAGCATAGGCAAAGAAATGGGTTAATTTTCCAACAATACAATGTGCGTGCACATACGGCAAGATTGACACAATTTTTTTTTTTCCAAACGAACGCCACCGATTGATCCGCTATTTCCCCAGACTTGAATTCAATCGAGCATTTGTGGAACGAGCTGGGGAGACGTGAGCGCAGCCGACATCCTCAGAATCCGCAAGATTTTGGAGAGTCTTGTTGGAGGAATGGCAGAATATTCCTCAGAGGACCATCCAAAATGTTTGTCAATCAATGTTACGTCGCCTTCGCGCCGTCATCACTGCTAATGGAGATCATACCCGGTACTAGTGAACAAAACCACATTTTTGACGCACCCCTCATTGTCATTCATTTCAACTTTGTGAATAAAATGATGTTCAAAATCAAAGAATAGTGTTCAGTTAATATGCTTTATAATATACCACTATGGATTTCTTTGTTAGCTATATGAACAAATTTATAAATATAAAATTATCAAGTGTTGCGTTTTTAAAGTCCCTCAGTATGTATATATATATATATATATAGGTATACGAGTTATAGCCTCCATTGTAAATACATTCCAACAATTATGAAATAGGGTTTGGGATGACCCCAGAACATTTGCCTAAAGAATACTCAAGGTACCTCGACATGTACAGCAAGAATATACTTAATAGGGTGCCTTATTGACTACGACGGAGAGTATATCTAAAGACAAACAATAGCGTGCAGGTATTATCGTCTTATTACAGCAATTTTCATTCTGATTTCCTTTCTGTCGGGATTTCAACAGTTGGAAATAGATGCAATATATTGTCAAGATTTATATGCCTATTGTTCACAATTGCAACGCATTTATCATGAAATGGCTATTATTTCCATTCCTATAGGCATCAAAGGAAAACACATTTGAAATGTAAATATCAACGTATCACTTGTATGTTCCAACAAATTTCAATGAATTTACAGTATGTTATATATAACAACTTTGTCGCCTTTAGAACAGTAAAAGGAGTGGAATCTCGCCAAATTTCGTCCAAAAATCTCCAGTATTTGTAGCAGTATTAGAGAATCATTCATTTTACTTGGGCTCGCCAACACTCCCCTCCTATGTTCACTCATACAAACGGTACTTACTTTACAACTGGCAAAAACGTCTAATAAGAACATTATAAAGCTGAAAAACTCGCTTCAATCCCAAATTACATTGTCAAATAGTTCCAAAGATATCCATCTTCACTTTCAAAACGCGTGTATAGGAGCTGTACGTTTGAATCAGACGTGCAAAAATAGCCACCGGTCATTATTCATACCACAGAAACAAAAGTAGAGCATTTGAACTTTAAAAAAAAGATTGTTCAAAATTTTATTTCTCAAAATTAAGCATTGAAAAGGGAGGTTTCTAACAACCAAGACTCCACATCTCTTCAGTATATGAATACTTCCGTGTCAGGGGAAAATAATCACTTTGAGAAAACACTTCTTTAGTGTGTCTGAATTTTCGTATTATCAAATATAAATGTCTTCTATGACATCTGTAGATCAACATATAACACATTCCAAAATACAAGTGAAACTAAAAATTCAATTTTTCAAAATTTTATTTGGATTTATATTTTCTATTGCACAAAAAAGATGCCTATCAACCTTGCATTATACAGCATCGAATAGAAAAAAAACGAAAAACAAAAATACCCCCCTCCCTGTAATTACATTCTCTCCGTTTCAATTTCTGTAGTAACTCTTAGATACCAAATTAATCATTTGTTACACACCTTCCTTGCTAAATAATTTTCATTCAAAATTCTTTCAATCTTACATAGCCTGAAATACTTTCAAATAAAATGAAGAACCCCCCCCCCCCCCCCCCCAAAACAAAAAGTCAATCCATATTAACTTTTGTGGAAATTGTTGAGATCAATATTCATTTGCAGAGATTTATACATTCATAAAAACAAAAGAAACAAAAAAAACCCATAAAAATCATGAACTAAAACTTTTATATGAAACAATAACTGATTATGAGGTACATGATCCTGCCCTTATGTAAGGATGCTGCACTTTGGGTATAATATCAAGTCAAACACGTCTAAAAACATGCTATTCCATAAGAATTACAGCACTAAATGTAATGGTCAAATCACCAAGAAATATGACATATTGACAGAATCTTTGTACTTGTTTTTTTTCCTTTCTTCCATTCAATTATACAGACTTGCAACAACTAATAAAATAAAATGCTATCTATTTACCGTGTTCATCTTTTTTTTTAAATAAGAGTCTGTCAATCACATCATATCAAATGGCTGGCAATGTCAGCATACACTGTTTGGCATTTACTATAACCAGACATATCAACTATATTCTAAAAGTATCTGTTTTAGTATCCAATTAAAACCAGTGTTATTTACAGAAGGAATCGTTTTCCATATTATATAACAAAACAGCTTTCACATGAGCACCCTTAAATTGGAAAACCAGTTTTAACTTCCTGCTCTCAGTGGGTCAATGTCAATAATCATTTTCTATAAATATAAAATCTGCCAATATTTTTTCTCTTGGCCTAAATGATGGACAAACATTGATTTTGCTGGGTTAGTTATTTACAACAAACAACCACAGTTAAAGGAAAAAATTAGTCCCCAACTGAACACGAATTTCAACATTCTGCCTCTTGAGATTGGAGACATGTTGCATCCCGGGGAAGGATGGATGGAGATTCTGCTGACTAGATGTTGGATTTCTCTTTCTTTGTATACTGTTCAACTCCTGGCAACCATTGTTCCAAGTGTGACAAGACCCACTGCAGTAAACATTAGTCCTTTCCATAACCTGTCCTCATTAGCTCCTTGTTCTGGGAAATAGTCAGCAAAGGCATCCTAAAGAAAAGAATACTGAACATGTAATTTTTATTGTGTAAATACCTAATAAAGAGTGCACAATAATCAAAGAATTAACAAAATTCATACTGATTTGACAAAACAGGTTTTCCCATAAAAGGAATTTCCTTTAACAGACATTTAAACTTAAACATATGCCAAGTTTTTGGAATGTAGACTCAACACATTCATGATTCACCATATTTGTGGTAAAAAAAATCCAATGCTGTGGTTTTACATGGAATTTGGCCATCTGCCAAATATATTCAAATTCAATACATGCCACTGGCACCTTACCAAGACATGTCTGCCTTATTGAATAGACACTAAGCAACCATGTCCTCCTTACATTCCAGACCATATTTCAGTTAAGCACTCCTTTCACAATTTTTTCTTAATATCCAATTTTATATATAATATAATCGATGATCACCCAAATTAAACCCTATATCATCAACATGTACAACTATTTCCTATTGTATCATATTACTGATTTTAAAATACCGTAATATCAATTAGAAATACCTACCCATCCCCCATTATCTAAGATCCATCGCCCCAGTTTACTTGCAACATATTTTCCTGCATACAGCGCAATTCTTTCTTCCGAGTCTGGACTGTGTTTTTTACAGTGAACTGCTAACCGAGAAGCAAATGTATACACCGCAACAATTCTACCCCAGTTAATTGTCCCATCCTCAAAAATTTCATCAGCAACTGATACAAATGTTGAAAAGGCATTAGTGTCATTCACATTGAGTTTTTGCACCATTGATTTAAAAGCGATATTGTGTCGGTCAGACATCTCCTTAACAGTTCTTCTCATGGTTTTACAATATCTGTTTTGAGGCTTTTTATCATCAACTTCCTCGAATGTAGAAATCACATCTGTAGCTATAACTTCTGCCATCTGTCGAACTTTATCCGTAGGTGTTGTACTCCCTGGAGTTTGTGTTTCTTGGTCCAATTTCTCCATATCTTGGGTTAATCCAGCAAATCCAGGAAGAAGACCGAGCTGTCGATTAATTTCGGTGAAAAAATTTCCTTTGATGAAGTTTCCATTAGAATTCAAATTCTCTACCGTAGCCATGTTTAATCCAATTCCCTGTTTACCCCTCAGATATTAAACGAAATATGAATTATATACAAAAGTCTTTCTCCCTTCCCTCACAATATGGCTGCGATCTTAGTCGAGACCGACTTCACGTGATAACTAACCTTCCCGACCATTGGTGGATGAAGTATATATTCCTTTTGGAGTTTGTGACGTGATAGTTTCTATTTTTATTTTGAAAGGATTCCATCAATCGTAACCTCTCGGTGGTTTCGGTATCAGCTTCTTTTCGTGTTCCGGAAGACACGGCAGATTCGATTGGGATTTTTAGCATTGTCATTGAAAGCGAAGATTTGATTGGACAATATTTTTACAAGAATTCGTCGTCACTCATACACGAAAAGATCAGAAAAAATTCCTCTGTCAGCTTTTAGTGGAAAATACCAGAAATTTGGAACTAAGGCCTTTATAGGTTGGAGGATAACAAGGCTATTACACAGGTATGTATAGGCCTTTTAGAAAATGTTTCGAGAGGGAAAAAAAAAAAAAAACCCAAAAAACGAACTGTAATACTATGGTACCGAATTTCCTCAAAGCATTACAGTATAAGTATTTTCGTTTTATCTTATTCGGGTGTAAAATCGTAAAGAATATCATGGTTATAAACTTGAAATATCAATTTGAAACCTGGCATAATTTATAGCACTTTGTAATTATAACAAAGTGTAGAGGGAAGGGAGAAAATGCGACGGACCAGACCGGGATTCGAACCCGGGCCCCCTAAATCTCTAGTCAGTTGCTCTACCAATTGAGTTAACTGGCCACCGCTGAACGAACCCGTCTGACTGCTACATTCCCCCCTCCTTAGATTGTCTTCGTCCTTAAAGACACACAACATAGGTTGTTTTGCCTCAAGCAGGACTTTCACCTGCAAGTCCAGGGGTGGTCAACGGTACCATATGTAACAGGAAGGGAAAAATGCAATGGATCAGACCGGAATGTGAATTCAAGGCTATCAGTTACTGTTTGCATGCATGAATATATTGCAAACAAAGTTATCTTATCTATTGCATAGGATTTTGATGTGGGCCATTTTACATTCTCGTTTTGTTTAAAATAATGTGCGTCCCAGAAAACATTCCCCAAACAATACAATCCTATATTCAAAAGTAAAACTTGGAAACAAAGTATTTATTTCAAATTATGAGCTCTATATCATCAAAATGTTAATTTTAAAATATACTTGGAAAACATATATTCACATGAGGTTTTTCTTTTATATAAACAGCACTATATGGACAACTGTTCATTGCTGATAGTTAGAGGGGGGTGAAGATTTAGAAACACACTTCATAACGTGCCTGAGTTTCTGCATATAGTAATATGCCGGTTTCGAGATACATCGGGGTTGCTTCCCTTTGGAGAACTCTTGTGCATTGTAAGGTGTGAAACAATGTGTTTTCTTGCGGGAGTGGGACAAATATCCATCACTGCTTAAGTGAATGTGCTCAGTAAGTTTCTCATATGCAGTTTCATCACCCGAGTTTGACTGATACAAAGACTAGATGAATGATAAGTATTAAGGGAGTAATTAAATACATGGAATTCTTATTATATCACGTTATTTCATTACTCATATGTATCATATCCAGGGTATTACTTGCAAATATGACATTGTTGAAATATTTTCACTATAGTAAAATATTTATTTTCGATAGTATTCTGTAATATTTACACTTTACATATATAAAGAGAAGCTGTTTTAATACATTTTATCATCTTCCTCACTGACTGCAAGTCCACGATGTCCCACTTAGACTTCAAAGTTCCACTAAATGCACCTCCTACACAGAAGAACTCTTAATCTCAAAACCGGTGTATTAAATGAATATATAAATATTCATTGATCCAGATTCTCAGCATATCATAAAATTCATGAATGAATGTAAATATTTGAAAAAGTTCAACTCTCAGAAGTATGTTCTGTACTTTGATTTTTATTAAGTGGTTGTACAAAAGGCCAAAAATCTGGGAAATTTGTGTTGACTTTCATTCTATTTTAAACCCAATGGTAGATTGCAAGTGTCGTAAGGAGGATACTATATTGAAAGGAAATCTATGATGGAAATTTATGATGGAAGCAATGAAAGATCTACATCTTTTAGCAATATATAGGGAATTTACATCCCCATACACATTGACATATATGTAGATGTACATGGAGAAAGAAAAACCCAAGAAAAATAGCTAAATTAGATTTTTTTAGTTGTTTCTTTTTTTTTTAAGAAATAATTAAAAAATTGAAAATTTTATTTTATTATAACAGTTCTGTATGTAACTTCAACAATAATCATTAACAAAATTAAAAAGTTTATAAAGATTTTATCAAAATATAGACTTTAGTTCTATTGAATATATTGCAATAGAAAGAAATCAATTTTTGTACGGAAAGGCAACAATTTAAGTTTGTTTCATTCAGAGCCTCTGAAGAATTTTTCTAACACACAATATTAGCAACAAAAGTTTATATCACTCAGCTTTTTCTGTCATTGAAGTTGTAAATCACAATTTCATGACAAAAATTTTCGACAAAAAAGTGACAGCTAATATTGCTTTATATGTGTATCTGAAAGCAATATAAATTCAAGTTATAGAATAGTAATTTCATTTTTGAAATTTCAAGATTTTCAGAGAAGTAAGGGATTATATGGAAATGAAATAAATCACTGATGTATGATAAAGGTTTTGTTGCAAAAGTCAAAAGTACTAGAACAAAAATTAAATGGCAATAAAGTCTACCAGTATACAATACTGAAAATGTTCGTAATATTTCTGATAGTGGAATTAGCGTTTTCTTTAATGATCAATTGTTTTTAGAATTATTGTTAATGGAAATTAAAGGTCAAAAATTCTATTTCTTCTTCTTTTGTGGGGCGAAAAAACTATAGGTATAACAAAGAAAATGAACTACAGACACAGATAAGAAAGTGAGACTTATATCAGATTTAATTGTTGCACCAATACAAAGTTTTTTAAGCAACATATATCATGATGTATCAAATTAGAAATTATATATATATTGAGATATTATTATATACATAGGTCATGGGAGCTGAAGGAATGGAAGACGACCAAGAGGATGCTCAGAGAACTCTGCCCCACCCCAGCAATAACCCCAGAATCCAGGTAACACGAGCAGAAAGCATAGAGAACACACAGAGTGACAACGAAGAGGACGGTGAACAAATGAGGAGGAGGCTGAGTAGGCAGACCTCAGAGCGAAGGGGATCTGTCCCCACTGGACTAGTAGAGCATCACCTGAACCCTCAAACACACTCTTTATGTGGGCAAATTCTTAGGGTTATGGGGGATGAGCATTATTCCAAAGGTTTAGGCCAGCATTTGAGGTATATGGGAGATGAAATGTGTTACTCTTATTACATACGGAATAGATACTACTCCGCTCAAACAAATAGTCCGCATTTAACAAACAGTCATTCATTACCAGACTTGAGGAGACATAAAGACTGAACCTTGCAATACTAGTAGTAGTATCACTGGATGCTGTGACATTTAACTGTGATGACAAAGGGGAATCAGACTGCACTTCTTCTCTCAAAGAAAGTTTGAATACAGAACTGTGAAATAGCTGTTTTATTGTGACATGTATCAGTAAACCCAGCTGAATTCATCTCTTGATAGTACTTGCAGAACAGAAAAAAACAAAGAGGTATAAAAGGTTGAATGCACTACATGCAGAATGAATATTGTAAACTGGGGAAAATTCAGCAAGTTGAATTAGAAACATTTAAAAATAAAAGCTGTCTATCCCCACATTTAGTGCATTTCCAACTAGACCTATATTTACATGTACAGTAGATAAGAGTGGTTATTGGTGTATGGGACTTGTTGATGCAATATGTACGGCACTGAAGGTTGACAAATTTAAAGGTTATTGGTAGTGATATCAAGTTTTTTCCTGCTTTGTTTACTGTTTCAGATTTTATTTTAAAGCTGATAAACAACTAGATCAGCAGAGTAATAAACAAAGTGCCATATTTAAGTACCCCCATTGATTCGTGTTTTAGTCATGTAAAAGAAAAACTCAACTACACAGGTAAACATGTTTACCTTGATGGTTGATGTCGTAATTTCTGTTTACTTTCTTGTTGCTAAAAGGCTTTGCCAAATTCGGTATTTATCAGGCAAGCTATTTTGATATCACCTAGTTCACTGACTCTCTTTCATTCATAAGTTCAGGCATTTATGATACAGTATGTTATTTGTTAATTGATTATTTCCTTTTTCCTTTGATGCCAGCATTCTTTTTAATAAAGACCTCTAGTTTAAACTTTAGGGATTTTCAATGCATTAGAAAATCCTCAAACTGCTGTTAGAAATATTTTTAAGGTTATGAACATTTTAAGAAGGTCTCATTCATGTTTATGAGTATTTACCAACATCAACACCTGTTGAATTTCAACACCTGTTGAATTTCATTTGTTTTAAAAATTGTGTGAGGTTGATTAAGAAGTGTAGAACATTTGGACTGCTTTTTTCGGTATATTAACATGATTGATTTTCATTATTTGATTAATGATACATTATTGCTTTGAGCAAGAGAGGTGCTTTGTAATACATTTTACTTGTAAATGTCATTTTAAAGAATATGGTTTAGTTAATGAATATTTTGTTTGGTTGCATGCCATTGTACAACATTAGTCATGTTGCAAAATACTGAACTGCAACAATAAATTTGTACAGCCTTCATTTATATGCACTGATGAATTCACAAATCATTGCATGCCATGCAGGCACTTGTTCAAGTTTTAGAAAATATGTAATTTTTTAAATTAAGTTTAACCAGTTATTGATGTCAACATTCTTGCATTTTATGACCACGAGATCGAAAGTGTGTATGTATGTGTAGTGTTTGTTAATCATAACTGTTGAACATTATGTCAAGATGGAAACACTTTTGATTAGTGTAGTGAGAGATCAGGTCTATGTGACAAGATAAAGGTCAATAGTTCAGATTGATTACAATTGAATTTGGGTTTTTACTTTCTAATTTTTGATAGGACCAGGCATGTACTGTAGAAGGTGCTTGTCTGGTTGTCTAGTGTTGCTGATAATTTGTTGAGTACAAGTGTGTGTGTATGTATATATATATGTATATATATATATATATATATATATATATACATACAGAGAGAGAGGTCAAGAATTGATGATATATTTATCTTAAGCATCTTCATACATGTATATATTTATACACAAAAGTTCAGTAATTATGACAGGATGTGATTTGTAGTACATAATGTATTACAAGATATTTGATATAGATAAATTTTCTGATGCATATAACTGTATAAATCTTCGAATGAATTTAATATTTCAGGCAATAATTAGAATTATTGATTGAATATTTTGTTAAGACAATGAAAAATTTGAGAAGATGCAAGTATTACTATGCATGTACTTAGGGTTATGAAGCAGTTTCTTGGGGTTTATTCGGTCATCTGAAATCTTTCACCTTTAAATATTTACATGTAGTTAGAATAATTACATGTGTTGTATCCCACTTAAAGCAGCCAGTGGGCTTTAGTGGATTCTACACAAAGACATTCTTTTACTAATAAGGATTTAAAATAGAATGGAATTTGTAAATTTTTATCATGGAGTGGCATCAGTAAAGTAGAGCACCTGTGCAAGAGTGGAGGATTTTTAATTTTCATTTTAGTATGCACTCACACCTGTTGCATATAGAGAGGTTAATTATTTAATGTCTTCAGTTAGCATTCACTTTCCCAGAACACTTATAATAAAAATTTGGCATGCATAATATTTTATATACCTTCAGATGAAGAAACCTTTAAGTAATTAGTTAAGAATGCCAGGTAGAGATCTCAAAATTCACCTACAATACACATGTAGATTGCACTGCTCTTTTTAAGGATTGATAAATTCATAGTTTCCATCCTATCTTCAATAGCTGACTGTGTATAATTACTGTATAACAGGTATTTTCCGCAAATGGAAATTTTTGCGAACCATCCCACAAAGGTAGCAAATAATATTCTATGTTTCCAATTTCCGTGGTCACATTATACCTATCAATACATATATGTATCGATATATTTTTTTGCAATTGTAATTTTTTCGGATTTTTCATATCTGAAAAATTCTGCAAAAAATGGATAATCACAGAAAATACCCATTATACGGTATGTAAAAGTGTTTTAAGGCATTTTTACATACAATGTTCTATGTATTGTTAAGTTATAGAACACTGTTGTAGTCTTTAACTTATCTACCATGTTACAAATGTGGGAGAAAGTTTACTCAGTTTGTGGTTGTGAGTATTGATAAGAGAGGTTTTGTACCCAGTACAGTGTGTGTATACACATGATAATTTGTACAAGGTAAATATTGTGACTGTTAATCATGATAAATGTGTATAATTGTATAGACTTTGTATGCATTATTTGTTAAATTGTTAGTCAGCAATTAAGATACCAATAGATATGTGCAATAGGGTATTAAATTTTATATGGAACTTACCAAATTACATATAACATATTTACATTGGTATGCACAGTAATTCTAATTATAATAATTCAGAATGTTGACTGACTTTCAAAGTTTATTAGATTTCGTGTATTTTTCAATGAAGATCAGGTTTTTACTCTTGAAGGGAACATGTTGTTTTGCCTTCATAAAATGGAGCCAATTTCTTTGGTGTTAAGACATTGTTTGGTTTCACCTAATCAAGCTGGTATAATAATTTGGATTGTCAATGTTGAATGAGATTATGCAAACTGGTGCAATTTTCCTTGTTACATTTAAAGGTGAACACCTGCAGGTGTATACCAGGTGTCAAATGATGTCAGCTTTTTTACATGGTGTGCCTGTGAAACAGGTATTTTAAACAGGCTGGGTCACATAGAAAACAAAATGAATTTACACCTTAGAATCCTCCTTAGGACTGGTTTTACCTGTTGATTATGTAGTAACAATTTATCATATGGTGTGATTGGTTCCTACCAAGTGGTGAAAATTGTGAAATGATATTCACAGTATTCTTGCTTCACAGTATGGGCTAAGTTAGATGACACATTACAGAATTCAGATTATTCCTTGAGGCACAGGTTCATTTGGATATACATAAATACAAACTATATATAAATGTGTGTATATATATATGGATATATATATATATATATATAATGGAGAAGAGTGAGTAGACAACACTGATGACACCGATCACACCCTATGAGAATTTCCTAGTTTTTGTTACATATTTGTTAAAAAAAAACAACAAAAAAACTAAATTGATCACTTGTTTTGTATTTTTGATGCTAAGTAACTTAATCAGTCTGAAAACACAGGGTTTTGGATAATAACATTTTTTTAACAGATGTTTTTCTCAAGTCCTCATATAAAGGACATTTTAAGATTAAAGTGAAACTCATTCACAACAACATTTAGATCACAAACAGTACATAACCACCTTTCTTTTACAAATGGTGTCAAAAATACTTAAGAAATGATCAATTTAGGAAAAGATTTACATAATGTGATATTTGTTCATTTTAAAGAATCTGAATCTGATTTGTTAAAAGATTGTATGTATTGCTAGATTATGAATAAATTCAATTTATTCCCGTAGATGTTTTAAACTGTCAGTTTATTAGGATACAGTGAACAAATTCATATTAGACTGATGAATTACCGTCTATAAAATGAGCTCAAAACATTTTTAGAAAGAAGATAATCAGCCATTGAATTTGTATCCTACTTAGAAGATCGAAAGTCATATGATATATTGGTAATTGAATTTAAGGTTGACAGTTAGTCACTGGATATCCGAGTTGAATCGTGTTTTAAGCTTCGTTTTTGACATTTTTATAACACTGTATTAAAGTAGTATTAGCTGTCATTTTGGTGTCGGAAAATTTTGATCTACTTTTTCAAAGACAAAAAAAAAAAAAAAAAAAAATTTAAGGATTATAAACTGTCATCTTTGCCTGGCAAGAAAGCAAATCGGACACTTGTCTATCGAAGATGGTAAACTTTCGTTATTATTTGTGTTGGAAAACCTTTTCAGAGGCTCTGAATGACGAAAAATTATATCATTGTCTTCCCGTACAAAAACTGATTTTTATATAATGCTGTATATTCAATAGAATCGAAATCTTTACTTTGAAAAATTTTTAAATTTACTTTTAATTTTATTATTGGTTATAGTTAGTTATATGTTAAACTATCATAACACATCTTTACAGCTAGATAAAATATTCAGAGCTAATATTGTCTTACTAAGTTCCCTCTTTATTTACCAATATAAAAAGAAAATCAAAGGTCTGAAGGGCCATCATGGCTTCCGGATTTGATATAGATGAAAGGTGTAATGGAAGACATTGCTGCGCTATATGAAACGCCATTCATCATGACTTAAATTCATTCGCCAATCTGGAAGTTAAATTTATTACTAAAAATGACAAACTGTTACAACCGAGAAACCACTGACTTAGTGGTTGTTAATAAAAATCGGTCCTTAACCTCCACAAATCACAAGTGCAAACACTAAAACTACCTCTCTCAGTTCATATGGTTTGTTAAACTCAGAACGCTCTCTCTCTCTCTCTCTCTCTCTCTCTCTCTCTCTCACACACACACACACACACACATATATATATATATATATATATATATATATATATAGAAATAAGTATACTACTTGTGTAGATTTTCTATACTTAAATCTGGATATTATATATATATATATATATATGTGTGTGTGTGTGTGTGTGTGTGTGTGTGTATGTGGGGAGGGGGGGAATCGTATGAAAACCATCAATTGAAAAATCATCATTCAAAGTATTAGCACATAAATGAGTGTCAGTGAAACAGAAAACATCATATTTGTATTTGTGTCTCGTGTTCCGTACATTCAGGAGAAAAATATTTGATGTATGGCGTAATCCTGTGATACGAGTTTGTCTCGATATTACTGGAAAGTATAAGTAAAGCATATATAATTTGAGAAGAAAAGAATATGTCTACCTTTCACTGAATATAGACCTCGATATAAAACATTTACAAATTTTAATATTTTGAAACATTTTTGTGATAAATCAATATACATAAAAAAAAAAATACATGTAACATGCGCTTTGTAGTACATCTGCAACAAAAGTAATTTAACAAAAAAATTCCTATAGCGGCACGATATTGCCTTACAATTTTTATCAGACCTGAATTACATGCTACATGTAACCGTGTAACCGTTGAAAACCTTGCGTATTTCAAAGCACTACATCTAAAATCTAAATTGTAATTAAATCTATAATATGCCTTAATCCTTTGATATTATCATAGGAATTAAAAAACAAAAAAGCAAAACAAGAAACAAAAAAAAAAAACAAAAACAAAAAAAACCCCCCAAAAACAAAACGAAAAAAAACCCAAAAACAAAAAGAAAAAAAACCCATGTGTTTTATATCTAGCTATATAAGTTATTCACTTTGCAAATTTAATTCAATCGGATTAAAAAGTAATCAAGCTTATTTTCTTTCTAATTATATGTGTTCTACGATTCGGATAGTGAACGCCCCGTTTCGAAATATTTATGATCATATGGCGTTGTATGCAGAATTTCAAAAGTCTACAATTACATGGCGTCACATAAGTGAAAGGGTGGCGGTACACAATCAGCGATTAAAGACAGTCAGACGGGACACAGGGTGGAGGGAACCTCTTGGAGCAATGCAGAGGGAGTTCAATTTCATGTTTAACATGAAATCAACATTCTGTAAATACTCTGTAAACGAACTCCTCGTCTCCCATGATGTTTCTAATACTATTTTTCTCATGCGCTTGCACATATCCACCATTTATAAATGCTATTCCTTCATAAATATACCTTAGAAAATCCGTGTTTTCCCCCAATACATTGAATAGACCAATACTCCTTTAGTAACCATACTACATAATTTGTCGAAATTGTCGAATCATTATTTTTTCTTCACTTTATTATTTTTCACAGTTTACCATACTGACTAAAGTTTAGTCTGGTTTGTAACATCCAACAAAACATTGTTATTTCTTGTTTGTTTGTTTGTTTGTTTTTCCCCAAATACGGCACATTTACCTCTAATTTCTAACTCTAGAATTTTTATAATAAAGTTATGAGCAGTTCTTGGAAGTGTCGTTTATCATTACAAGATAGGTACTAAAATTCTCTTGAAAAACTTGGAATTGGAAACGGCTGTAGAATAGATTATATCAAATATCTGAATGCAAAAAACGCAACATTTCCTCCATTCTGTCCATCTGATAAAATAGTCGAAAAAAGTTTTAACCAAAATTCATAGCAACTAATGCCACCAACAAATGGTTATATAACTCTTTTGATGGCAAAATGTCGTCCATTGAATATGATTATTCAAGAAAGATTTTAAAAAAATATCTATCATCTATATTTAGTCATTTTTGTGATTTGTACATTACACTATATGTGTCATTTTGAATATTTTTAACAGATGTGAACGGCAAATGAATAACTCAACTTTATGAGAAACGGGATGGCTTCAGCTTCTTCATCGTCAACTTTTCAATGTAGTAATGGTCAATTATCACTTCCACATGGCGTATATGTGTTTAAACTGATTCGATGCGCAAGGGCTTGTTCTGCGTTTGGCAAGTCTTTAAAATGAGGCAGGCTTCTGACAAAGAAGTTACAAGGTTTTCAGCAGTCTTGTTTAAAGTCATCATTTCACAAATTCTATGATCGTTATTATGATCTAGTTTGCCAATACAACATGTCATTGGCCCAATTGCTGTCTGGCGTGTTTCATACCAATTGCTAGGCCGTTCTTTGGTGACTGATTTGATTACGGATCGCTCCATTTACATGATCAAGATAAAATGCTCACGGTGGGTTTGACGATCGACGGGGAATGCTTACTCCTCCTAGACACCTGATCCCGCCTCTGGTATATCTAGGGCTCCATGTTTGCCCACCTCATCAATTTATATTCCTCATAGGAGTGATGAGATTGATAACTGTTTGTTATCTTCACCTTTTCATGTTAACGGCAAACTAACAACTCAACTTTATGACAAACGGGATAGCTTCAGCTACTCCTAACACGATCTCCGGAATTTGGACAGAACCACAAATTGGGATTTTGGCTTAATATGTTTTAGATCTAAAAATATACACAACCCCGCAAGAGGCGTAACCCCTAGCTTCTAGAGTGTTACTGGTAATAGCAGTCATCTTTTGCCGCCGCAAAAGCTATACCACTAACACTATGGAATAGCGTGAAAGGAAACACACTGTCTACGTATACCACAGTTCTGTGTATGCGACATTTTAATTTTATTCTTTGTAGTCATTTTAAAACTTTCTGAGACCAAGGAAGAAATTCGACTTTGGGGTAGCGTGTTAGAACCTGTGTAGAAGGATTTGGGAAGCGTGCTGGAATCCACATACCGTGTAGATATTGTTTTTTAAGATTTTCTCTTAAAGAATCACAAAGTACGGATACAGCATGTCAATATACAATCATCCTCATTCGTTTCGTTATTTACACCTGAATTCCCGCGGTAAGGGTGGGGGCATATTTGAGATTTAATATTTAATATGGGGGAAATGCAATTGTTCTGGTGAGCAATGCAGCCCACGGACGCCAGCTTATCCATACATGTAATATGATTGTTTCCGTGGAAGGTTCTTTCATTATGTTTGAATGAAATAAGTGCCATAATTAGATGTTTTGTTGATTAACAAATCATTCTTGAAAACTCAAAAATAGTTTTGTGAAAACAAGTAATCAATAAATAATTTGTTTATTTTGTATAATTTGTTTTACAGGTATTTTAGGCATTTTCCTCCTAATAATCATTCCCATTGTCATCATCGTTCCCGCCAGTCATATCTCCTATAGTCTGTGCAATACCTAAACCTGCAAATAGCAAAATATCGATAAGTTAAAATGGTAGAATTTTACAGCCATAAACAAAACTTGACTTGTGCAGTGATACTTTCAAGTAGAGCAACTACACAACTATCAATTGTGTCATTCTATTATTGGGTTGATGTAAACAATGAAAGACAATCCATTTAGAGATTTGATATTCACCTAATGTTGTAAAATATTAATGATTTGAAAATGTAAACGGTGATAATCTCTTGTTTGGCGTAGAAGTTCTACTGGATAGAACAATATGTGACACTCCACATCCAGTTTGTAGAAGAAAAAAAAAGGTAGATGACGCCATCTTGTACAAAACTTTCAGAAGTTGTATAACTCACCAAATAGCGCCTGTTCCGTGTAACATTCATACATTGGTATAACTCACCAAAATACCTCATGTTCCGTGTAATATTTACACACTTGTATATAGAGGCGTGAAAGTAGATCATAAAACCTTGTTTGACTTTTCCAAAAAGTGACTGAAGCTTAACGGACAAATTGATAAACTCTCAAACAAAGACGGAAAGTATTGCCCCTATTAAAGAAAATAATTCGATAAATTGTTTTTGAAAAAAAAGTGCACAAAGAAATCACTTATTTAGTAGCTCACGGGCAATAACTCTCACCCACCACAATGCCTAACAAGGAGTGAGTATAACTAGAAATAGTACTTGTAGTTAAAGGAGGATTTTCCCTCACAGAAAGTACATATTCATTCGTTATCATATTGATCTAAATGTTTCACATTTTCATGGACAATTTATTCTCTATCACCATGCCTACCGTAGTCATCACATGATCATGTAGGAAGTATGCAATGCTACTGCAACATCAGGAAGATATTAAAACTTGCCCCATCTCACTTTGTCTCCCTTCTCAATTTCAAAGAATGCCTCGAAGAGAATTCAAATACAGCCACATTTATTGAGTTGAAAATTGCATTTTAGAATGGTGGTCAAGTGACACTTCAAAAGAATAACACTTCAACTTCGGTATCTCGAACACCAAAATTTCGAATACCATAGATATATCAAAGTGATTCGAAAGTTCCGACTACTTATTCTTTCAGTATTTTAACCTCGATATCATGAATCCTCGGATGTCTTTAAGTATTTATCGGTCTCACTGATAAGAAGGTTTGACGGTATTTTAAAAGGCATTAAGGACATAGAAATTGTTTAGTAGAACATATGTTTAAAACAAAATGAAATCTGACAAACATTAGAAACTGTTTAATTGTGTTCAAATTACCTTGTAAATTGCGAAAATCTGCTTTTAATGAAACCTTTACTAGTATATTTAACCTATATAAACGAAAACATAACACGAACCTTGTTTACATAACAAAGAATTGTGAGCTCTGTATCTCTCGATAACTCGATAACTGACATTCAAATTTTTGCTGACCATTAGAAATACCTTAGTTAAGCATTGTAAACATTAAAAATGAAAAATAATATTTGAAAATGTTCAGCTTAAATCGTGATCATGTCCATTTAAAGCGTATAATTATAGTTATTCTTCGGATGGGAGAAGTCATCATTTAAATCCACTAAATTGTTGATAGAATGGGGGGGGGGGGGGGGGGGGCAATGCTAATATGATCATTGTCATTTCTGATAAAAAAAAATTACGATAATCCATATACATATAGCAACTTGATGAAATGCTTCTTGCTGTGCCAACAAAAAAGAAGCACTCTAAATCCCATCGCTTCAGGTTGTTTAGAAAGTCGGGGAAATTTCAATTTATAACCCATTTAACCTTCTCTCTTTGAACCCCAATTCCTGATTTACATGACAAGTGAAGAGTGGTAAATGTCAAGTGTATATGTCACAAAATTCTAAACTGAATTTAAAAAAAGTAAATCGCAGTGTTTGTTAGGTACACGTAAACAAGAAGAAAATCATATACTGTAATGCAAATTCATTAAGGGAAATTTTAGACTTACCAGAGTCCACCGCACTAAGTCCAGTATCAAGAGCATCTAATGCCCCCAAAGCAGTACTCCCGTGACTGGATCCGGTGCGCCTAGAACTGGATCCCGTGCGCCTAGAACTCCCTCTTCTGGAGCTCCTTCGATTTGAACTCCTGCGGCGTGACCTTCGCCTACTACGCATCCATCGTTTTTCTATTTCTTCTGGTAGATTATTCACAATTTAGCAAGAAATGTTGAAAATAAGTGTCCATTTTGTTTTGTAGATGTTCAAAAGCTGAGATGTTATTATTCAAAAAGATTAATATAAAGATATATTCTCATTTTAAAGCTTTTAGCACACTTCCATTTCCCATGACGTAACAGGGTCATATAACTGCGATATAATATTTTAGTTAATTTACCCCCAAATATTTCTAAATCTTCAATCAATGGTTAATTTTTCAGTATTCTACGCTAATGTAATCATGGCGTTCGACACAGTGTTAGGATGTACACACTTGTATCAGGAACGTATAGATATATGTATATGTATTTGCACCGGTCGCGGTAGCTCAGTGGTAGAGCGTTCGCTTCGTAATCGGGAAGTCGTGAGTTCGAGCTCCGCTCGTGTCATGGCCGCATGAAACCTAAGATGTTAACATAGATAGTGATTGCTCCTTCGCCAAACGCTGGCATTCAGATGTGAAAATCACATCTTTTGGATATGACCTTAAAAATGAAGGTCTCGTATCGCGACAGGCGTTGGTACATTAAAGAACCCTCGCTGCTACGACAATGACCGTTAAGCATAGGTCTAAATTGGTGGTACTTCACCTACAGCTGGTGACGTCTCAATATGAGTGAAAAATTTTCAAAACAAAAACAATCAATTAATCATTTAATCCAGTGTTTTTGCCTTTGATATTTTAAAAAAAAAATAATGAAAGCCAAAATCCTCATGAATGCGCTGCGGTTGTAAAGAATGCATGTATGGATATAAATCTACTAAAAATATGGTATGATTTTGACAGCTGATAATTCCGACAGAAATGAAGAAATACAGTATAAGAAATAAACTTCATATTTGATAATACATGATGGTTTGAACTGCAACGCTTTCTGCCGATATATTTTTCATGATCTGCAAACGCGTTTCAGGAAGTATGTAGGCGTAAAGCATCGCAGTCCATGCCCACATGTTATACTTTTTTTTCAGATTTGAATTGTATATTCATGCAAGTAATCTAGAAGAAAGACGTCGATATTAAATTGATTTAATCTCTTACCTCCACCTGATAGCCCTGTATCGCCCATTGCACGTTCAGATTCTGCTACATCTCCTAGAGAAAACAAATGACAAACGAATCGGTCCAAAGGTTACTTAATCTTTGTGACCTATCATCTCAAAGATAATTTCATCTCAAAAACATGTAAGATTACAAAGATACTTCATTACCTGTCATAGTACTGTCGACGTCTCGCTTGATTCTAATCAGCTCATGCTCCCCTTCTGAGGAAAGAAATGAAATTGATCTTATATAGTTATGTTGTGAGTTTGACTATATGTACTTCAGAATTTGGGACTCTTAAGTTTTCATACCTTTGAGTTATCTGAGCCAATATCGCTTAATTCTGCTTTTTAAAACTTTTATTGGATAAGTTATAAAGTAACAGTTACATAATTTAGATGATTTAAAAAAAAAGTTTGTAACAAGGATCGTGAATACAAATATTGTCATGTACAATTTTAATGAATTTTGATTCGAGGAAATTAACGTTTCGTGGACGATCTGTACATATTCAGGTTTAACGTTACATATACAACTGCATTTCATAATTAGACGGTAGATAACATTATTTTTAGAAATTCTGTAATAGCGATTAATTCTGTAATTTTTTTCATTATTAAAAGCTAAATAAGGTATTTTCCGTATAGAATATTGATCAAGAAACTCTGCTTTGACGCCCATGAGAAAATATTGGGTTTTTTGTGAATATAAGAACAAAACGACGACCAAATTTTAAGAAAGAATATTTATCAGTAAGTATGCATGATTCTATGTATTTTAAAAAACACTAATTACCAGGTGAAATTGATGTAATTTTATCTTTATTAAAGTCAAAGAACTCTTTCTATATTATCAAATTGATTTTTAAAATTAAGTGATAAACATATTTTTATTCAATGTTTTTGTAATACCATTAAGTTAGTATACATGTGAAATTACCCACCGAGGTCTGAGGAACTTTCGTCAATGCTCTTGCTGGATGATTCTGAAATGAATAAGTTTTGTGAGCCACAGCTGTCAATTAATAAAAAAGGAAAATTGACACGATAAATACATTTCGACAAAGATCTGTAGATATTTACTTTGCAGAAAGATACCGATTAGTACCACTGAGAACAGCACTAATACCCTGATAGGCACCATGTTGAATATCTGTGATTCTCAAATGATGTCGAGAGAAAATACGCATCTCTTTATATACACTGTGACAAACGCACACCTTCTTTTCTGAACAAATACATCTGTAAATTTATCTCGTTTTGAACAAACACATCTTTCAAATTTCCGTCTTTTGAACAAATACCCACGTCGATGTACCCATTCACTATTGGAATTTACAAATGTATGCACACAATATTGTTTACTTATTGAAAAGAGATCAAATTAGCAGGAAATTAATTTTATCTATATCTTGTTTTCTTTTGAGTATTAGCATCTTTTCCAAGCTGTCGCTCGGGTTGCAAGCTCAGTTTGTTCGATAAAGTTGTGGTACCAGTATCACTATACGGTTATGAAAACGCGATGTCGAACGTTAATATTTGAAATTTTTAAAACTATTTACTAGTAAGTTAATTGAAAAAAGTGTACATGGGTCCATAGCGAAACATGTCGCTTCCTTCTATATATTTCGGTGTAATGTAGAATTATTTCATATTGAGCCTAACTTGTTTCAGGCCCAGAAAATGAAGTTGTATACGTATATGCACAAATATCAGTTTAAATTGCACTGTGATAGAATTTTAACAAACCCATGGTTGAATTGCATGACAAAAAATTTATCATGATTGGTTTAGAAGGGCAATTTATATAAAAAAAAAAGTGGTCCAGTGATGTAAATAATTCTTGAAAGGGACAAGTGTACAGAATTTGTAAACAAACAAACAAACAAACAAATCGGTTTTGAAAATTAGTTAATTGATTTGAAAATCAAGTAGATATTTCCGAAATTCTGAGATATATTTTTGAAATTCCGTACTGTAAATCATCGTCTACCAGTAGAGGTTGGGAGACGGCATGGGATACAACTTAGTGAAAGACTTTGTACAGTGTAACAATGCTCAAAATACTGACGAGTTTCACTGTACATTCTAAAACGTAAAATATTGATTGATATATGAAAAGATTACCTCGGCAGTTACTATTCTCAAAGACCTAATGTTATTAATTTACAGATCTAATGTCAACTAAAAAAAAAATAGATAAATAAAATGCTTAAAAAATTTGTATGTTTATTTTGAAAATTGATGACGCTGTTTGTCTTCCTTGATTCCCAGATATATATTTACTTTTTGTCATGTCTCTCGTTATATATATTGTACATGACTAATTTTGTTCATTAACATACATGCGTTACTATTGTACCTCGTGTACCAATACTGGTTTGAGAGAAGAATCTCAACTTGATGTAGGGGTTTTTATTTTCCGTTCACTCTCCAATGAAATATTTTTAAATTTATAAACCTAACCTAGTAATTTAACATTCTATGATATATTTTACTTAAGGAGATTCAGCATGGTAATACATACATTTTAATACCACTCACGGTTCAATTTGGAATATACATTTTCCCTAGAAAAATTTTCATCAGCGATAACGATGGTCCGCTTTTCTATCAAATACGCCGTACAATTTGAAACGTTCTAAACTGTTTCCAAGAAAACGCACAGAAATTTGAATATTCCACCCCTTATTTAACAAAACGTGGAAACAGAAGAAAAGACGAAGATTACAAACAGTGATCGATTTGATGAATCCTATATGGAATACAAATCAGAGTGGTGGGCAAAGCATCCCCTGTCGGCCGGTCACAACCGCCGAGAACCCTTTATCGTGATCAGGTAAACGGAACAATTCGTAGTCAGAATCAGTAAGCCAAGAACTGTCTAAAATATCGTATGAAACACGTCAGACAGCATTTGACCTAATGGAATAATTGTAATAGCAAACTAAATCGTTATAACGACCATAGAAATTGCGAAATGCTGACTTTTAATGAGTTGAAACCCCTGTAACATCAACTTGTTTGTCAATGGCCTGTCTCGATTTAAAAAAAAGCAGAATAAGCTCTTGAGTATTGAATCATTTAAAACGCATAAACATCATATGCAGATGATGATGGAATATTGCTACATAAATCATATCATTTATTATAAAGTTGAGTTGCTACTTTGCCGTTAACATTTATATGAAAGAAATATCCACGTACGAAGCAGAGATGCATGACTCTGTGGTCTCCATTATTTCCAGTTCACCGGGATATATCGAATCGACATATATTGTTAATAGATAAATCGTTGTCCGTATGTTGAAGGCCACAGCAGGAGATATTTTATTCTCAAATGGAAGCTTTTGAAGAAATTGTGCCTAAAAATTTTATAAAAACAGGTCAGCTAACAAAGGAGCACAATTCGTGCCCATGGGAATTCCATCCACTTGATCACTAAAAACTACAATCATGTTGTCGATGAGGAACACAAGCATCCTTTTAATATCAACTTCAGAGTACTTCTGCCTAGAATCAGAGCGTGTTTTACAACCTATTGGATGACTGATCACTAGATATGAATATTTCTTTTTTTTCCATTTTCGTTGAAGAAGCAACTGTCTGTGATGTCAAAACGTTTAGTCTTTAATTTATTGTGAGGAATGGTCGTATAAAGTTTTGAAAAGTCATACGTTGAGAAAAGTTTTGTGATTTCAAATTACTAAAAGTTCTTTAGAATTTCTTTTAGAATCCACAACCAATTTACACCACTTCTAGCATATCTTGTGGCTTAATACGTTTGGAATTTCTCCTTCACAGCTGATAAATATTGACACGAGAAACAAAGATCCAGCCATGAATCTTTGTTTTTTTTTTGGGGGGGGGGGTTATTTTGGAGTTTAGGAATCCAGTATAGATACGGTAAATCATATTCATTCATTCTGGGATGTTTTAAAAAATGTGTTTAAAACTGAAGTATAGTTTTGAAGAATTCCATTGTTTAAAAGGGCAGTTGGAGAATAAGTACCACTGCAAAATGTGGAATTAATGGTAGATTTGTTTAAAATACAGTTTTAATAATGGGCCTTACAAAGACAATATTGTCACAAGCTTTGTCAGCTAGAACCAAAACATATTCCTCAAGTAACCTACCTAATTCATTTATTACTTCTTTATTACTTCAAAATCGCATTTTTGTTTTGACGTGTCTAATATGGGATTTTAATTTCCTCTTATGCCATTTATCTATTGTAACAAAATGCCAAGTCCCTTTTCATGTTTAGCCCGTGGTCTGGCAAAATATTCAACAAAATTCAGAATAGAGATGAAGTTCTATCGCCTATTGAAAGACCGAGGTTCTTTGAATTTAGGACTTTTTAAAATAAGTGATTTCAGGTCCTCGTTTGCAACTATACCAATATCACTAGTAATGAAATGTTCAGCTTGACTACATCTGAGAGAAGACGACGAAGAACACAGTGGTGGATTGAGCATAAGATGGTCTATATCTAGGTAATGTAAAGTTTGTAGTTGAAAAGGTTGGATGCAATAATGGAAGTATACATGTAGGAAATAAAAGATGTAAATTTGAACTTGAAATATGTTGTAATACAAAACTGAACTTTTTTATGACGACAAATATTGCTTTTGTTGAGAGAATCTCTTTCTTTGTTAGTAAATTTGAGTTTAAGGAATAAATAAATTTAAGTATATAGATCTATATAGCTCGCTAAAGTCTCCACGATACATGTAAACATCCCCAAGTTAATTTTCAGCCTTACAATACTTTAATTCTTGCAACATTCGCAAACTACTAATAAAATTATGATATTTATAGAATCGTATCAACATAACCTGTATAGTGTTGATACATACAAAGTAATTCAGAGTCCTGCATGTATAATATCCAAGAGAAGTAATAGGCTGCTGAAACGCGGATAACGTAAATTCCTGATTTTCAGCAATAAAAATAAATAATTGTTATCCTTCCAAAGTACATTATACATAATGCGTAAGAAAAAATATCATTTTATGAGTGTCATTGGGATATGACATAAAGTTGGTCACGTGATCAAATTCTATAACATTAAGAACAGTACTCAATCTCGCAATTCCCATATAAAGTATAAATCAGAGAGATAGGCATACACACCACACGTATGATCAGGTGCCTAAGAGGAATAAGCATCCCCTGTCTGCCGGTGACACCCGCCGTGAGCCCAACGTCCCGATCAGGTAAACGGAGCAATCCACAGTCAGGATCAGTGTGCTAATAACGGTCTCACAATTGTACGGAACACGTCAGACAATATTTGGCCAAATCGAAGGTTGTACTGGCAAACTAGATCGTTATAACTACCATAGAATTTGTGAAATGCTGACTTCAGACGAGACTGTACAAACCCCTGTAACATCAACTTGTTTGTCAGTCGCCTGCCTCGATTTAAAAATGATCATATGCAGAACAAGCTCTGTCCTGTTCAGTCTGTTATTTGGAATATAGTTTCTTAATGATATTGTCTCTAGAATATAAAATTTCATAGTTAGATTGTTGAAAAAGTGAAGGTAATAAACAGTGACTTATAAAAGATGTCAATTAAGAGTAGGGAAAACACAGACCAGAGATGGGATTAGGTTCATAAGATGAGTGACCCCTAATCAAAATAACGATCTAACCATTGGTATGAAACACGCCAGACAGTAATCGACCTAACGACAGGTTGTATTTGTGAATTAGATCATTTTAACGACCATAGACTTCGTGGAATGTTGACTTTAAATGAAACTGTTGTAACACTTAGGGTACAGGCACTGAAACATAATCTTTTATTGATCTTAAATTGCGTATTTCGTTCAATTTATTTTTCATACCAATATTTCTTAAATATGATTACCTATAACGATTTGTAATTTTTAATAACATCAATTTCCAAGTTGCTATAATACGTAAAACTAAATATTACTCCTTGAGTCATAATGAGGTACCTTTTCCGTTCATTTGATCTAAAGTCTCTGACAGAATTCCAACATCAAATAATTTCTAGGGGCGGAGTTTGTCTGTGTTTATGTACTACAATTTTCAAACTATGAGCACAAAAAAGCAACAATTCGGTAACATTTATTCAATGATGAAAAGAGAAGAAATCACAACATATGAATAGATTAAGCATAATTGATGAGTTCAATTCAGTGGTGGATCCAGGATTTCTGAAAAAAGGAGGACATGTGAAAGCCAAGTATTAGCCAAAATATTCAGCCATTCTGGGTGCCAAATACGTAGTGTCATCTATACATTAATGCCTTGTAAATTTGGGGCCGGAAAAAATGGGGTTCCTCTAAATCCACCGCTGCAATTAACATATATCAATTTATGAGCATGTGATGATTCTCATCTGCAAAACGACCATGTTGTAGGAGGGCGAGTCAATAAGTAACTAGCATAACTTATTTCTGGTTGAGATCCACATTTTCTTTTTCGATGTATTTGTCTTCTATTGTGATGCACTTAGACCAACGGTGTTCAAGCGCCATCAGACCAGAACGCAAAAAGTCAGCGTCCTTTTCATTAACCCACTTCTCAACTGCTGTCACAACTTTTTCGTCAGATCGGAATGGATATCCTTTTTTCAAGTTTGGAAATAGGAAGAGGTCGCTAGGAGCTAGGTCAGGCGAATAGGCAGGATATGATATTATTTCATACTTGTTTCGCTCTACAGCATCCATTACAACTTTGCAATTGTGAACTCTAAGCGTTGTCCTGTTGCAGCAAAGCAGCTTTAGGGAGTTTACCTCGGCGTTTTTCACGGATGGCGGTTCTCAGCTGATCTAGCAAGTTTGCATAGTACACTCCAGGTATTGTACTTCTCTTGGGTAATAAACGTTCAATCTCTTTTTCAAGAATGTCTCGATAGAGTCGATACGCGTGCAATTTTGTACTCAGGCATAACACATGCATTGAAACAAGGTATGAAAATCGTGACCATTGGAAATGGATAGGCTGGTTACTTGTTGACTCACCCTCGTATGTAGCCAAAGTCTCCACAATACTCATTGTGCGCTTAAAATGCAAATAATCTAAACCATTTCCAAAGAAACACTCGTAAATTGCAATTTGAAGTATTTTATTTGGAAATGGAAATGAAATTAAGAAAGAATTTAATTTCCATGCTCTTTTCTAAAAAAAAAAAAACCGCATTGGTATAATATTAACATTTCTGAGAGCACTAATTGAGAGTATAATTGTATGAAAATAAATATCATTTTTCAGGCTTCAATATTGGGTGTGTCCGGTTAACAATTGCAGTAGACAGTAAAATAAATCATTTTAAAATCTACAGGTGCGCCTCAAAAGGATTTCAACTAAGAAGCGTTACAACATGCATATGGAGAAAATGCAGAGAAAATATAAAAAAAAAATGGACGTATGCCTATGTAAATGATGCTGATACAGGAAGCCAAAAGCGTTACAAATATGACTAGTTTAAAAAAACTAACATTATATATATTCTCAAATTAGATTGCAGCACGTGTACTTGAAAATTCTATATGTTTTACACCAGAGTACATAATCGAATACAGTTAAACACGAGGTATTTCGGGGGCTTTGTCCCCCTATGTCACCATCCTGGAAGAACTGGGAACCTAAAACGACCAACAGATCCGTTGTCTCACAGATTTTTCCCCACGCTCCTCTGTATTGAAATGGTAAATCCATTCAAGCCTATAAAGCAATTTACATTGAAGAAACTAAATTGATTTATGAAATCTTGAAGTACCATCATTATCGTATGCAAGTAAAGCAAACATACTAGATTTTGAGTTTCAGCAGATAGCAGAAACCAAACATGTTTCAGAAATATACTTCTCTGGATCTATGTCACGTGATGATGGTTATCAGATTTATTGGACTGGCTATACTTATACTTTGCATACTTGTAACTATAACTTGCAAGTCACGGATTTTAAACCAAGCAATAACCAGTGTGTGTGTGTGTGTGTGTGTGTGTGTGTGTGTGTGTGTTTAAACCAAAACATGTTTTGTTTTTATCAATTCATTTATTTAATTAATATCTGGTGGAAACGCATAACGAGTTGCTTCTGACTATTGTTTACACTCTACAATTATACGGAGTAATTGTTGTGTAAACTTCGTATGAAATCATAAATTTATAATAATAATAATTGATAATAAATAAAAATGAAACGATTGTACTGATTGCAGTATATATATATATATATATATATATATATATATATATATATATATATATATATAACCTTTTATTCAGATAACTTTTACACGTCATTGATAAAGAAGTATTCCTCTAAAACAATACAAAATGAGCAATTTCTAACACAACCACTAATAGAGGAGCGGCCGATAATAATAATAATAATAATAATAAATTTATTTTGTAAAGCGTAAAGTCCATACTGCTCTAAACGCTATTTAAACAACAATAAAATAAGTGAAATGAGGTATATAAAAACAGATCGTAGTAGGTCCCATATTAGTTGTAGCATGTGAACAGATGAGTCTTTAATTTAGATTTGAAGGTACAGAGACTGGTGGCACTTCTGATATCATACGGAAGAGCGTTCCACAGTTTAGGGCCAGCAACACTAAAGGCTCGAGTTTGAATCACCGTTGAGGTGGTAAATGGCACTCGTAGTAGGCTCTGGTCACTGGACCGCAGTATTCTGGAGGGAGCATAAGGTGTTATGAGTTCTTGCAGATAGGATAGGGCTGTGTTGTGTACTGTTTTGTACACCAACACCAATGTCTTGAAGATGACTCTTTGCTGAACTGGAAGCCAATGGAGAGAGCGTAGTACAGGTGTAATTCTGTCATATTTGCTGGTGCCTGAGATGATTCTGGCAGCAGCATTTTGGATAGATTGAAGCCGCTGGATCTGCGTTGATGGTAAGCCGCAAAAGAGAGAGTTACAGTAGTCCAGCTTTGTTGTTATAAAGGCATGGACAACATATTATAACGATTCCCTGTCTAGATATCTTCTCAGCTGGCTCAGGTTCTTAAGGTGGATGAAGGCACCTCTGCACACTGATGATATATGTGCCTCCATGGTTAAGTGTTGGTCAATTGTTACACCAACTCCCTTGGCCTTAGCAACAGGAGTGATAGAATCGTTTCCTACTTGCAGTGATGGTATGTGCAGCTTAGATGCCATTTGTTTTGAGGATATTACTAGCACCTCGGTCTTGTCTGTGTTGATCTTGAGGTGATGTTGAGCCATCCAGGTTTGAACTGACCTCAAGCAAGACTCCATTTGACTGACTGCAAGAGCAACCTGTTGAACTTTAAAGCTGATATACAATTCATTGTCGTCAGCATACATGTGGTACAAGACATTGTTCTTTCTGAGAAGGGTCCCCAGGGATGATGTGTAGATGTTGAATAGGACAGGCCCAAGGGCCGATCCCTGGGGAACACCGCAGCCCAACTCAGTGGCACCAGATTTTGCCCCCTTCACTTTGACAGTCTGGGTCCGATTGGTAAGATAGGACGCGAACCACATGAGCACAGTGTCCTTAATTCCAAGGTCCTTGAGTATTTGTAGCAAGCGTGAATGATCCACAGTATCAAAGGCATCCGATAGGTCCAACTGCACTAGCAAGACAGCTTTCTGCTCTCCAATGGCACAAACCACATCATTGTGAACTCGCAGAAGTGCCGTCTCAGTACTATGTCCCTGACGGTAAGCACTTTGGAATGGCTCGAGTAGATCATTCTCACTGAGGTAGGTATGTATCTGTGCTGCTACAACCTTCTCAATTAACTTGGATACATATGCAAGGTTGGACACTGGCCGGTAGTTCTTTGGTACATCAGGGTCTAGTGAAGCCTTTTTCAGAAGTGGTGTCACAATAGCTCCTTTGAAAGATGTTGGGAAGGAACCACTCTCAAGTGACTTATTTATGATGGACGTGATGATGGGAGCGAGAGTTGTGACCTCTTGCTTCACAAGAGATGTGGGCAGAGGGTCAGGTTCACAGCTCTTGTTGGCAGATGACATTATCAACTTCGTTACTTGATCTACAGTAACATGTTGGAAATGACCAAGTTCGGTTTCGTATCCGAGTTGCACTTCGTCTGTTTCATTCATAGAAGACACTTAGAATTTAAAGTACATTTGATGATTTGAAGATATTGTTTTACAATGCATCAATGAATATGGTTTGCATTTAAAGTATAAATACTAACCACGTATTGTCCTATAACTAAACATCGCACTGCAATAGTAGACTGTCGCTCATAAAGCATGGATGGAATACATAAAGTAAATATAATCTTAACAGGCCTATTAGATATATGTACATAAATATTTATTGCGCAAAGGTTGAGACGAATTGCTAAATCTGCTCTTGTAGATTACGATTAAGCTGTAGGGCGGGTCGAGGAATATGGCTGAAAAAGTCACAGGAGTTATCGTTCTTGTAACAAGGTTGCGAAAATGCCTGACAGCAAACTAAATTTTTCATTTCAGAATCAATTTTTGTAGAATTTGCAATATATTGAAAAACAAAATCAATTCATTATGGAAAATTGATTTTATAATGGATTGAAAATATCGATGGGAATTGTCTATCGAACCGAAAATAGAATTTCATACCCATACCAAATGTTGCTAAATCTAATTAAAAACTGATATACCGAATATAAAATATCAACATTTTCAGTACGTGGAAGAAAGCAGCATCAACCACATGTGAATGAGATGGAACACGTGATGCATGATTGTTCGATTGCATAATATCTAGAAATGATCTCGGAATACACTGCATTACGTACCATATCTACATACAGTATAACAGTGGACTACAATATCTACATACAGTATAACAGTGGACTACAATATCTACATACAGTATAACAATACACTACAATACGTACAATATCTACATACAGTATAACAATACACTACAATACGTACAATATCTACATACAGTATAACAATACACTACAATACCTACAATATCTACATACAGAATAACAATACACTACAATACCTACAATATCTACATACAGTATAACAATACACTACAATACGTACAATATCTACATACGGTATAATAATGCACTACAATACGTACAATATCTACATACAGTATAACAATACACTACAATACGTACAATATCTACATACAGTATAACAATACACTACAATACGTACAATATCTACATACAGTATAACAATACACTACGATACGTATGATATGTACATACAATATAACAATACACTACAATACGTACAATATATTCGATACGCAAGAACTTGTTCTTCATATGATTAGTTTTTAAATCGAGGCATGCGACTAAGAAAGAAGTTGATGTTAGAGGGGTTTGTAGACTCTCATTTAAAGTCAGCATTTCGCAAATTCTATAGTCATTATAACGATCTAGTATGCAAGTACAACCTTCCATTAGGACAAATGCTATCTGATGTGTTTTATACCAATTGTTAGGCCGTTCTTGGGCACACTGATTCTGACTGCGGATTACTCCGTTTACATAATTACGATATAGAGCTCACGGCGTGTGTTACCGATCGAAGGGGGATGCTTACTCCTCCTAGGCACCTGATCCCACCTCTGATATGTTCAGGGGTCCGTGTTTGCCCATCTCTCTGATTCGTATTTTCTGTAGGAATTACGAGATTGAGCACTGTTCATTACCTTAACCTTTTTATACGTGCTTAAATAAATCTGATGCAGATACCTCGTTAATATTAGGTACCATGGCTCATGGGTGTTGCATCCCTTTCATATTGAGTTGAGATATTAAATAACTGGTTGTCAGCAGCATAATAGATAAAGTGGCGGTAGTCAGTTTATATGCCGATCTACCATATTATAAGTAGCGTCCGCCATAAATTGAGCAGCGACCGCCAGTGAAATCAATGCTAATTCTATATGCTGGCACCTACCGACTTTCTCAGGAAACAGTTTGTTTAATTTCATCAAAACAAACAGTGCACCGTCATCCCTAGCGTCTACTCTGTACAACAGAAATGCATGAAGCTTTGATATCCTTTTTGTCATATCTAAAATTTATTTGTCTATAGTGTCTAAAAACCTATAATGTTACAATAAAGATGGGGGGGGGGGGCATTTATTTATCTAAAGTGACCACAAACCTATAATTTTACAATAAAGATGGAAGGGTTTACATTTGTTAAATGATTAAAATATGTTGTCTCTTTTAAATTATATATTGTAACCTATCTTTTGATTGGTTGATTTGGATATTGAATCTCGAAATCTGAATCTCTAATTTTCTTTCTGGCCTTTCGTATGTGTGAGATTTTGTTTGTTTTTTTACATGGAAAAATACAACTGCTCTGGGTTGCAATGTAGCCCATGGGCGTCGTATTTTCCATACTGAAATCTAGTAAAATGTGTTTAATGATGAAACAAATGATACGCTGAAATGTTTTGTTGAATAGCATAATCTTTTTTTCAAAACTATTTCATGACTTCAATAAATGCAGTTAACAATTCGTTTATTTTTCATAATTTGTTACAAACATATTTTAGGTATCTTCGTCCTGATATTCGTCATCAATCTTCATCATTGTTCCCACGACTCAAGTCTTTCACAGTCTGCGCAATACGTAAACCTGCAAACAGTAAACATTAATTTCAAGATCTCGGTTAGTGAAAGTGGTAGAATTTTACGTCAGCAATTCAAAGTCATGTTTGTGCTGAGTTGTTCAGTTCTGGTAGTAATACACCGCAGTGATACTCTTATATATATATATATATATATATATATATATATATGTATATATATATATAACTGTGATTTGTGTCATTCTATTATTTGGGTAGATGGACACAATGGACCATTTAGAGATCTGGTATTCACCTAAAATGGTAAAATATTAATGATTTCAATATACAGTTATCTCTTATATGGTGTAGACGTTCTACTGGATAGAACAATATGTGACACTCCACATCCAGTTTCTAAAAAAGGTCCAT
This sequence comes from Ostrea denselamellosa, assembly GCA_024699665.1. NCBI lineage: Eukaryota > Metazoa > Mollusca > Bivalvia > Ostreida > Ostreidae > Ostrea > Ostrea denselamellosa. Next base: position 12,206,235 of record JAMZEH010000010.1, read on the forward strand.
GACGGTACCTTGCACAAAACTTTCAGAAATTGTATTACTCACCAAATAGCGCCTGTTGTAGTCAACATTCACGTATCGGTATCGATACGTCAAAATATTTCAGGAAAAAAATGATTGGACTTTTCCATAAAATGACTGAAGCTTAATGGACAAATCTACAAACTCTCAATCAATGACGAAAATATTGTCTCCTATTAAAGGAAATGATCGATAAATTGTTCTTAAAAAGATGCTTGAATAAATCAACAAATAAGTAGCCCACGGGCATAAATGTGACTAATAACCACAATGAGAGACAAAATCTAGAAATATGGCTTGTTAATACAAAAGTTGCATTTCCTCTTACATGTATATTCATACGTTATCAGAACAGATCGATGTGGCAGTTAATAACACAGAATATGTTCCAGAAAGTACAATGGAATCGAAAGTCAACAAGATGATCTAACAGAAGGAAGTTAAATTATACCAAGACATCTGCACGTACCAAAATATGAAGTAGTAGAGCTGGACAAGTCCATTATTAGTCTACATTGTAATGAACAAATTATTTGATGCTGTTTTTATAATATCTAGAGCTAATTGGGCTTGAGGCCGACGTTTACAATTACAAACAAAATTTTCGCATGATTATGTGAAAGTTACGTGTTTATTTGCGAAAGTTTCGCATTTATTCCCGATAGTGTAGCGTTATAATTGCACTTTTTGTTAAGTACACATCAACATGAAAAAATTCGCATACTATAATTCATTTCCTCACGTTAAATTTTGGACTTACCATTGCCTATCCCTTCCAATGCCTCATTAAATGTCCCCAAACCATCACTTATACGAAAGCCCTTGCGCTTAGATCCCCCTCTCCTGCGACGTGACCTCCTGCGACGTGACCTCCTGCGGCGTGACCTCCTGCGGCGTGACCTCCTGCGACCCCCCCTTCGCCTACGTAGAAAACGTTTTTCTATTTCTCCTGTTGAATCTGATAATTAATAATATTAACAATTCAGCATGAAATTTTTCAGCGATTATAATGAAATAGTAATTATTGATTATTCAGTATCCTACACAAATGTAATCATGGCGTTCGACACAGTGGCAGGGTGTACGCACATGTATCACTACAACCTATAGATATATGTATTTATATTTTCATTGTTTCAGCTTTTGATTTTGATATCTTTACAAGTTGTACTGATAGTTATTTCCTCATGAATGCGCTGAAATAATCCGCGTAGGAAGACAAAACTACTTGAAACATTTAGAAATATAAGAAATGAACTTCATATTTGAAAATGTACTGAATGGCATGAAATGCAGTGCTTCACGCCGGCATATTTTTCATGAAGCGCTAACGTTCAACCATGACTGTAATTAAGTGTTGCAGTTAATGGCCTTATGGTATGTATTTTCAAATATGAAAACAAGTAATCTTGAAGAAAAACGTCGATACTAAATCGATTTCAATCAGTTACCCTCATTTGATAGCGCTGTATCGCCCACACCACGTTCATGTTCTGCCATGTCTCCTTAAAAATGACGAACAAATCACTCAAAAGATTAATTATTCTTTGTGACATACTATCAAATAGTTAATTTCGTCTAAAATACAACTACCAAAATTTACAACCTGTCATAGTGCTGTCGACGTCTCGCTTGGTTCTAATCAGCTCATGCTCCCCTTCTGAAAAAAGAATTGAAATTGACCCTATATTATTATGTTGTGAGTTTTAGTATGTTTACCTCAAAATTTGGGACTTTTGATTTTCATATTTTTGAGTTATTTGATTCGTAATAACTTAAATCTACTTTGCATTGAAATATGTAATAAATCAAGTTACAAAATTTAAATTGAAGTTTTATGATACACAGGCGTGGTTTTCATATCTTTATATATATATATATATATACTATTTAATTTCATCGCATCTGATACCAACACAGACAAATGTGTTTAGGGAAATTGATACCAAAATGGATGCATGGATTTCAATTACATATTTCTTATTTCTTGGTTTCGTTTGGTATTTCGCAAATTCTCTGAGAGTTATAACGGTGTGGTTTGCCAATACAATCTTGCATTGGGTAAACTAATGTCTGATGTGTTTCATACGAACTGTTAGGCAGGTATTGGCATATTGATTACTTCATTTACTTGATCAAAATATGGGGCTCACGACGGTGTGATCGATCGACATACGACGCTCACACCTCCTAAGTACCTGATTCCACCTCTGGTATATCCCGGGAATTGTATTTGCCCAGCTTTCTAATTTGTATTTCATATAGGATTGATGAGATTGATCGTTACCTTCGCTTCTCTCTCTCTCTCTCTCTCTCTCATTCACTCACTCATTCTCTCTCTCTCGCACACATAGATGTCTATCTATCTATCTATCTATCTATCTATCTATCTATCTATCTATCTATCTATCTATATATATATATATATATATATATATATATATATATATATATACACACACACTATTAAGTTAGTAGATAGGTGAAATTACCCACCGAGGTCTGAGGAACTTTCGACATTATAACTTTCGTCAATGCTCTTGCTGGATGATTCTGAAATGAATAAGTTTAGTGAATCACAAGTTTCAATAGGTAAAAGAAAATACGTTTTAAACATTTTCAGAAAGTTAATGGATATTTACTTTGCAGAAAGATACCAATTAGTGCTATCATGAACAACACCGAAACCCTTATAGGAACCATATTGAATATTCGTCCCTGCGAGTATCAAATTACATTGACAGAATATCATCTTTTATACACTATAACAGACTCATTGAAATTTTTTCAACAAATACATATGTGAAATGATCTCTTATTGAATAAACATGTCTGTCAAATTGCCGCTTTTTGAACAAATACTCACGTCATATTACCCATTCACTTTTATTATTTACAATGTATGCACATAGAATTCTGTTTAGTTATTGAAAAACACATCAAATTTTCAGGAAATTAATATGATTTATATAGGGTTTCTTGTAACGTTAAATGCCTTCTCCAAGCTGTCTCTCGAATTATAAACACAGTGCATTTGGTATTTGGATCTTTTCCGTTTACTTTTCTCTAAATACTTCAAAATTTATATACCTAACGAAATAGTCCTGCTATTTTGTATGATATGATATAATTCACGTGTGGAAACTGTATTTTAACTTCTCATCATGGTAATCGAGTTAACTCCATTCTTGGTTTAAGTTTGGAATGAATACTGAGGAAGTGAAGATAACAGTGACCAATCTCATAACTCCTATAAGGAATACAAAACTAAGAGTAGGGCAAACACGGACCCCTAGATATACTAGAGATGGGATACTAAAGGTGGTAGTAGGTGCCGAGGAGGAGTAAACATCCCCTGTCCACCCATCACTGCCGCCATGAGCTCTATATCTTGATCAGGTAAAGGGATTATTCCGTAGTAAAATCAATGTGTATAGAACGGTCTAACAAATTGTATAGAAAACATCATTATAGCCATTATAGGCCTTCTCATCAACTGGTATCTAGATTGTTGAGAATTCTAAACTGTTTCCAAGGACGCACACGGGAACTGGAATATGTCACATTTCAATTTTAAAAATGAAAACGAAAAAAAACCCAAAAACAAAACAAAACAGTTTTAGTTACTCAGCTTTTATAAAAAGTGACCGATCGACATGTGATGCTTACTCCTCTTAGGTACCTGATCCCACCTCTGGTATGTCAAGGGATCCGTGTTTGACCATCTCTCTGATTTGCATTTTCTATAGGAATTGCGCGATTGAGTACTGTTCGTTATCTTAGCCTTTTCATGAATACTAGGGACACTAGTACTCGTGTGGTGTTTCAAGATTATAAGTGTATTCAAACATGTAAAACACTAATGTAATATAGAAATTTTAAGTGCAATGTCCATTGAATAAAAGCGGAAGACAATAAATATTTTCAACAATAGTTTTAAATTACGTCCATTTGGGGTTACCTATAAGGTAATATGCATTTAAGAAGCTAAATGGATTCATAAAATGATGAAGTACCATGCTATGCAAATGAAGCAAGCGCAGTAGAACAGGAAACAAACATGGCTACCTAGAAAGCTATTTACACAAGAAAACATAAAAGGACTGTCTGGACTGGCTATCCAGTATCTGCAACTCCTATTTGTACATCGTGGTTTTTGAAACTCTCTCTCTCACACACATACACACACAAACACACACACACAAACGCAGAGAGAGAGAGAGAGAGAGAGAGAGAGAGAGAGAGAGAGAGAGAGAGAGAGAGAGAGAGAGAGATTTCAAACTAAATCAGATATCCTTTTAAGCGCTGGGCGTAAGCCCCAGCGATTATAAGGATGAATAAACAGTCTTGGAATCAGCGACCTCTATAGGGTAATGCAGTATTCCAAAGACGTGGGTCTCCATTATAGGAGTTTCCTCGCATCCATCATGGTTTTGGTTAACTTCATTCAAAACGTGTTCTTGTATAGAATGTACTTGTAATATACTAAGCAGTTTTATTATTTACATGTAATATGGTTATGAATTAGATTATATTATCAAAGACAGTGCGATATGCAGTTTGAGTATTCCCCGTTTTCCTTGTGCATCGAAATTCACGGTAATATTTATTATCTCCCTTGATTGATGCCTATGGGGGCGCTTGTGCTTGTGTCTTCCTTTTCTAAACCTGCAGCATCACATTAGGTCGCTAAAAAAATCCAAGATTTTTGTTTTTCAAAATTATGGTATTTTTGTCAAAAATCTAGATGATAGTTAATGCAATTTATTGCTAATGATTTCATTTTAGATTTTATAAGAGTTACAACAATTTAACTAGAAATATAAACCCGAGTGTTGGCGTGGGTAGCCATTGTGCGCTAATTATAGCATTTAATTATAGAAGAGTATTAAATCGGCTAATTCATTATTATCATTTTTTTATTGTATACGAGTATGCCTCCGATTAAAAAATCCAAGAGGACCCCGAAACTGACGTCTAAGAGATTGGCAAGTACAAAGGCTATAGCATCTGCCCCGCATCAGTATTGCCAAATCAAGGTGACTCGTTTGAGCCATATCAGGAAAATGAGCTACAAATTTTACCCCTGAGTTCGGCTAGTTCCATAGTGGCAGCAGGTGGCCTACGACAGGATGATGCTGAAGCGCTAAAAGATCTAATGAATGTACCGACAGATTTGCCAGCACCTACATTCGCCATCGACCAAAAAGATGTGCAAAAAGACCACAAGCAAACATGTTATTGAGGGTAAATATGTTGACCTAGTTTTTCTGCTACCTCCCACTCCTGGCAGGAGACGAGGAAAAACTTGTAATGAACAATGTGGGTGAAATAGTGGCTAAAGACTCATCGCCTAAGCGTTTTGAGTCAGTAGAAAAAAAAGACAGATTCCATGCTCAACAAGTTACTTACAGGCACACCCTGCCAGAACTATTGAGTTGATTAAGTACATTCAAATAGTTAGAATGGGGGCTGGTAGGAATTACAAGTGATGGTACGAGTATGATGTTCAGTACCGCCTTCGGAAGGCAATAACCCAAGTAGTTCTTGGGGAGGTCAACTCTGAACTTTGGCTGGTGTACGTGACCCCTCTCCAGTGGAAACTCAATCTGAAACAACACCGACCAGGGGAATGTTATGGATTTAATTTCAAATTCCCTTGTTTTTATGCTCATATATATGTGCTTGCCCTATAACGGGCAGCATGCCATGGTGCATTTTTCGGGGGTTCCTCAGCTACAGACTAATGGGCACAAACCCCATAACAATTTTCGTTTCCCTTAGAATTACCAGTCCTTGGTGCCAAACTCAGCACTCAATTTTGGAGCACAGCAAACCCACTTATAGAAGGCCCAACATCCACTTCTGTTCAATATACCTCATTTGATGACGTCATACAAATGATAGCTCGGTTCGGTAAGGGATCATTTATTGCAAAATGCGACATAAAATCAGCATTTAGACTTTTTACCCATATACCCGGGGGATTATGATCTTTTGGGTTACCAGTTTGACAGTAACTATTACATCGATAAATGCCTGCCCATTGGGTATCCAATACCGTTTAAAGGTTTTGAGGAGTTTGCCACCTTTTTGCATTGGGTGAAAATTAATTGGTCGGCGTGGTTTTGATTCAGTGGATCATTATCTTGATTATGTTAGTTTTTGTTGCTTCAGACGCTCTAAGATGCAAACATAGTAAGCTAACATTTCAGAGGATATGTAGTCAAATTGGAGTTCCCCTAACTGATGATTAATCGGTTGGTCCAACCACCTGTTTAATCTTTCTGGGTTTAGAGAGACATACAATTCATTTGTTAATCAAAATTCCAGCTTCTAAATTGCTTGAACTTAAGGTTATTATTAAGGATTTTATGTCTAGGCAAAACCGCCTCCAGTCATTGTAAGGAAAGTTAAACTTCTTCACTCGAGTTATCCTTCTTGGTCGTGCATTTGTGAGTCGCCTATGCGTTACATTAGGTGTTGCAAAGCCTCAACAACATACTAGCATAACTAAACCCATACATGGTGCTATTTCTATAAGGTCGGAGTTTTTAGATAACTTTAATGGCCAGGTTTACTTCTTAGACCAGGAATGGATATCAGACGATCTGTTACAGTTGTTTACGGACAGTTCTGGGGCTTTAAACGTAGGTTGCGGGGCCTATTTACAAGGCGAATGGGTTGGTCCCTCTTTCGGCAAGATATATTAGGTGATATGACCTTCTTAGAACTTGTCCCAGTGGTCTTGGCTATCATGGCTGATAAGCTTGCCAACAAGAAAATTATTCTTCAAACACACAATCAAGCCCTTGTGGCAATATTGAATAAACAGTCTTCAAAGTCAAAGCTGGTTATGTCCCTGTTCCGGACACTTGTAATAAAATACACGCAGTGCAATGTGTTTTCCGGCAGAATATATTCCCACAAAACGTAATATCATTGCTGATTGTATTTCTCGCAAGCAGTGGGAAAGATTTCAATATGCTGCACCAGGAGCAGATCCAGTTCCATTGCCAATTCCATCCTCCTTCACAAACCTCATCGTCAGTCTGAACTCACACAACACATACATAATTCACAATGCAAGTCTTCAGGCATATTGCAAGTTTTTGTTCAGAAAATCAGATCACTGAATATTGGCCACCAAACCTAGCTTCAATAGTTCAATTTATTTTGCATTTATCTATCAGGAGTTAAGCCTATTCCACAGCTCGCTTATGCATAGAGGCCTTGTCATATCAATGCAAATTGCAAGGAACTTACGATCCTGCTTCTGTACTTTTGGTTGTGAAACTGTTGCAAGGAATGAAACATACTGCAGATAGCAGGCTACCAATTACAAAAATATATTTTAGCTAGGACATGTGCTACTCAGTATTTGTTGTAATGTTTATTTAGTGTGGATTGTTTTCTCCTTAACTTTTAATGGGCAGTTTAGGGTAGGCGAATTAGTAAGCCATCCAAGTTCACCAGTTGCATAAGGGTGTTGTTCATTTAAACAGAGCTAATGGCTCATTCAATATAACTATTGCATATTCCACAATTGACCAGTTTAGTAGGGGTGCAGTACTTAATATTTCTGGGGTAGGAGACTCTACATGCCCTTTTTATCATATGGATGTTTTTCTAAGTGTTCGTCCAGATGGTTCGAGCCCACTTTTCTGCCATTTCTATTTGTCCCCATTGTCTAGATATCAATTCACTGTTATTTTCCCAAAAGGAATTAAGCAGCTTAAATTGCCAGGCAAGTATAAAGCCCATTCTATTAGGAGTGGAACGAGTACTGAACTAGCAATTAACTTATAGGGGGTTTTCACCTGATGCCATTCAGAAGTCTGGTAGATGGCGGTCTAGCTGTTTTAAATCATACATTCGAATACTAATGTTTTAATTTTTATAGTTCAACATTTTTTCTTGTAGAAAATTATGTTGTTTGGTTAGTGGGCTCCTCAATATTAGGGGGCCTCCGTGGCCGAGTGGTTAAAGCATTGCGCTCAAAATCACAAGGCCTCTCACCTCTAGTCGGCGCTGGTTAGAATCCCGCTCGATCCGATATATGTGAGAAAGTTTGCCAGTTTACTTTCGGAAGGTCGGTGGTCTCTTCCCGTGTGCATTGTCTCTGGGTTCTCTTCTCCACCAATAAAAAAACTGGACGTCACCAGATAACTGAAAATTGTTGAGTGTGGCGGAAAACAACAAATAATCAATCCTCAATATTAAACTGGGCACAAACAGAAGCTTTACTTAGGCCTGATGGTTGCGGATTGAATCTTGATAGGATAAATATATCATTATGGTGGCAGGGATATAGCGGTCTAACTCTAATGCAGATCATCAGTGAATTATAGTACTTGAGTAGCTTTGGACCGCAACCTAGCGCTATTCTACTGTGACTTTTGGTTGTTCCTAAGGCTACAGAAATGCTGGCAGGGCACCGTTTTGAATCCCGTTGTTGTATAGTCAGTGCGGTCTACCAGTGTCTGCAGAGTATACCTAAAGAGGAGTACCGGGCGACGTTCCGGAAATGGGTAGATCGGTGTAAAAAGTGTGTTGAGGCAGACGGGGCATATTTCGAAGGTCTTAGATAAATAACTGAAAAAATGTTGAGTGTGGCGGAAAACAAACAAACAATCAATCAATCATCAATTGTTTAAAATTCCCAATGTAGATGTTGATTCATTGTTTGAATATTTTTTACTTATAAATATCAAGATTCTTTCCAGTCCTTCAGTGTTTAGCATTTCCCTAGATAAAGCAAAACACTGCTTATCAATAATTTATTTTTTTATTTTTGTTTTTATTTTATAAGATATTCAATTGTTGAGTGTTCTGGCTTTCAATTTAAAGCAGGGAACACAAAACTGTTAAAAGCTAGTAAATTGGATTTTTTTCCCATAAATTATTTAAATACTTTTCTTGCCTCTACATATAAGAAAGGCTAGCGTTTGAAAGCAGAGAGAGAGAGAGAGAGAGAGAGAGAGAGAGAGAGAGAGAGAGAGAGAGAGAGAGAGAGAGAGAGAGAAAACAAAATGATCGCCATGTATGACTATCCTCCACAGATGGGTGGTGCGTCATATGATGAAGTGTCTCCGCAATGGTGCCAGTTCCCACCCAGCTCACCTCAAATTATGCCATATAGTGTGTCACCATTTGGATCATATCCATGCTTTTCCCAACTATATGACTATCCAATGGAACCTTATCAACTGACATCAGGCTTCATGTATCACCCGTGTCTGCTGTTCAGATTGAAGCATATTCACATTTCCTTGGTGTTTCAACCCAGAATTCAAGCGATGCACCACCGTTGAATGTTCAGGGGTTAAACCCAGTTCAGTCTATGTCTGTGGGAATTCCAAGGTCAAATAACAGTTTATAACCGTCGACTGGCCAGGAAACACTCATTACCCATCCTTAAAATGGGCAGCAGGTTGTACGACTACTACGGCCCAACCTCAAACACCACAACAGCAAACACCACAACAGCTACCACCACTGCAACAGCAATATCATCAACCACAGCAACAAAACGCACAAAAGCAATCAAGTTTAAATGATGGTGTAAAATATATATGCAACGTAATCGGGAAAAGTTGAGCTTCCATTTCTCTTGATGACTTGGACACATTTGATCATGGACATTCTCTACTACAAACATCTGTTCATGACTCAAGCCATCCTCAAATACAAAGGGACCTGGGTGAATACAATTGCTCAAGGTGTGTTGGACTTGGTTCAGAGTGTGCTACTGAGAATAGCCAAGATGATGGAGCACCTTATAAAACATCTTGTGTCGAGCAGGCAGCTGGGAACTTTGGTATACATGAGAAAACAGATGCCTCACTACAAACCAATATCAACATGACAATTCCATAGCCATTCTAGAATTGCCGTAACGTCCAATCATTAGAAGTGGTCAGCAGGAAAGCACCAAAGCTACAGATGATTCTATATCTTATCTTGAAAATCCGTCCATCTTGATGGAAGGTGTATTGTTTCGTACTCGTTGCCAGAGATCTTCCTGGCTGATCTCTGAGGAACAACTGTCAACAAAATTGAAGATGATGTGAGCACAAGAAGTTGTGGGAAGAACCGAGGGGGTGAATCAAACCAATACACCTGTGGACCTCTTTTCAACAGAGAAAACCATGCTGCTACACGCAGACCTACGGAAAATGAAGACCTACCTGATGAGGACCATATCCTACATTGCTGATATTTATGAAAATTTGACCATTATGGCCAGACAGACTGGAGAAGAACATGACTGTTTTCAAATAAGGAAAGTCAGGACGATTATTATTTTGAAACTATCCCAATCATAATAGCAGACAAATCAAAAGTCGAGTCTCTTCTCCAAATGGTAAAACAGACTGGACTGGTATTGAAATGTGTGGACACGTACCATTTCTATGACAGACAACTGGTGAAAGTATGTTTTGAATGAGGGTAATACCAAGGCATCGGTGGTGAACTAGCAAACATTGAGCAAATACAGTCGAGTGTCGGATAAGCTCAGGAGAGTGGGATATATATCATCAATGCGAATCCTGCTTGTAAAGAACATAGCTGAGGGTTACCTTGAGTTGCACTCTAGACCTTATGGAATAGCAGTAACCCATGATGCTCTGTATGTAGATATTTATGTCAGTTTACACGAAAAACTGAAGTCTCTCGGGAAGTCCTTATCTCTTAAACCACTTCCACGCACCAAGTGCAAACTTCGAACACGTGGAATATTTTCCAATTATGACAGCAACACCAAATGGAGTGATCCATTTCTTGGACATGACAAGTCAGTTATCTTCAAGTTACAGCATTTTAATGTCAATGGAAAGAAAAAGAAACCACCTCATCATCAGTCATACACTTGTTGCAATGGCCGTCAATTTAGGGTCAGCAGCAATCTCTTCTTTGCCTCACTAAGCAGATTGAACTTCATTTCTGAACCTTCTCTAAAACACATCAAGACTTGTACTTCAACGTTTTTCACGAAGCGCTGGAAACCAGAATCTGATGGTGACCAGCAGTTCCTTTCAGATGTGGTCAAAAACACCAAAATAACAAGACCAGAGGTTGGCCATGTGACTATCCCCATCTGTAGGGCACAGGTTGTGTCGAAGGAAAGAAGGAAAGAAAAACACCCAGGAGAGGATGGCGTGTTGGCCATTTGGACGTTCCAGGTCACCTATCAACCCGTGTCCCCAGCAGCTCTCTGAACATGACGAGAGATTCAGCTATCAACCACATGTCAAGTACAGCATTAAAACTACATTATTGTACAGTATTGGAAACCTGTTTTTCATATCACTCAAAGACTATTAACTGATGATAAGAATTATGAGGTAGTATTATGATCTGTAATTGTGAAAATTAAATTAATATATCTGTTTCTTCACTATTTGTAGATATTAGATATTAAGTATATGACATGTAAATATGTGAAAACAAGGAAAATATTCAGCATTATAACTAGCGTTTTGTACTTTATGAATTGCGTAATGTTTATCACAACATTTGTTTGCTATAAAACATAAATTTATAATTCGAGTGATATTTTGAATTGGTGAATTATTGTATTTTTGCTGTGCAAGAGCAATATATCGATGCAGTGACATTAATGTGAGGTTAAACTTGTTGCATGTTTTTTTTTTTCTTTCTGTTATTGTACAGTGTTTTCTTAGGAGATTAACTGTTGATATTTTGATTCAAATATGCTGATTTTCATTTGACGTCATTACATTATAAAGTTTATAATGATACATGGTCTAACACGATTATAGTTGTATAAATGCTTGTTACATGCGGAATTGAATTGCAACTATGATATTAAAAGTAATTATGTATATTCAAACATTTTGAAATGTAAATACAGTATACATTTGTTGTGTAATTTGATATATGCACATGATGTATATGTAATGTGATTTTTAGTGGGTAAACTGTGTAAGAAAGATCAGTTTTGAATGTGAGTGGTGATGATGGATTGATAGGATGAAATGCGAGGGCTTAATTTAACCAATAGAAACTTGTATTCAAGAACACATGATGTGACTGAGATGTCTAGAACTATAAGGTTATAAAGGATTATAAATAATACGATTTTATTATTGTCAGTAATTTGTTCATCAGAGTTAGTAATGCTAGTATATATTGATTGTTGATTTTTTAAAAAGTGTTTTCTTGAAATGTAATATCAGAACAGGACATGGTGTACACTTGACAGCTGTTATCTAACAGACCCTGAAATCTATTTTGAGAATATAGTTTTAATGGAACAAAATAAGTAGTAAACACAGATGTAGGTAAACATTTACAAAATAGTATGATTTTGAAACTTAATGGTTATAATTTTGAAACTTAATGATTATGAATTTGAAACTTAATGGTTATGATTGATTAAAATCAAGAATTCCCGTATCCATCATAAGTGTGCTTCATTAGTAATTAGATCTCAATAGAGTATGTGGATGGTCACTATGTTGATTTTTATATTTTATAAATTGTTGATTGATTGATTATTTATTGCTTTCTGCCACACTTAACAGTTTCGGTTTTCTGGTGGCGTCCAGTTTTTGTAGATGGAGGAGAGAAGCCATATACAATGTATCCGGGAAGAGACCACCGACCTTCCGAAAGTAAACTGGCAAACTTGCTCACATAACGCCGCGGCCGAAATTCGAACACGCGCCGGCATAGGTGAGAGGCCTTGTGATTTTGAGCCCGATGCTCTAACCACTCGGCCACGGAGGCCCCTTTTATGAATTGTGAAAAAATAGTACCTCTGCATACATGGAAAGCGTCATTACTTAAATTGAATATAACCTGCTAAAAGACGCTCTGTGGTTGTCAATTTTTGTAAAGTCAAGCCTTTAACTGAACTGCAGTTCCTGTAGTTCCTGCAGAACCGATGACCTAGAATTTAGTTACCGGCCTTGTTCATGTTGACGATTTCATGTCAGTAAAGCTGTTTAACTATGCTATAACATCTTCTTGCAGAATTACAGGCCTGGTGTTAAGTTATCGACCAAATTCATGTTGTAGAAAGTCGCCTTGTTAGTGTTTAATGAGTTATATTCATACAACATTGTCTGGTTTGCTATTTATATTGGTTGATATATTCCTTGTATGTCTGAAAGGTTTTGTTTTAGTTTTGATGGCTACAATTCCTTTTTGTAAACTTCAGGTTATATTGGTGCATTGTTGTACATGAACTAAATTTTTCATATAATTTTCATATAAACAGAAAGGCATGTAGTGAGATGTATATTGTTTATACAGGTATGTGAATACTCATGTAAATTATCCTTGGATCTGGTCTGTCCACTTCGCACCTTTGAACTGAAGTTCCCGAGCAACTTACCTGTCCGAGCAGACGGTTACTACGCTCAACCTATTCACCTGTGTTTTCCTGGCTTTGATTGTTATATGTTTGTTTGCTGCCCTTCCAAGCATAAGGTAAGGTATTATTATTATGCCTTATTATTAATGTGCAACATTTCCGCTACACGATAATATACGCAAAACGAAAGAAAAAAACCTCATAGCTCAAGGTATTTTCATTGTACACACAATTAATTTCATAATTTCATTAAGTTTATAAATTACCCTACACCAGGTTACTAGACGCCAGGATACCTCAATTAGTGGGTCACTACATCGTTTTTAAAGGTTAATATTGTTTCATATCATATACATTGACATATACATTTGTAACGTAAAGTGAATGCGAAAACTCTCTCTTAATTCTTGCGTAAGGTACCAGGGTCCCTGGATGGGAGGCATTACAATGATTCTGTAATCATTTTTTCATATATAATTCTTATGACGATTTGAATGGTAAGAACTGTGTTCCTTTATTAACTGCCATTTTTCATATCATTACTAGGCATAGTTTATCCAAATGCTTCTACATGAGACGAAACCTCTTGTTGTGACCTTCAACTCGACATTTAGATATGTGGACAACGTTTCATCTGTTAAATAAATTTGAATGTCAGTTCGATTTATCTCAGACATAAAGGAGCCCCAGAGTCTTCACGATCTGCTTCATACTTCGGTATTTTAATGAACATTGGTTGGATATTTGATTAACGTCTCACCGAGAATTTTTCACTCGTATGAAGACCTCACCACTGCCGATAAAAGGCTACACATTTTAGGCTTATGCTCGGCGCTTACGGCCTCTGAGAAGTTTAAAAATAATCTCTGATTTAATAAACTAATGTTTTTTGTAACACTACAAGCAGCATATTTGTTTTCTAGAATATCCATCCGAAAAAAGTTTCTGTGTGTCGAATCTTAACTAATCTTGTATACCAATTTGAATGAGACCATACGATACTGACATTTCTTGGGATATTAGGATTAATTCTATTCGGGAAAAAATATTTAACAGTAATAAAAGATTTAAGTACGACCTGATTAATATATTGGTATAGATTTTCTATACAAATCCTTCCGACCGAATTTCATTCGGAACAAACTCGGTGAAAATGGCGGTCGGATGTAAGAGGTTTATAAAGCGCATCGGGATGTTAACAGAGGATACTGAAGGAGCACCTGCTTGCCCTACTCTTATTTAGTAATTCTTTATAACAGTTATGAGATTGATCACTATTTATTATCTTCACCTTTTCATTATTCTAATGGATTTGCTATCATAATTTCTTCTCTTCATGTGCGTCATTGCTAAATTGGGATTATTGCATAAACTTTCAGTATAATCATCACCTTGTTGTTAAACAGATTTTTAAAACATTTTTAATATCTTATTGTGCGATTTTTTATTACCCTACACATTTTTGAATTTAAGATTTTAATTCAATCTGCAGTCGATATGTCCGACGCACATATGAAGTGTTGTAGATTTATGGCCGGAATCTACCACCACAATGCTTGGTATAAAATGAATATGTCTGCCTATGTTTATGCGACATGATAGGTCCTTTATGATATTGTATAAGGTGGAACCCACATTTTGTGGAAATCTTCTGGACTCGGATATATATATATATATATATATATATATATATATATATATATATATATATATACATATATGTATATGCAATAGCGTTGGATTTATCTACACAAATGAATATTCAATATTTCAAGTTGACTATAATGTTGTGCATCCTCGGGTCTCTGTGGTATTCGTGATTTTGGCTAGATATTCAAATATCATGGAAACCCAAGGACGGGTGTTGGATTAATTTACACAAATGCTTATTCAATATTTTAAATTGCAGTTTATTTAAATTACCATTTCATAGAAATTTGCTTTATGCCCACAGGCAGAGCTGTGCACATAGTTTTACATACTTAAACGCTTCGCGATAACACTTGAAGGACATTTATGGGTATTTATATCACACAGTCAGTGATATTAATTGACAGATAAGGAGGATAAGTCGTCAATGAAGCCAATAGAAGGCAGCAGACATATGTTAAAATATAAATATTTTAACTTTACATGAAATCACAATTTTCTTATATTTAAAATTATATTTTTATAGAAGAGATCCACATGTATGCACAATATACAGCATTCTTCTTCATCTTCTTCATTAATAGAGTTGACCTCATCCTTGTGCGTAATGTAAACTCCAACTCGGTTAAAATCATGAGGCTTATTCCAATAATATTTTAAAGAAAAAACTACGTATTGAAACTGTCGCCTGCAAGAAAAAACATTAGCAAGTTGTATCCAGGGCACACTGTTCAAACCGGCCCTGAACTCCTTCATTAAGGGTGCTGCTGTTACGGACTCTAGTGGATGGTTCCAATCCTTTACTGACCGAAGGAAGGGGTTCTCATCCTTGTTGATATGTGGATACTCTGAGGTTGATGTTAAAAATATGCTGGAGTTCCTCAGTGACATCATTTTTGTAGTCGTTGGTGATCAGGACTTTCAACAGTGTGTTAGAATTCCGATGAGCACGAATTGTGCTCCTTTTCTATATTCTGGTGAGGCCTAAATTAAAATATTGAGGCCTAAATTTGAATTTTGTTTCTTTCTCCTTTGCGACCGACCCAATGAACTCGCCGCGACCCTACAAATTTTAACTGGCATTTCAATTCCATTTTTTTCACCGTTTTTTTTTTCGTGTCCGGTTCCGAACGTTTTTATTTATTACGTATTCACTTCCGGATCCTCTCGTGAGTCATCGATTCCAAGAAATAATAAAATTCCCAGAAATTCAAACAGCCTAACAGCATGGCTTCAGAGTTTGAAACAACTTTGTGCGCATCAATAGAGGTTGCTATTCATGGGAAACATGTCAAAACGTTGGTAGGAAAAACGTTAAGAAAGCTTGTGACAAAAAATATTTGGGAGGATTTCTGTGAAGCCCTTTTAGACGAGGTAGATGTCACTGACGAGGAGAATTACGCCCTTGACGAAAAGCATGTTACTGTTTGTTTCCCATCAGATAGAATTTTTTCCAATCCTGTATACCTGAATATGACGATATGATCAAGACAGCTATTGACTTTAACAAACACTTTAAATATCTAAAGTTTCAAATAAATTTCCCAAAACCTGACAGTGCAAAAATGAACAGTTCATATGCTTTAGCAAATGCATTTGATGTTTTGATGAAAGACATACAAGACTAACAGCAAAGCTAGTGAGGAAAAAAAAGACACAAATGCTGCAAGATTTACAGATCTGTAAAATATGAATGAAGTGTCTCCAATTTTCGAGCAATGAGAAAAATTGTTTTAGGATAAGGAGGATCTTACGTCATCTTGTTGCCCAGCCTTATTTGAGATAAATTAATACCATAGTGTAAAAATATATTTGATTGGCATTCCTCTTTCTGACAAAAGTTGCTGTACAATTTTGCTAAATCTGCATGCCCCTTTAATAGTAGGATTAAATTTAGATTTGACATTCAATATGATTTAGTACTAAAGTGGGTCGAGTCTCATAAAAGAAGACAATGACTATTAGTGCTGATAATCCCTGATGGTGTCCAGTGGTATGTCTTAAAATCTGTCAACGTAGCAGTTATTTCAGATTCGTAATTGCTATAAAACTACTTCTCGGTGTCCCGTAAAATTGTCTGAACACTGCCTTAGTATATTAAACACTCCAAAAAGTCACATACTTCCTTTTCAAGAAAAAAAAATTACCTACTTACCCAGACCCTCCAAACCAGAAAGGGGAAACAAACATATTTTCAAAGCTCGTCTGAGACAGAATTTATTGAAAACCTTGTATATGAGAAGAGAATACCATTTGTTGTGGCTTTCACGTCAACATTTAAATGCATCAATCAACAAAAAAATCATTTCATTCATATGTCAGTTCGATATATCTCAGTGATCTTGAAATAAAATATACCACGTCTTCCACATTTGCTTCGCTGTTAGATATTTTGTTGAAAATAAATGTTAATGGCGAACTAACATTTATGACAAACGGGATGATTTCAACTTCTCCATCGTTAACTAATTCGATAAGCAAGAACATGGCTGTGTATGATCAGTTTTTAAATAGAGACAGGCTACTGACAAATAAGTTAATGGTACAGAGTTTCCACCAGTCTCTTTAAAGTCAGCAGTTTGCAAATTCTATGGTCGTTATAATTATATATCTAGTTTGCCAATGCAATTTGTCACAGGGTGTTTCATACCAACTGTTAGTCTGTTATTTACCCACAGATTTTGACTACGGATTACTGTTTATCTAATCAAGATATAGGGCTCACAGCGGGTGTGACTGGTCACCAGCGGATGCTTACTCCCCTTAATCACTTGTCATAGATACGGATGTACGAGCTGGCTGCCTAATAACTTCTAGAATTCAATACAATCACACAAAAGAATAATAAGTTTTATAGTCAGGATCTTTAATGAACAAAAGTCATACACAACAATTGGTGTTCCCTTGTAGGGTGGAGTGTTCCTTCACACGTGTCTGGCCATCCATGCGTTGCATGCACTTCCCGTTCCTGGCCTACACGTACTAAACGCTCTGCATCAGACCAACTGAAAAACCAAAGGGGAGATGACCTATTTTGAACACATACATAATTTGATTATGTTTTCACTCGTACGCACTGGTTAGTGTTACACTACACAAATACACAATATTATCATACTTGCAGATAATACTTTATACATGTCATATATATAAGACATTACTGCACTATGTTTATTGAAAAGACTACACAACTACACTAAGATTTATGCATTGCTATGCATTTACACACAGCGGAGGAAGTATAATTTAAGATCAAAATACTTCACCATACAATGAACAGAATTTTCTGTTAATACTGTCCTGGCATGAAAAATTCATGAATAAAATTAAATAAACACTGCGAAACTCCCATATTTGGATGTTTTATGACTGTTAAAGTAAAATAAAACTGACAAACTATTGAAAAGTAAATAAAAAACCTTACCTCAGAAAAGGTGGATTATGGTGTCCATGCCCACATCACGTAACGTAAATTTGCTGAGAAATACAGGTGACAAACATACATAGAAGTATCAGAACATCCTTCTTGCTTGTCCTAAGTGAATACAGCACGGACTGGCGGTTTAAATGTCCAGCGAGCTGAGGCTTCATTGCGGGAACAGTACAATGAGGCTCCCCACGAGTTGGTACGAAATGAAACAGCATATCCATTTACAATGAATGATAAAATAAGGGAAATTTAATGTGACAGCACTTAGTCTTCTGGTATACCCATGGTCCGTGTTTGTCCGACTCTTTATTTTGTATTCATGGTGGGAGTTGAGATTGATCACTGTTCGTTACCTTTACATATAGCTGCAATAGCTCCTACGGTACCACTATCAGATTATTATTAGATATAATAAAGCCTTTAAAACTTGACGGAAGAACGAATTTAACATTACGATGTGAAAATACATTACATATTGATAATATTATGTGAAGGTAGGGACGAAATACACGCTTCTAATTTCCGGTGTAAGGGGCATAAATGTCAAAATACCGGTCGTTTTTTGCAAAACTGAAACTACAGCAGATAGATTCGGATCAAAGTGCATATCGTGTTCAGAAAGTGTCGTTATGCAGAACGTATATCATATACACAGGTTGATTTAAATTCCATCAATAATGTACATGAATAGAATTGATTTGAATATTCAAGAGATGATTGAAAAAGACAGCGCAAATTTCACTAAGATACTGGAGTAAAGATAAGGTTTCCAGAACCACATTTAGTATGCCAGATTAACATGTCATCCACATTTTGAATTTTCTGGTCAATCGGTTTATTTTTAGGACAGCATAGTTGTCAATAGTTCTGTTTAGTACACTCAAGTCATCTGGAGAATCGTCAATTGTATACAGTTGTTTCATGTATGTAAGAGAAAATAGTCAACACTAGACTAGCCCTAGGCTTCATAAGGTCTTCCACATCATGGAAGGTGTAATAGTCGTGCAATGCGTTCGTAGAAAACTTCAAATATACATAGTACCACAAAACAGTTAAAAGAATTGAATTGACCGGTCTCTGGACCAGAGAAAGTAAACTTGAATAAGAACTTCATTACTCTGTCAACAAACTGTTGGATAATAATTCATTATCGTCATCAGGAGAAAGGATGCCTTCCATAACATGGAATCATCTGATTTGCTAAAGGCATGTTTATAAAGCGCAAATCATAACATAATATACATTAATTAAGTGAATGTTTTGGATATTAGAAGCACCTGGACCAAACCCCTGAAACTATGAACTTATGAACAGCTTTACCTTAAATTGCAATCAAAGATTCATCTCCTGTACATAGTTTTCCATAATTCATTTTTAAACAATTTCAAATTACAAATAAAAATATGATATGCATGTTAAACGGAACATTTTTATGGGAAAACAAAACACTATGTCTGGAAATTTAATCGAAAAGTTTTTATTTTTTATTTATTTCTTTTTTTGCTTGTTTTGTGTGTGTGTGTGTGGTGGGTTTTTTTTTGTTTTTTTTTTTTTTGTTTTTTGGTTTTTTTTTTGTTTTTTTTTATTTTGTTTTGTTTTGTTTTGTTTGTTTTTTTTTTTTTTGGTTTGATTTTTGTTGTTGTTTTTTATCACAATGTTTTGTAACTGCTCTTCCATAGAATGCAAACAGCTTTACAGTGAAAAATATATAAATTGTACAAACAGTGACATTTTCAGTAAATAAAGGTCCGAATATAAGATTTTACCACCTGCAAAATGTTAAACTGTGGTTGACCTTGATGAGTATATGTTTAATATGCACATGTAAAAAACACAGACAGCCGGCACTTAGGCAACATTAGCATGGAGGCTTTTTTATATGCAAAGTTTGTACTTTCCAGCAGGTAGGTGATCGACAGACTTCCAATTTCAGTGTACTTTAACAGTTCCTTCATTTTAAATATTTATTTGTACATACGATATAGTATTGCAGCATTCTATTCGTATATGCTTTATTAAATCATAGTGGATAATTTGTTAAAGTATTAAATATAAAGAAATCGTACGTTGATAAAACTAGAAATCAGAAAATATTTGATATTTCTTATCTGATTTCTTGAGAGTAAACAACTCATTTGAAATTGATGTAATTAATCACGAAGACAACAATTTTCTATTTAAAACAATTACAGGGAAACGTGACATATTAGTTCTATATTAGAGTGGGCGTTTATTACTTTTCTGACATTCCATATCACTTTCATGTTTAAAAGAATAATCATGAAATATTTGTATTATATGTATATTTATGCCGACGGTGGTGTTTCATTTTAAAACTATATTGTTTTCAAGTTTTTTGGTATGCTTGGACATGATACAAATATATGCAACGAAATGACATTTCATTACTTTGGAAAATACCTTGGCTAGTTAAGCATTTTTCTTCTCTTCAAAGCTAAAACATTTCTAAGCAACAGTCAAAAAAAGTGTCTCATAATGTCATTCCATATAGGTATATCAGAATATGGACGTTTTTGATACTATACAGCCTAGTTTTTCTCTACCATATTGGAACTTATGACACACAAGAAGTATATTTAAAACCTAAGGACTAGATGAAATACTGCGTAAAATATTCTGATAAGAGATTAATTTCATTTCAAATCATGGAGGAACAAAACTCATCTTCATATGAAGTCGGTTGCATTTTATAATTTCCCCATATTAATATTAGGAAGAGAAGCCAAATTCTTCACACGTGGAAACCGCAGGCCAATGAAGAAGGAGTGCATTGATTTACTGAATTTTGTCAAATTCCTTCTGCACTTGATCCACTGCTTTGTAGGCGATTACATAACAACGTTTACAGCGCACCTGTCGAATATAAAATTGATTGGTGTCTGAAATTTTAATTATACATAAGGGTTGACCCCCTACCTGAAACATGACAACCATGTATCATTTCTTAATAGACGCCTCTCTATATAAACAAAGATGAAACACTCAACCACAAAACTGTTGCCCAATGCTAAAATGGTTCTCTTTTATGTCATTTTAATGTTATTATTTCAAATCGAGGAAATTTTAAATTGTCAACCAAGAGTGTTTCACAGACAGCAATTATTTTGCATTTCCGATTATGGTATGTTTCAAGTTTACTTTCCTATCTTTTTGTTTTATATTTTCCTGCTAAGTGAGCCATCCATGTATTGAGTGGATGTTTTTAATGAAGTTTTTCAGGTCCAGGCTGAGGGAATCACGAATAAAGGGGATGCTTTGTTTGAGCGTCTTTACCGAGTGTCCGTCATTGATTCTTACAAGGTAAGATTCTGCTTACAAAATCGTAGCTGAGCTTCCTACATGGCAATACAGGTACATATCTAAATACAAATGACCTGTCAGTAGATGGATTATCTATGTAAAATATGACGGGCACATAGCGATAGTTTATTTACTTATGATTGATTGTATATTATTTAACGTCCCGCTCGAAAATTTTTCACTCATATGGAAACGTCAACATTGCCGGTGAAGGGATGAAAAATTCAGGCCTATGCTAAGTGTTCACGGCCTTTGAGCAGGGAGGGATGTTCATAGCACCACACCTGCTGTGACACAAGACCTCGGATTTGCGGTCTCGTCCGAAGGATCGCCCTATTTAGTCGCCTCTTACGACAAACAAGGGGGACTAATAATATTTTGTAAGCATGATGTACGTCAATATTAAAGAAAATCATTATTGTGTTAATTTCCTGACGCATTTTCCATTCAGTCACCAACCGTCTCCAAGATAGCTGAGGAATATGCATGCAATATGCTCTTCGGAAACTATGAAGTTTTCCTAATTTTCATACACGTATTTGGTAATGTTAAATACATGAATAGCATTGGTTATGCTTTAATATTCCGTTGTTAAAACATGTTCTCTTTCAAGCCTTTTAACGGTATGTTTCCTGATACTTTATCATTTCTTTGTTAGGGTAGCATAGGCACAGAATTCGAGGGAACGATAACAGGAAATGGATACTTTATGTCATGTGGTCCACAAATACTGAAGAAGAGCTCTAAATATTTAATATATGGTGAATTATTTGAAAGCATTTCATTTATCATTTATAGACACCATAGAAAAACTGTGGTATTTTGTATGGTGAACTATTTGAAAGTTAACGCATTTCATTTATTATTTATAGAAACCAAAGAAAAATTGTTGTATTTTGTATGGTGAATTATTTGAAAGTTGAAGTATTTCATTCATTATATATAAACACCAAAGAAAAACTATAGTATTTATTTGAAAATTACTGCATTTCATTCATCATTTCTTGACACCATAGAGAATTCTAGTATTTTGTATTCCTCTTTTCTTTTGCTATTTATGACAACTTTCTTGAACTTATTTGATTTCAGCATACAAATTTTATGGAAACGTCCGAATTCGAGAATATTACAACATGATGAATATTACGAATACAGACATAGAGTTATTCCGAAAATATGACTGCTTCTGTAAGGTATGATTAATAGAAAAATTATTTTCTTATCTCAAATCAGGTTTTGTCTTATGTCTTAAAGTGCTCAAAATATATACAACCATATTAATTATTTCAAGTAATGTATAATTCATATGAAAACCGTATATTTAAACAAATAAATTTCAGTTTTGAACAAATAATATATGACGGTATGAACTGAATAACCTTTCGTTGAAATAGATGTACAATAATTATCAAGATGCGTGCATTAGTCCCTGCTGGAATGAATGCATGAAGAAGTGGCTATCATAACAGGCCGCGCAAGAGCGATGTTTGTCCTGATCTGAGTTTTTTTAAAATGTACATGCGTTTCTGATATATATATATATATATATATATATATATATATATATATATATAATTGCTTTCCTAAAATTACTGTAATGTGTAATGTAAGTAATTAATTAGTGATTGAAGTTATCTTTAATTTTAGCGTTTGATTTGTATAATCTCTAGATAGATAAGCATATATAAAATTTAATAAACATTATTATAATAGTTATCAATTTGTACTGCGTTTGTTTCGGGTTCCATTTATTTCATTTCTATCGCTATTCGTTCATGGAATACAAATAGGGTGTACCGTGTTTTGTGGATTCAAGACTATTTATATGATTCACACAGTTCGTAATATATTTAATTGCTCTTGGGGTAGTAAGAGGAGTCGAGTGTAGACGAATAAACACTACAAACATATATGCCTTGTAAAGTCGTTTACCTTCTGCGTAAAATTGTCTCTTCTAGCTAATTTTGCTCACTAAACCACATCATAATTAACGTATGACACCACAATTAACTCTTCTTCCTGTAGTGATGCACAAAATGCATATCGTCAGTATGGTCACATCTGATAAAAAGAAGTAATGATAATAGTGATAAAAAATTCGAATATTTTTTTTTCATTTCTCTGCGGCCTGATACCTTTGACGCCTGCGTCAAGTTGCTTTCTTGTTTTAATCTGTAAGGATGTCAAAGGCAAAAGCATTGGAAATGTAAATATTTCATCTTCTTTTGACAGTTGAATATAATCTTAACCTGAGATGTGCATTTTTCCAAATTTCAGATTTTCACTGATAAAGACGGAGTGATATTACAGAACGTTGGACAGAATAATTCATGTTCTTCTCCTATTCCCAGTACTAGTGATTGCTCTTACAGACGCGCATATTGTCAAAGGGACGCAGAAGGGGAGTGTCAATGGGCAGTACTTAATCCCTGTGGAAAGGGGAAACTCACTAATTGACCAATTGAAATTAACTCTGGTTTTCTTTTGTTGTACTCGTCAACAGGCAATCGGACAGTGGTGAGAAGTCCAGACGATCTGAGATTTTTTTTTTATAAAAAGTGGAATTAATATTGAGAGCTGATGTAGTTGTAGTGTATAGTCATAATACTTTAGAAATCCTGTGTTCTATTCAATCTTCTGTTTCTCGAAATAAGGCATAAAAGAAGGAGACATACTGTTCTTTATATTTGTAATTTTTACGTCATAATAACATGTGTCGTTAAAATTTTCTTGTAGAAAATTATGAACTGCGCATAAGCTTCAACAAGAAGATATCGTGTACGAGTACTTCAGCTTATGTTTGTATAAATTTACATGGATTACCCTCTTGTATTTGCATTTGAAAACAAATATATAAAAATAAAAGTTTGGATATTGTACCTGTCATGTTAAATTGGTACTACCCCATCGACACCGTTGAGATCTGCATAAAATACCTAAAGTGCAGTCCATAGTCATCACTTATGCGAGTGATATCTTGGAAATTTATGCTTTAAAAGTCTTGATTGAAGTCGGTAATTTGATACACAGAGTAACTGATCTTGATACCTTTCCAATTTATGACAGGCGATTAATGGTTCAAAAATTCCATTAGTACGTACACACACATGGAAGACAGCAATGCTTACACTTATTCTGCTTTTAATTATTGTTACATCTATAATGTTTACTGATATGTTCATTAAATGGTCGATATATTATGGATCTGAGTTCATTCACTTTTTTCAAATTTTAGGGTTTTAGTAGCTTTCCGGAGTCCATTTCCGTTTGTGCCCTCCACGCCATTACAAGTTTTGAATCATTTGGATCACTGTGAAAAATGCAACAAGAGGCCCATGGGCCACATCACTCACCTGAGTCACCTTGAACCTGCCAATGTTCAGTTGTTGTGATTTTTAAAAGATGTTTTTTTAAAAACCCAATCTTTATTCCCATGAAAAATTGTGATCCCATCTTGATCAATAGATCACAACATAACTGAAAACGAATTCACATAAAAAAGATGGCCCAACAGCATGACTAATATGATGTTGCTTTTCTGGGTAAGGCCAAGGTCGTGAGGTCATAGGTCAAGGAATGATATGAAAGACCTTCTCATAAGCAACCTATATACAAAATATAACACACACACACACACACACGCACACGCACACACACATATCTATATATATATATATATATATATATATATATATATATGATTACCGTCAAGCAAAAACCACCCCTAAGTACATTGTGATGTTATCGAGAAATCAAATCAAGTGATAAAGTTGACGTCACGTTTTTTATGATATGACAGCATGACTTTCAGCAACGTTGTTTGGTTTTTTTTCACTAACGTGTTAGGTGCTTCCTTGAGAAGTCATGGAAACGTCAGTAAGTACTTTTAAGAAACATGTGATTCTTTTCCGTTTTATGAATATGATCATCATATATTACATCCGTTAAGTGTTTAGTATCGATGTTAATTAGTGCTATGTATATAACGAGTTTTCGTAAAAATTTATTATGTTGACAAATTAACTTCCCTTTCTTCGGGAATTAAAATAAAATTCTATAGAAATGAAAATATTTTATATGACATCCTATATTTGTGTGACATGTATCAAACACAGACATTTGGGGGGGGGGGGGATTTGTGTTTTTAATATCTAAAGTTAGATTGATACAATAATAGTTGTAAGTACATACACAGAATACAGCCGAGCGATCGTTTAGCCACCTGTTAATTTACTTTCTGTGGTGTTTTCAAGTTTTAACTTGTGTATAATTCCTTGATTTTTTTTTTAAAGTTTTGCAGTTTCTTTTAGAATGTCTCTATATTTACAAAATTGTATACAGTGAAATGATAGAATCCTAAAATTACGCGATAATGCTTACAATTGCCTAGCTATAGCGGTACGTGTACGTATAGTAATAACTATCTCAATCATCGCTTGTTCGAGCGTACCAAACATATATAAGAGCAATAATAATAATAATAATAATAATAACTAAATAAATCAGTATTTTAGCATTGTCTTTTCGCAACACTAACCTGAAAACATGTTTTGCAATTTAAGCCTATACTGATTTTCAAAATTAGAAAAATTAAATGGCAAAAGTTTTATTTTAATTCTACGGAACTTTACTACAGATTTACTCTCATTAAAAATGTCTGATAAATAACCAAAAAAAAATATATTAATGATAGTAATACAAAATGATAAATGCAAGATGATCAATCAAATTATTCTATTTTTCTCATGGTGTTTAGTAAAGGTTTCTGTAAAACGTTTAGGATCTTAACAATATCATCAATGCATATTTTCCTACAAGAAATCTTTCTAATCATAATGCAAGTGCGTGCTTTGTTAAAGAAAACAGTGATGACAGTGAATCGGACAACATTTCAACCAATTTAGAGGTCCGGGTACACATGCTTGTTGAAAATCCGACACATGGCAATTTGTCTGATGACAGCGACAGTGAGACGGAAGGGAATGCCAATATACCCCGTGATCCTTGCTCAGAAGATGTGAAACTACGATCGTTAATTGATAAGGGATGCGGGTGTGCGAAAAACTATATTTCTAGATTTAGTTTTTCGGACATTAGAAAACATATCATTTCTTATCTGTGATGACAAGAATTAAAAAAGAATTTTATATTATGGCAAAATTAATTGTAAAATCTAAATGTAGAAAGTCAAAAGATGGAGATTCAAAAATAAAACGTCTTCGGTACACATTTGAATTCAAGGATGTTAAAGTTTGCCAACAGACTTTTTTGAAAACACACAAAATTTACATTTAAATCTCTGATACATCATCTGATCACAAGTGGGTTGATTTGAAGAACTCGTCGAAATAAACATAGGTGGCCTATGAATGCATACAGTGTTGATGGTCTGAGGGATGTTGCTCAATTCATAATTAATTATGCTGAAGAGAATAGTCAGCCTCAGTCTGCAACAGTCAACAGGAATATTGGTGGACACATACTTCTACCATGCAGCGAACTCAAACGGTCCCTGTACGGAATACACAAAAATATTTACATGGATAATGACCAGAAAGTAGTAGGGTTAACGACATTCAAAGGCGTCTGGCAGAGTTGATGTTCAAATATAAAATTAATGACCCACAAATCTTACGAATGTCCTATCTGTGAACAACACAAGGATAGCATTCAATCGGCTATGACAGAAAACGAAAAGTTAACTGCTCTGGACAAATATATCGCACATTTGAATGACGTGAGATCAGAACGACAGGTACTTTACAATAAATAAAATTTACAATCAAAATTAACTTTTACCTATTAACGTTTGGAGAAAAATATTTTATAAATAATTTAAACGAAACGTATTTTGATTGCTATTAAAATATTTTATTACAACAAATATGTTGTAATTCGTTGTAAACACTTTGGTGTTTACTGATAATACACAATAATTTTTAAAAGACTTATACTTTCAGATTTACAAATTTCGAAAGTCCTTTCAAATTCATTGATATGTTTATAACAGTTAGTTATGCAATTAGTGTGTCACTAATGCGAGAACTGAGGTAGCTGAGCAACCGGCCCCGGTACAGCCAGCCTCGTCGATCTCAACAGAGCTATACTATGTCCATTATGCTTTCGACGGTTCGCAAGCCCTATCCATTCCGCATCATGTTTGTTGGACCTCTCTACTTTGCTACCCCTAGCGAGTTTCACTTGTGTTGAGTTGCTATAGAAGGTGGTTCTTAATTTTCTGTGTTTATGTTTCTATATTTAGATAATTTGATATTAATACATATTTGCATTTTCTGAGAAGAAAGAATATGAAGAAAGAAAATTTGTAATTCACAAAGGTATAAAGAAACAGATCAATTTCCTAGTAGATGAGTATTGAAGACCGGTGGAAAACGGAACACACGTCAGGGCGCCATTGGCATAATTTTATTGTAAAACAGAGACGGTACCAATGTTGATGCACCAGATGTGCAAAAAATGTCTCTTCAGTGATGCTCAAGTTAAAACTGTTGGGAATCCGAAATAAGAACAAACTTGGAAGAGCTGAAAGAACCAAAAAATACCAAATGCTGGAGCCAAATCCGGTTAAGGACCAGAACTATGCATGAGGGAGATAATCCTTAATTTTGAAAAGAATTTCTTAATTTTATCACAGCAAATTTTTATTCGTATTATCATGCTAATACTGAAGTACTTAGCAGCTGGGCTATCCTTCACTATTGTTTAGAGCATTTTGGACTGGGTGACAAAGAATGTCACTTCCAATGTGATAACGCAATTTTCGAGTCATTATCACTGGAATCTAATAGAGTGATATATAATATAACAACCAAAAAGAGGAGAAAATTCTCCATCTAAATCATTTAAATCAGAAAAGTGATATTTTTCACTTAAGGTGGTTTTTCCTTGACAGTAATTATATATATATATATATATATATATATATATATATATATATATATATGGATTTTTTAAAAAGTGAAACTCTAAGGTCAAAAGATCAAAGATCATTGTATGTATACAAAGTCTTCCCATAAAGAATCTTTATACGAAATATTATAAAAGTCTCGCCCTAAATAGGTCTAGAAATATTTAATAAGTTATGTTTTCCTAAAAGTAGGTCAAACTCTGAGATCAAGGTCACAGGTTATAAATCATGATATGATACGAAAGGTCTTACAATAATATGTAATGAAAGATATACCCGAAAAAGTTCTGAACATACTGTATAGGTCACATTTTTATTCAAAGTAGGTCAAACTCTAGGACAAGGTCATACAGTCATACAACATTGCATCACATGAAACGTCTTTTCGAAAGGAATGTATATACTAAATATGAAAGCCTTAGCTTAAACACTTCAAGGGATATTTTTACAGATTTTCCCCTACCTATCAGCATATAACACTTACTGTGGTCCACCCTACCTCCCGGGGACCATGAATTGCACAAAATGGGAAGGTATATGTAAATTTCTATTTTTCTGACCCATTGATTCTTGATTTTCGCTATATATTCGCATGTAAAACTTTGATCCCCTATTGTGGCCCCACCTACATACAGGGTCCATGACATTAACAAAGTTGAATCTAATTTATATCAGAAGTTCTAATGTGAATTTCAACTTGTCTGGCCCGTTGGTTATTCAGAGGATTTTAAAAGATTTTCCCTATATACTCGCATAAACTTTGATCCCTTATTGTAATCCCAGTTTACTCCCGCGGACGGTGATTTAACATGTTTAAATTTCCACTATGTCAAAAAGTTTTCAAGTAAATTTAGACTTTTCTGACCCAGTGATTTTTGAGAGTTTTGAATAACCCTACCCTATATTTGCATTTTTGGGATTCTTCCCCCTTTGAAGGTGGCATGGACCTTCATTTGATCAAGTTTCACCTTTATCCATAGATGATTTGTGTCAAGTTTGATTAAAATTCGCCCTGTGGTTCTCGAGGAGATGAAAATGTGAAGAGTTTAAAGACAGACGAAAAACAAATGGTGATCTGAATAACTCAATTGAGTTTTCAGCTCAGGTGAACTAAATATTGGTTTAACGAAAACAATATCAACTTCATCATCAAACGAAATTTACAAAGTTACGTACGTATTTCATGTAGTATTCATCAAAAATACATTTTTAAAGAGATATACTATTACTTACATGTATCTAAAGTAACTGTGTACTTACCACAATATCAAATCATATTTGTTTTTGTGGCCATATCTGTAATTACTTTTAATGCCGTTTGGCCATCGCACCTGCAAATAGGGAACATAAACAGGTGACATGAGCTATTATGCTTACAATTATACTTACAAAACTGGGCATATGAAGAATTTTCACATGATCTTACATAAACAACTCCATTTTTCTGTACACGGTAGACTGTCCCAATACTGTCCTCTCTACCATTTTGGTCACCCCACTGCCAATCAGGTCCTTGTAA
Organism: Ostrea denselamellosa; assembly: GCA_024699665.1. Lineage (NCBI taxonomy): Eukaryota > Metazoa > Mollusca > Bivalvia > Ostreida > Ostreidae > Ostrea > Ostrea denselamellosa. The sequence continues at coordinate 12,236,446 of JAMZEH010000010.1, forward strand.
TAAAACATATTGATGTGCAACATATTTGTTCAACAAATTGTTCTTGACCAAAACCTAATACTTATTTCATGCACGATTAGAGTGACGGAATAGCTAACGATATATTAACTCACCTTTTCTTACAAGGCAGCCAACCGCTATATTTTGATTTCCTAAATATCTCGGTTTATCGCACACTAATACGTCATAAGCTTCCACTTTTCCATCGTATCCATACCGGTAGTCAAAACATTTGTCAGTATCCCACATCACGTGCAACCATCCTTCTGGAAAAAATCAAAATATTCGTTTTCATTTAGAAATGAAACTATTTGAATAAACTACTCAAATACGAAAGAACAAGGTACAGTTTGGGCATAAATAGGCCCTGTTAATTTTCGAAATTTAAACCTGCAGTTTGAAGGATTTCATTGGTATGAATTATAACTATGTTAAACCTTAACACCAAAACACACGGGATTTTCAGTGCACGTGCGCGCATTCATGATATATAGTGTTTAAAACCATCACAGGAAGCCCCCAAAATGCTATTTTTACCTCTGCTAGTCCCAAAACACCAAGAAATTTAATGCCTCCCCAGCCATCGCCCGCGATTAAATTTTCACATCATGTATTTCCTGTCTAAATAAATATACACTGCAAATTTCGTCGCGGGCGAGGGCTGGGTACACCTTGAAATAATAAAAATAATAAATTGTTCAAATATGCCGGAACTTTGAATTTCCTTGTTTTTTCGTGGTGTAAGATAGTTTGTAGGATTATTGAAATTTACTTGTGACTTATAAACAAGTGAATGTGAGTCAAACTATAGTCTGGTGCATTTTTATTTAATGTTTGATATTTATCAACGTCGGAATCGGAGTTTTTCATTCCTTGACGCCATTTCCGTTACTATGGACGAAATAAACACACTGTAAAGGAATATTCTTCTGCTGCGAAAACGAAAAAAGGTCATGCTACAGGTAAGAGAAATAATGTTGATACGATTGTAACAACAAATACACAGTGATTATTTACAAGAAGCAATGTTACAGACAACGGTCGATGATTGCAGATCGGTCTATTCAGTGAATTACATGTACAGTAGGGGGACAAAAGTGTTGAGAAAAAAAATGGCGTCACGTTACCTTATCAAAATATCGCGCATAATAAATCTGTTTATTTACTGTTTATTGTTCGAGTTATGGAAATTCCCTTGAAATATAAATAGGTTAGCATGTGTGACGTAGAACATTACGTGTAATTCATCGTCTGCTCATAGTTTTGTTTACATAATATCTCGATAACAAAATGGAGGCAAATCGACAAGAAATGTCAACACCCTTGAAACAAGTGATCGTGGAATTGTTTTTGAACGGAGAAAAGGCATCAGATATTGCAAGCAGTGTCAACAGATCTCTAGCTTCAGTGTATCGTGTTATTCGGAAGTTTCAGAGTACGGGATCTACGGAAAATTTACCAAGATCAGGTCGGCCTCGTTCTATTGACGATCGGGAGTATCGGAGGCTTCAGAGGATTGTAAACAAGGATCGTCGGGCTCCTCTTAGGGACATTACTGCTAAATTTAATGACAGAAGAGCAACATCAGTGTCTCAGAAAACTATTAAACGCCGATTGAAAGCTAGTGGTTTCACAAGGGGTGTATATAGGAAAAAAGTTGTGATAAAGAGTGTCAACAGAAAGAAACGTTTATCATGGTGTAGAGGGAAGAGGCGATGGGATGTACAAAATCAGTGGTCGAAAGTTATATTCAGTGACGAGTCTCAGATATGTGTTGGTGAGAACAACCGAGTGTATGTGTGGAAAAAAGCCGGTGAAGGTTGGAGACCCGACTTAGTACCGCGACAAAATGGCCGAAAGTTCAGCATCATGGTTTGGGGTTGCTTATGTTTTCATGGCGTGGGGACATTATGTCGAGTGGAAGGAAATATAAATTCTGAAAAATACATTGACATATTAGATACAAACCTCTGGCCTGTGATAGTGCGTCATTTTCCCAACGGAAGCTACCTTTTTCAGGATGACAATGCCCCCGTACATCGATCTCGTAGGACCCAGGAATTCATTGCCAGAAATCGAATTAAAGGCATGAGCTGGCCTGCACAGTCTCCAGACTTAAACATTATCGAAAATGTTTGGCTATATATTAAACCGAAACTTCAATCACAGATGCACAATATAAATTCCGCAGATGAACTTTTTCAACACACGCTGAGGATATGGCAGGACATTAACTTAAATTATGTGAGAAATCTTTATAATTCTGTTCCCAGGAGAATACAGCAAGTAATTCGATTGAAGGGACACTTAACTAAGTACTGAGGTAAGTTATTTTATTTTATCTAAGTAAACCAACTGTCAAGAAGGTTTTCCGTATGAGTTATCTCGCTTGCATTGGTAACGTGACGCCACTTTTGTCCCCCTACTGTATATTTTATGACAGTCACGGCCACGCACTTGAGCTATTGTTTGAAACCCTAGTCCTGCTGTACATAAATATTTATCTAAATTGAAATGTTATTCATGATTAGAATCGAATAGAGGAATGATTTATATGTAATAAAACACCATGCAGATACACTTGTATATATGTGCATTTATATGTGATAAACGTCGTCTGCGTCTGCCCAGCTAAGACAAAACTGTTGGCGTATTTCAGATTTAACAGTGAGCCCCTGTGATGTGGTTTTTATTATTATTATTATTGGAAACTACCGGTTTACCTTCGTGAAATAACATCGTATAAGTATTGTAACATAAAATTCATTTGTAATGTAGTGTGGATATAAACAAGACATAATAACATTGTGTTTAAAATAAGCTTTATATAATGTTTTCTTTTTCGAAAATTGGCGTAATACCGAATGGCCTTGATCGTTTGACGACCGTGCAAGTGCAAAAAGGTAGTGGATGACAGCGTTCAAATCACGGGGTGGGAATTTATTTTTTATTTTTTTTTTTGCGGGGGGGGGGTCCGAGAACTTTTTTTTAAAACAATTTTACACATATACTTATATATCATGTAAATGCATCCGCAAGTCTATCCATTTTTAAAATATTCGAGAAGGGGGAATTTTAATGCAAAACTAGAAACTGAAGGTTATTTAATAATCTCTCTCTCTCTCTCTCTCTCTCTCTCTCTCTCTCTCTCTGATTGTTTTTTAAGTGGATTGTTTAATTTTTTTTATCTTATTAAGTCTCTCTCTCTCTCTCTCTCTCTCTCTCTCTCTCTCTCTCTCTCACGCTTGCACAAAAATCCCTAATGTGTGTATTTTATCAACCCATTCATGTTTTTTTTAAAACAATTTTACACATATACTTATATATCATGTAAATGCATCCGCAAGTCTATCCATTTTTAAAATATTCGAGAAGGGGGAATTTTAATGCAAAACTAGAAACTGAAGGTTATTTAATAATCTCTCTCTCTCTCTCTCTCTCTCTCTCTCTCTCTCTCTCTCTCTCTCTCTGATTGTTTTTTAAGTGGATTGTTTAATTTTTTTTATCTTATTAAGTCTCTCTCTCTCTCTCTCTCTCTCTCTCTCTCTCTCTCTCTCTCTCTCTCTCACGCTTGCACAAAAATCCCTAATGTGTGTATTTTATCAACCCATTCATGTAAACACACCTTCCGTATTTTGTATTACTGTCAGAGGAATATATTTTAAAGACACATGTACTACTACAAAAATGATGATATTTTTGCACATTTTTTTAGAATGGACGTACGGCATTATAAATGTGTTCTATGTGGAGGAAGACCTACTCCATCTCAGCGTCGCCCCGCCAGCTCCTTTTTACAGATTTTATCCAGACATTTTTCTGTGAATGCTGTAGAAACAGACGTGTTATGCAATAAATGTCGCCACAAGTGTCGAAATGTCTCACGAAGGAAACAGATTCCCAAGGCTAACCCTAGTGAGGAGGATGAATCCAAGGATCCTACCTTCACATCTCCAAAGAAAAGGAAACCCATTCCCATATCCAGTCCACCATCAATTTCCTTACCTCTGCCATCTTCAAGCAAGAGTCATGCATATTGTTTTGTCTGCAAAAAGCCAGGTCCTAAGCTACTTTCCGTTTCAAATCAGTGTAGGATACATGCATTTGTAAGGAAGGAAATAATCATCCCACAAGGAGCGAGATGTTGTGCAGGCCATTTGGAAAACGGAAAACTTTCGGACGACTCTCTGCAAAATACTAAAACCAATGACAGTGTGTTGCTTAACAGGGCCTCTGTTCTTACCATCATTCAGAGCTTAAGGGAAATGGCTGTCGAGCACCCACGATTAGATTTCGACGATGAAAGCAGCATGGATGATGATGACTACAAAGTTCTCATCGGATTTTCACGTGGGGAATTTCAGGACATTATTTCATCTATAACAAGTATAAACTCATCAAAAAACAGGAGCAAGAGAACATGCGTTGCCATTCTCCTTGTGAAATTACGTTCAGCACTTTCCAACAAAATGCTTGCAGTTCTGTTCAATATGACAAAATATCAGGTAAAATTTTACTTACTTGCATGTATGTAAAATGAAGTGATGATTAACAATTGTTTGATCTGTCAATGAGAATACATAACATCATCAATGTATATTACTTTTTCTCAGATTAGACGTGCCATCAAATCTGCACGAATGGCCCTCATGACAGACTTTGTACCAAACAATTTGGGATTTCAGCATATATCTCGGGAAGACGTCATTCAGAAGCACACACGTGAACTCGCCAGGGATCTCTTATCTCCTGGTTTTATGGTAGATCCAGCTATATTGGTCTTAGATGGCACATATGTGTATATACAGAAAAGTTCAAACTTCTCTTTTGCCAGGAGATCTTACAGTCTACATAAACACAGACCCCTTCTGAAGCCTATGATGATAGTTACCACCACGGGGTATATCGTTTCCATTCTTGGACCATATTTGTCAGATGCAAAAAACAATGATGCCAGCATTTTAAAGCACATGATACACTGCAACACAGAAGAACTTAGGGAATGGCTTAAGGAAGATGACATTTTTGTAGTTGACCGGGGATTCAGAGATGCTGGTGAAATTTTGAGAGATATTGGAATTAAAATGGAGATGCCATCATTTATGCCAAAGGGAGCAAAGCAACTGTCGACGCAAGATTCAAACATTTCTAGGGTAGTTACAAAGATATGCACATATATTTAAGGGCAAGCATTAAATATAATGTACAACTTATAAATATATTATAATTAGAAATCTAATTCGTAACAAATGTATAATTTGAATATCCAATAAGTTCGTAATATGCTTTAAATCAACATTGAATTTGCTGAAAGCGTGAATTCACGTTTGTTCGCTCTAACCGTACTTAATGTTCTTATGAAAAAAAATAACCAACTAACGTTTATATGCATATAGGTCAGATGGGTTGTTGAAGCTGCAAACGGCAGGCTGAAGCAATGGAAGTACCTTGAAAAGACCTTGCCAAATACACAGATCCCATTTATAGGAGATTACGTGAAGATAGTAGCTGCCCTTTGTAACAAGTACCGACCACCATTGTGCAAGACATCTGATGATGACCAATCACTTGCTGCAAAAATGTTGCATCTCGCTAAAAATGTGAACGATTTACAGACACGTGTAGATGAAGAAGGTCTGGATAGGAGATCGATGCTTTGGGTGAAGGTTGACGAAGAAGACGTCGCACCAGATTTTCCTCGTTACAGCGAAGCAGATATACGGGAACTAACTTTAGGGGTCTACCAGCTACGAATGGCCAGATCGTATACACAAGAACACATTGATGCAGACGGCAAGTTTGAAATTTTAGTGAACGATGATATTCCGAACATACTGTCGTCCAAAATCCAGAGTAGACATGTCTCAGCAAAACAGTATAAGTGCTGGATAAGTTACGATGAAGGTGTAATTAATGGCTGGTACTGTAAGTGTAAATCAGGAGGTAGGGTGGTGGGGATGTGCAGCCATATTACTTGTGTCATCTGGTATTTGTCTTGCGCTAGACACAACAACGAGACCGTTCAAGGTGTAAGGAATTGGAGCACATCCATTGATGATGCCTCAGATTTACCTGAGGTCATTGACGCATCAGACAGTGATGAGGACAGTGTGTTTGAAGAGTGAAGATTTCTAATTTTTTGTTGTATTTTTAGAATTAAGGTAGCTCATTACACCGAGACTCTTACTTTTCAACTTTTATGACACTACGCCACAAGGTGCCGATTTAAATCTTTTTGTGAATTTACTGGCATCGATCGATCGATCATCCTAGCTATCGCCAATGCGTAAGATATGAAAATCATGTTTTTTCCGTTATTGATGTAATTCTATTATTATTACATATTTAAATCAAACTTTTATTTGTACACAATTAAAAAAACGTTCATATCATCAATCTTATCTTACTCTTACATATTTTAGATTATACAATCTAAAATGAAATGGCAATAAAGTATTGTGTTCGTACATTCACAATCATTCACTAATGCGGGGAAAAAATGAGTATTTTTGTCCCCCAAAATACACTGTATGGTAAACGAAAGTTATGTCATTCGGGGACGCTTGCTCACCTTTATTGTCGCCATTTTTTTTTCCGGATAAACATGACTTTTTAGCCATGATAATAAATAGAGAAATTACTCTTTTTATTTTATCTATTAGATTAATGTTTGTAACTTTATAATTCTGTATAACTGAACCATTGTAATGTGCACTTTTCGTCGTCGCGCGATCTCCCTGATTTTGTATTCATTATGTTTTATAATAAATTCATATTGGGTCAAATTAGTGCAAAACAAATAATTCATGTTTTTCCAAATTTTAAATGTGGTGCAAGTTCTATTTTTTTTTCTATTCTGTCGAACATCTCAAAACATCGCTTAACGTTTGGGGAGAAACATCGTAAATGTACGTCAAACTTAACGTCAAAGTGGCGACGTCATCGGTTTGATATAAGAATTTCCGTTAAATATATTGTAGTTTCTATTAAGAATAAACACTAACAATGGCCATTTTTAAAAATTGTACATTCTCAAATACCATATTTAGCATTTTGGTGAATTTCCATGACAGGGCATATTTTGGCCAAAACCGTACCTTGTTCTTTACCTATATTTCGTTTGTTATATTCAATTTTGAACAAAAGAATATTAAACTATAAACTGGTCTATTTATCCCTATGATTTAGAGGAGTTGTTGCTAAGATATTATAGATCTACTGATCGCTGATATCAGTGATTGAGCTGAGAGGTCGTGAATCCGAGTTCTGTATGTGCCGTGACTGCGTCGGACCAAGGATGTAAAACATAGGTATTATATTGATCCTTCGCAAAACGCTCAGCGTTTGGAAGTGAGCGTTACAGGTCGTTACCCGATATAACCTTTGGAATAGTGGTCCCGTTTTTGTGACAGGCATTGACATATTAAAAATCTATGCTATAGCCATAAGCACCATTCATAAAAGTTGTGGTAGTTTACCTAAAACAGGTGAAATCTCAATATGAGTAAGGAATTCTCCGCGAGACTTACGAACAACCATTTTAAGACATTACCCTTTATAGAATGGCCTATAATGGTTCCCACACCAAGACGATCCTGATCGCCCCATTGCCAGTCGGGTCCTCGTCTTACTCTTGTTCCCGTACAAGGCATTGAAGGATATCGTTCAATATATAGATCATCATTGTCCTTTCTGTTGTCTACATCTTCACTGAATACTTCCTTTTCATTTATAATTTCACAGATGCAACTCTGATTAAAAACAAATCTCAAGAAATGATGTATGCATACTTTCAAATGGCCATTCCAATGCTTTGCAATTTATAACTTACAACATCTTCCTCACTGTGGTAAGAGGATGGTCGGGAAGACAGTTCAGCAGTAAACCTGGTCTTCCTCACGATACTTTCTGTCAGACATCCTTCAGGTAATTCCGATATAAGAAGAGCAGCCCGTCTCTGAAAATTGAATTGGGATATAAGAAAACTATGGTTTTGAAAGTACTCTGAAAACTCTAAAACAATATTAACAGGAAATACTCACAACATACAACGAAAAACGTGCGCATCGCCTTGCCTCGTCAAATGAAAGCAATCTACCACCTCTTGCTGCAACTGCTAGGGTTCCTAACAAACGCTAGAATGTGAAAGGTATTACATATAATATTATGAAAATACGTAAAGCTACATAAAAGATATCCGGCCGCTGACATGAAATTTGCAAAGCTTCACAACAGAATATTAGAAATCTTACGTAGTTTGGTTTGGTACCAACAGGTATGAATGTAAAAGGGTTCGATCTTCCTTGTGCCTCAATGAGAATTAAGAGTCTGTTGAATGTCTACAATAAAGATTGACGTATCAATAATCATAATTTCATTAGATGAAAAGGCCAATACAACAAACAGTCTTTAACCTCGTAATTCATGCAAACAATGTATGGTTCTTGGTAATAAACAATACAATATAATAGAAAAGGCTAAGACAACGAACAGTATTCAATCTCGTAATTCCTATTGGAAATACAAATCTGAAAGATGGACAAACACGAACCTCTAAACATCCTAGAGGTGGGGTTTGGATCTAAGTTCAATAAACGAACATTATAGATAGAAATAATGAGCTATTAATAGAAGGAATCATACAACACTCTCATTTGATGTTTCAATTTCTTCCAAAGAACTTGACATGCCAGTAGGATTTCCATCAGAAATTACCACCACTCTGGCCCTTACAAAAAGAGGTTCTACAATTGCTGTGTGACCTAGATCAGGAAATAAAAGTGCAATTGAATACTCCTGAAAGATCAAAAGACTTATCAATAATGTAAACATTTTATGTTCTATTTCTGCTTTTAATTGTTATTTAAGGATGTTGACTCCATAGTGTGATAGTATCAAAACGTTCTTTCCAATACATATTTTCTACATCAGTTCAGTTACGATTAAACAATCATAGAGTACTGTTGGATTTGTTATGATCTATGTGATACTGCATTGTACATTTCTGATATCAATAGTAAGATGTTTAAAGATATTAAGACCTCTAAATCTTCAAAAGAAATGAATGTTCCACATTTTCATATACAACCTATCTAAAATTAGACCTTCTCAAATCGTTTCCCTGGCGAAAGCTCTGACAGCATTTCATTTGAAGTCATGCTATTCAAACTTTCACACTTAACCAATCAAGACGTTTCCATATGAGTGAAAAATTCTCGAGACGGACGTTAAACAATATACATGCAATGAATCAATCATTGGCCAATCAAATGACAGCTTTCGCAAACATGAAAGCTTTGCTGATATATCGAAACATCCTATAAACAACCCCACGCGGCAAGGGAAATTCCAACATGATGCACTTAATTCGGAATCAGCATTGTCTAAATTTGGATTGAAAGCGTAAACGATCGAATTACAAGAGGTATTCAATATATTTATTTCCCTTAAACTTATGGCACGGTACTGCAGTAATAAAATACACAGCTTTACGCAGGCATTGATTGAATGATTGTTTATTGTTTTACGCCACACTCAACAATTTTTCAGTTATCTGGTGGCGTCCAGTTTTTATTGGTGGAGGAGAGAACCCAGATACAAGGTACCACCGATTTGGAAGTCTGAACTGAACACGTGACTTGTCTCTCGACTTGCTGTCTAAATAACATGCATTCGAAATGACCGAGTGATTATTGCTGGTAAACATCGATATAAAACCCAAATAATCCTGGTTAAGACAGCTGAAATAATGTATGTCATGTCTTACGGCTTCATAAATACCCTTGTGCTATGATTGTAAAGTGGACAAAAGTTATTGAAATACAAGTTTTTAAAATGCAGAGAAAATTGCCAAACAGTCTCTACCCCCACCCCCAATGCATCTAAAATATTCCTTTGTGCTTCTTTTTACGCAGTTATTTGGAATTCGTTCAAACATATTTTTAATTATATTTATTTTCTTTCTTTTTCGACCGACGCTATTTTTACAATCCTAGTACACTATAGTAAAACGATTTCTGATTGGTCGTTAATTCTTGGTAAAGGTACTATTATTGGTCGAATATTTATTGAATTATTCATAACACTGGTGTCAATAACATGACTTCAAATGCAATGCTCTCCGATCCTTCACCAGTGTAACGATTAGAGACGTAATTTTAATTAGATTGTTTTCATATACAAAATATAACAAACATTTATCATAATAACCTTGCCATATAATATGTAAAGAGAAGTTTCATAGAAAAAGGCAGATCATAAGAAATCTTAGAATTTTGTAGTTGTGTGCAACCTTGGATCTTTGCAAGTAATTTATTTATGTATTTGATTGTGTGCTCACAAAATAAATTGATGTATATTTCTTTGTAATAGTCAACAATCCTTATTTTCCTTCCAAAATCGAGAAATTACACATTCTTTCTTAACCTTGTAATACGGTTAGTTGGTTGTATATTGTTTAACGTCCAACTCGAGAATTTTTCATTCACATGGAGACGTCACCGTTGCTTGTGAAGGGCTGGAAAATTAAGGTCTATGCTCGGCGCTTACAGCCTTTGAACAGGGAGGAATCTTTATTGTGCCAAACCTGCTGTGAAACGAGGTCTCGATTTTTACGGTCTCATCCGAAGGACCGCCCCATTTATTCTCCTGAGCTTTTGAACACAACTGCGCAGGATGCTATAACTTAGTATTTACTGGTTCATTACTGATCCCATTGGTGCAAACATATTACACTAGTATTACTGAACCTTATCCAGTCAAGAAAAAAACAAACAAACAAACAAAAATAAAAAAAACAACAACAATATTTGTCAATTCAAATTTTGAAACAGTTTATCAGGGATTATATTTTGTGGTGGAAGGATTGATTAAAAGTTCTACATCTGCATGATTTTACAGTTTCTTTTTCATCCAATATATCTTCTATTTTTATACCCCTATACGTGTATTGCAGTGCTATAATTCATGATACAAGTAGTTGAGACTTGGAACTAAATCAAATGTTGTTATTCATTCATTTGGTTGATACATTTTTCCGAACATAATATCGATTTTTAAAGTTTCAATTAATATGCTCCAACATTTGTATAAAACTCAATGCAACCTCTACTTTATTTATTTTCATTTTAGATTTGAAAACAGACTTTGAAATTTATGTGAAATTTTAGAAATTGACAATACTCCTGATATGTTCTTTTAAACTTTCCGATTCTACATCATGAATTTTTTCCGTATATCAAGTGCAAAAAAGGTCATTATTCATTTCCATTACTAGTATCATACCTTTTTTGTATCTTTATTGTTAGAAGACATCATTAATAATAATAATGATAATAATACTACTACTACTACTACTAGTAATGATAAATTTATATAGCGCCTTATATAAAATAAATTACCCTAAGACGCTTTTCAAGAGTTAGATGAGGTAACAACGAAATAAAATGAGGTAACAAAGAAATAAAAAAATATTACATGTGTATCTATTTTATGTAATGATTGATTTGTATTGCTTATCTTCTGTTGACATCAACAGACAAAAGAAATTTAAATGAATAAATCTTGAGTAAGCTTTAAGTGCAAAAAAGTCAAGTTTAAAGCATTGTACTCATTAACAAGCTTTGTGACGCAAATTTTCCTTTTTAATTTCCCAATTCTCCTTCAATGTAGAAATAAAAAATACACTTCCCAAAAAATGACATTGCTACAAAACTCTGTTGCGAACCTCTTTAAACTTGGGCATCATGTATATGTCAAAATTTGTGGCACCTCAGCCAAGGATGAAAATTTCTAAAATTGGATTTGAATTTAGAGGAAATGCAAGAGTTCATTATCGTGCTAATTCCTAGCATGACAAAGTACCTCGGTGTTTGAAATATGTGGAAAAAATCCGTGGTTTTAGCTTTCAATATGCTGGGATAGATAGTCTGTGACTGACAAATAGTCATTATCAACGAGTACTATGAAAAGGAGAAACTTATGAATTTAGTGAATGTTTGTTTTAGGTCGAGAATTTTCACTTATACCGATACACCAATTGTAAGTGAAGTACCACAAATCTATATCTATTCGTAGTATTCAGGGTCGTAACAGTGCTGTTTTTGACCGTACTATCGACTGCCGCGATATGGTCCTTCTTTTCAAGGTCATATCCGAAAGACCTATAATTCCCACTTGCAAATTCTAAGCGCTTGGCGGAGCAGTCACTACCTGTGTTTATGACATAGGTTTGACGCGGCCATGGCATGAGCGGGGATCAAACTCACGACCTCACGGTTACAAAGGGAACGCTCTACCACTAAGTATCTGTGATTGTGATTAATTTGTAGATTTTGAAGGGGGGGGGGGGGTTATGATAGAAGATTAAAACAAGGCCCCTTCCATTCTCTGTCATAATATGACTTTTTTTTTAAAAGCGTATGCATTGTAAACGGTTTTTTTTAACTATTGAAAGATTTGAGTTACAGATATTGATGACTACAGAATTCATCATTGTAAAATGAGAGTCTATTGAATTAAATCGGTTAATAAATTCAATATGCATTTAGTGTTTCAAAATTCAAGCTGGTCTGATGAGCAAACACTTTTCAAATATTTCAGAACTAACCTCCTCCTAAACTGATGCATGAAAGAGATAACAGTATTCCTGCTTCCAATGGCGAGGGGCCTTTGCACTCAACATTGTCTAAAAAATTAAATTGGAATAATTAATATCTGTAATTATATTTATTACACAATAATTTAATTTTACTTGTAACAAGCAATTGAGCACTCTGAAAAAAAAATGTAACTTGGTATGGGGAGACACCCCCTTGATAACGAAGACAGCACTACTTTTTACAATTATACCTCTGTAAAGTTTGAAGGTTTCTATGAATGGAAAACCGTGCACAATAAAATGCATTTTGTTTATACATATTTTTTGTCTTGACTTCAAACAAGACATATATTTTCTTACAAGTAATGATACACAAAACACTAATAAAAAATTTATACAAATTCTGACACCAAGATATCATATCCGAAATAATGGTAATCAAATACTTGCAAAGTTTGCGGTTTCATTATAAAGATATTTTACGAGAGAGAGAGAGAGAGAGAGAGAGAGAGAGAGAGAGAGAGAGAGAGAGAGAGATTGGTTTGCCTATAGAGGTACGAAACTATCAGGTCGTAAAAAAATGTGTATTACACAACGTCACGTCCCATCGATTGACAGAGCCGTGAATTGTTTACATATGTTACTGTGTTGGATTTTATTGCATGCTATGGTGAGTTATAAGGTAGTTTAAAACTTTTATGAAATCAAAAATATTTAAATCACTAATTCTATTACTCTTTCTGGTTTTCTACGTGATGTATTTTGTGTGATGGCAGATTTAACTTTCGCTTTCTGTCAGAGTGACTACAAAATCTATCTCGGGTTGCGAAGGAAACATCAGGCCTAAATATGGAACCCACACATATCTTATATTATCAAGATTAGTTGCAAACTCCACCTTACGTTTTCAAATGTCATGAACTAAGTACATGTTCCAGTTGTGCGAAGAACCAATATGGTTTCTTTCACGTTCGACACTTTGTCAGTATGTTGCCAAGCGAATCATCGCGCGGTGCAAGCATTTTTTTTATTTTTATTTTACATTTAAATCATAAATTAAGACTTGTGCAATTTAGTTTTGTCTTTTTAGATTGAATTATAAGGAATGACATGCTTCGCGGATTATAAAGCGTAAACTGCACCAAGTTACATTATATCGTATAACATAGGTCAAAATTAGCTTCATTCCTTAAATGTAGGTAAAATAGCATTGTATAATTCTATTTATTGCAGCAATACATAGCTACCAAGTTGAAAATTGATGAACGTTTTTGTACTACGTATTATGCATCTCTATTGTGTAGATAAGTCCACGAATGTTGAGAGTTACATCATCTGTTTTATTTTACAAAGCAAAGATCAGTGTGTAGTAGTAAATTGTTATCTCAGTCTAATACACAGACAAAGCAAAAAATCTGAGAATCTGTAAAAATACCGCTACAGGTAAAAGACAAATACTTGCCGAGGCATTTTTTGATCGAATAATAATTGTTGGAGTAATAATGTAGGAATTTCACTTCATCTCCAAATCCTATTACAGCCACATTGTCATCCAATTTCATTTCTTCATATTCTGAAATATACATACATACATACATACGTACATACAGATAGATAGACACATATATATATATATATATATACGAAATTACGAAATTTTGTCCATATCCCACATTCTATTCCTACGCCGCGTAAATAATGAGAAATACAATTAAATGTATGTGCATAGGAAATGGATCAGGGTAAAGGAATTCCCAATAAAATTGATGAAAGGAGCACAGGTGTCGTCATATTATTCAAAATTTGAAAACAATGAATTTAGATATGAAGTTGAGAACTAGGGAATGCCTGTCATTTCCATTCCTAGTCTAGTCATAGTCTAACATGTGAAACAGCTCGCATTTCCATTCCTAGTCTAGTCATAGTCTAACATGTGGAACAGCTCGCATTTCCATTCCTAGTCTAGTCATAGTCTAACATGTGGAACAGCTCGCATCAGGGCATGTTTTGTACTGATCGTCAAAGATAACAATGACAATTTTGTCAATGACCATGGAAACAAAAAAAATATATCTGCAAAATTTAGGCGACATGGAATAACTGAAGTCTTTTTTTTGAAATTCAAGTTGAAAGCCGTCCTATTGAACCCCTTCCCTCTCTTCCTCTGGTCAGAATTGAATAACGCACTGTATTTTTTTTTTGAATGGTAGAAAACCCGATACTTCGCATTAGACACCGAACACAGTAACATTATATCTACCCCATTACATGTATCTAGTTGATATCAACTGTCCAACTCCATGCACCAAATAAACGCCACATTCAACTGGACAGATGTAAGAAACTCAAGCACACCTAACACTGAAAGTACCACGACACTCAATATCACAAAATGTCCTGAATGGTAATGGACGTGGTGGAAGAGTCATCATCAACATTGACACACGCGATAACAACACGTCCAAAAAAACGAGATCGCGCTTCATCTGAGACAAAGATTCAAATGGCTGACATTTTTTGTGAATAATCACCCAGTTTCAATGTATAACGTCTTAAAATGTAACTCTTTTCTCATTTAAAAATTATATTTTATCAATTAAATATGTGACCGTCAATATCCTTTTTTATCTATATTTTCCAACGAACGCAATTTTATGAATTTACTTCAAGTTAAGGTACAACGAAAGGGAATATTTTAAAATGCAAATAAATTGTCTGCAAGAATAAAATATGTGATGAAACGAATATCTCATAGTTTGTGGAATCTCCCAAGACTTGTGAATAGAAAACACAAACAAATCGTTGGATAATAATCGTATCCAACCATACGAGAATACACACACACACACACACACACACACATATATATATATATATATATATATATATATATATAGATAGATAGATAGATAGATAGATAGATAGATAGATACACACACACACACACATATATATATATATATATATATATATATATATATATATATATGTGTGTGTGTGTGTGTGTGTGTATATATATATATATATATATATATATGTATGTATGTATATAGCATTTCTTGTTTAACACGACCTTTCAAAGGCGGTCTAGTGATAATTTGAATGATTGTCTTTCTAAAAATGGTAAAGATAACGAACATTGAACAAGTTCATTTTTTTCTATAAATAATACAAAATTGAGAGCAGGTTAAACATGTACCCTAGAAACACAAGAAATGGAATCAAGTGTTTAGTATGAGTAACTATACCCTGTTGATCAGTCACACCCGCTGTGATCTCTCTATCTTGGTCAAATAAACAAAGTAGTCTGTAGTCTTATCAGTGAAGAACGATTTAACAACTGGTATGGAACGGGTGTAAAACAGCATTTAGCCTCATTCCGGATATCAAAACTAAGAAAATTGCAACTCTTCAGAAAAAGAAGTTACGAAAAGTATGCTTCACTTGGACAAATCTTGTATTCAAATTAGTGATAGTTAAATATCTTCCCAATTTAAGGAGTTTTTTTTTCAGAATGTTGCAAGCGAATATCCTAGTGCCAAAAACGTAAGCTATTAGATTAAATTTCTGATGGTTGGTAGCGGGGGACGATTCAAAGATAACTCACAACATCGTGTATTTCCTCTACTGTATGGTGTGTAAATATTTACTCATTTTGTTAGATTTTCTTAAGTTAATGCGTATATACAAAGTTCGTCATTTTTAAATTCAAACATCATTTTATTAGCTGGTCATTTTTTACATTTGTGATAAATGGCAGGTTGAACTAATGAATACGAACTCGTATACTGAAGGATTACCCTACTCCTTTTTTTTTTCTTCCACGATTTTGGGGTTTGTGCAGAGCTTCTCTTATAGCTAAGTAAGATTTATCAAAAAGAAATATGAAGAAAATTTTAATCTCCGTTTACCCTTCGCAAAAACGACGCTTAGTGCCTGAACTCATTATATCTGATGCATGAAGTGTACTTATTTGGGGAAAGAGTTCCAATTCATTTCCCATAGACCTGAATACTAACATTTGGTCCTCTCACTAATTAACGAAAATAATTTTAGATAAATGACCACCAAGATTTCAAATTCATTCCTAGTGCTAATAACAAACGACAAAATTTATATAGGGTCCCGTTGCTTTTATAGGTCATATTTGTACAACACATAGCAATCTGCAGCAAATTACACATTTCATTTCAAACACACCTCTACCATGGTAATTTTCTCAGTCATTTCTCGATTTTGTCCGATAATTTTTCATCCCCACAATTAATTGAAACTTTTATATTATTTTGAAATAATTTCACTCTTGTTATTAGCCAATCAAGCCACACCTAAACATTTAGACCTCCATTCAATCTTGGGGTAAACTGCGTCCGGGTTACGCATCCGGGGGTTAGGTACTCTCATTCCATTTACAGCAACAATTGCCCAAGTTAACGCAGAAAACGAGATCTCGTTGGTCATACTAAACATCGGAGACGAAATAATAGTTCCGATATCCCGTATTACAGGTTGTATTTGCAAGTAACGTTATTATAACGACCATAGAATTTGTGATTGGTGCATTTAACTGAGACTGCTGAATCCTTTATTTTTCAGTAGCATGTCACAATTTGAGAATTAATCATACGCGGAACATGGTCTCGCGTATAGAATCAATTGAGAAACATAAATGCAAAATGCAAGTGATAATGGAAATTTGCGATATATGAGAAACGGAAATCATTCATTTTGCCGTAAACATCTACGTTCAGTAAAATATTCAAATATTATACAGATATGACAGACCATGTGGTGTCTTATTTCAAATTCACTGGACTATATGGAACCGAGTTTCGTTTGAAAGTGAATGTTGTTGATATATAATTAATAAATCAATCCATATCTATGTAGCAATATTCCATTATCTCTAGAAAGTTATTGAAAAGTACTGGAGATAAAGGTACCCTTGCCAGACTCCGACTGGAGAGAATCATGCAAAAGACCGTCGAAGACCACCACATGTCATTCGCCATTGGCGGCAGGACAGTCTGTAATCTTCGAATCTCAAATTGCATAGATCTCATGGGGAACGTAACATCGAGCTCCAGGATCTAACATACTTACTCCAAGAGCATAGAGGTCAGCACAACATCACCACGAATAGTGAACCCTTGAAAGATGTAACCAGCTTCAAGTACCTAGGAGCAACCCTACCCAAAGACGGCACCTGAACAGGATTAATTCTGCAATAGCAGCGATAACCAGACTGAATATGGTATGGAAGAGCAACATTAGATTCCATACAAAATTCCTATTGGATGTGAGGCATGCTGTAGCCGTAATTAATTTCGTTAGGAACACATTTCGTTGTTTTTGTATCGAACACGATTTCTTGTGGATTAATTTGCGTTGTTTGTGATCATTTAAAAATCACATATTATGCTTACCAAGTCTGCAATCCTAACTTGCTGCAATACAATTACGATACAAGCGCCAGTTATAGACCAATTTGTATGCGAAGCGTGTCGTCGTTGTCACCAGTTCGCAAACAAATCCATACCTAGCAATCTGTTTAAGCTTGGGTCATTCATTTGATTTACTCGAGATTTATACTATGGTTGACATTGCATTCCGTTTAAAGTCGTAAAAACATCAAACATACATCTACAGTGGACAATGAAGGTAGAAACAAGTGCTTGGAAAGACTGCTATGCACCACTGACCTGCGGTACCTGGTCAGCAAATCTGTTGGGCCCTAGGAACCTCTGCTGACGACTGTCAAACATGGTTTGGTTACATCATACAACATAATAACCTTTCCAAAACCAAGGCATTGTAGAGGGAAGGGCAACAGGGAGAAAACTGGTTCAACAGTTCAAGGAATAAAAGAAATGTTGAAGTCCACAACATTACATTTCTTTCTCATATATTAACTTTTAATCAAGTTCTGCCTTACAACAATAGAAAACAAATCAGGTAATAAACGAGTAAGAGTACACTTTGTTGGGAATTCCAACAGACTCTTGGACTACTTAATTTTCAAAGGATACACAGTTTTGTCAATGAGGAAACAGGATATACTGAATTGCAGAATCAGAACTATCTTTAGCAAGGTAATTTGTGGATAACTGAGCACAATATAAGAATATATTTGAGTTCCATTTTTATTCAAGAAGCAGTTGTCTATAATTTCAAAATGTCTACTCTTAAATATATTGTGATCAATGGTTGAGTAAAGTGTTGCAAAGGTGTATGTTTTTATGCTTTTGATTTTTGAAAAAAATTGTGATATAAAATTTATGAAAATATCTTTGGAATTTTTGAGAATATACAGTTGATTTACACCACTTCTTGTTGTGACACAATAGACCTCAAGTTTTGTGATGAATTTCGGGATTCAATAAGAGTTATATCCCTTTATACTGTTTTGCTAATCAATGGTTTTGTTATTAATGTAATTACCATCTGGTCATGATCCGTGGATAAACAATTAGTAATTATCATGGTTACACAATTTACGTGCTTTTTATGGGAAGTGTTGATAACATATGAATTGTGTATGGTATGGAAGCTATAAGTTCTACAATTCAAGAGTAATGTTGAATGTGAGGTCAATTCATTGCATGGTGATTACATAGAGTTTTCTGGTTTATCCCTGCTCTCTGTACACAGACATTACTAGAAGTTAATAGACCCTTTACTATCAGAAGGAAGTGTGTAAAAAACGAATTTATGTGCTTTTCTTTGGTATTAATAAGTGCGTTGGTCAGTTCCTATTTCTCAACAAGTGTACAACATTCTCTGCTTGTTATCAATACATTGCATTTGTGTACTGGTACATCTCTGTTAGTGCTGTCTGTTGTCAATTCCTCTAGTATGCTCCACAAATGTGAATCGCGCTAGTAGTGTAGTTGTTCTTCACTTGACAACATTGTTTAGATTTATACGTCTCCAATTTTTAAATTTAACCAAACGTGATGAAGTCTGCACTTGTAAATATTCAGCACCAGGTCAGAATTATCTGTTGCTATCAAAGGTTCGAGCTCACGGGGATAACCCTCAGTATGTTACAATATATCCATTCCAACAGTTAATATATTTTTGAGAATTAGACGTGTTAAAACATTTACTAGTTACATGTTAGAACATTTACTACGTCTAGCAATGTATTTATGTTTCTAAATGTTTTTATGAATTTGTGGAATTCATTAATAGTACACTAACTCCCATTGATTGTGGCATTAATGAAAATGCGAAAATAAGAAACAGTGATCAATCTCATAAATCCTATATAGACTACAAACCAGAAAGTTGGGCAAACACGGACCTCTGGACATGCCAGAGGTAGGATCTGGTGCACAGGAGGAGTGAGTATCCCCTGTTGACCGCTCACATCCACCATGGGCCCTACATCTTAATGAGGTAAACGGAATAATCCGTAGTCAGAATCAGTATGCCAGGAACGGTCACGATTCGCGTGTAACTTGTCAGACAGCATATGACCTATTGAAAGATTGTATTGGCAAACTAGATCGTAATAATGACCATAGAATTTGCGAAAGCTGACTTTAAACGAGACATCTAAAAACCCTGTAATATCAACTTGTTTGTCAGTAGCTTGTCGCGATTCAAAAACTTATCATACATACGCAGAAACGTTCTTGGGTATAATCAGTTGAGGAATATAAACACCATATGCAAGTGATAATGGAATATTGCTGCATAAGAATGGGAAGTAAATGAGTTTGCAACTGAAATGTGATTTTGTAGAATTTCATTATTTGAAATTTGTTCATACGCTGGATTTAACAATATGGAATTAAAGTCATGTACTTCTAAAATACAGTTTCATGAACAACCTAACATGCAAAGAAATTGTTGTTAGAAGCCTTGTTATTTGGAAAGAATATAAGTATTATATCTAATTCTTTTCTTATCAGCCGCCAGGAGGCAGGTGATTATTTGTCATGATTCACAAACACGAACGTGCCTTTCTGTGGGCCTACATTATAGAATAATAAAGTTAATTATACATATATATATATATATATATATATATATATATATATATATATATATATATATAAAACTGTTGAAGCCCCTGTAACATCAACTTGTTTGTTAGTAGTCTGCCTCCATTTACAAACTGATCATACGCAGAACAGTGTATATACAATGTATTTTTTTCTTTGGTGTACACCTTTCCCTTATATTCATATGTTACTTTTAAAAAGAATATTAATTGAAAACGAAATAGTTGTTTTCCATAGTTATTTTACATATGAGTTTCTTATATTTCATTAGAGTTGAAACGTATTTAAAACAATAGGATATTTAATAATGTAATGGTATATCATGTTAAATGTGAACAATAGCTTTACCTTTATTATAGTTAAGGACTAATGAAGGTGGAAAACTAAGCTTCGATATAAAAACATGAACATTTCTTTTATATAGTTTTTATTGTTCAAAAGATATGCTTACTCCTATGAATCAAACCCCACCTCTGATATTTCCTGGGACGTTTATTTGTCCTACTCACAATTTTATACTCTTTATCATATTTTTGAGATAGATGACTCTGTGTTGTGCTCAATTACTTTCATTTTACATAGCTTTGATACTTATCATTTGCCGCTTGAGTCAACTAAGCACGGAAGAATAGATTGTCAGCACTTTTTTCTTTTATGTCTCCAATACGAAATTCCTCTTATACTCTATTAATTCTGAGAGGGACCCAATGTCTTTCTCTTCATATTTTTTTTTTCGCCTGGTATTATTTTCGACAGGATTCATAATAGAAAGGAAATTCTGCTCCTTAAATTTCTGGCATTATAAAATGAGTAATTCAGATCGTCATTTCCAACTATATATTACATCACTACGTATGACATGAATTATCGTATAGTTGTAGACACATAGTCGAAATTGTTCAAAACTAAAGAGGTATTTTTTTGCGGTTGTCTACTTTTGAGGAATTTCGATGAGAAGAAATATTCATGAAAATTACAATCGTATTATATATATATATATATATATATATATATATATATATATATATATATATATAGGTACATATTGATGTAACGCACCCGTAGATATTGCAGATGCAGAATATAATTTGCAATCATTTTACAACTTAAATCGCAAATATTTTCCAATCGCAGGAAATACCAGTCATACGGCATCATTCGAATATCCTTATCCTGGTATGTTATATCTCGATATACTACAGTGAAATCGACACAATAATCGCCATAGAGTCTTACACATCTGCTTCGTACTCAGATATTTTAGGAAATGTTAACTGCAAACTAGGAACTTCATTTTATGACAAACAGGATGATTTTAACTTCTCCGTTGTTATTTCCCACATTTCTTGCAATATTCTATCCTCACCTGCATATGGTGTTCACATCTCTCAGTTGATTCAGTATTTAAATCAAGGCAAAACACTGACAAATAAGTTGATGTTGCAGGGGTTTCAGCAGTCTCGTTTTAAGTTAGGTTTTCAAAAATTACTATTTGTACCATTTCTCTTTTAGTTTTACATTTACATAGCGCTTTATCTAATCAAGGTAATTATCCTAAGCGCTAAAAGCAATAATTATATTATATATACTATTATTAATTATATATATATATATATATATATATATATAAGAAATAAATGTTTATAAACGTTTACATAGATACCGAGTTTCAGATTACGAACAAATGCATGTTTAAAAAGATATGTTTTATGTTAAGATCAATCAGAGGTAGTTTCACAGGAATAATGAAGAAACACCAAACCGTCTTTCACAGTTTAGTATGAGATCGTGGTTTTAGGAAGGATAACGAATCTGCAGAAGGAAGTGGTCGCTGAGGACGGTAGACACTAACTAGTTCATGGACGTATGCTGGATCTGGTCCCTATAGAACCTTGAAAGTATACAACATGATTTAACATTTCGTTTGATAAGTTACAGGTAACCAGTGAAGCTATATCAGAATAGGTGTAATATGCTCATATTTACGTGAACG
Organism: Ostrea denselamellosa; assembly: GCA_024699665.1. Classification (NCBI taxonomy): domain Eukaryota; kingdom Metazoa; phylum Mollusca; class Bivalvia; order Ostreida; family Ostreidae; genus Ostrea; species Ostrea denselamellosa. The sequence continues at coordinate 12,259,049 of JAMZEH010000010.1, forward strand.
TGTCACTACTCTGGCATTTTTAATTCTTGTTTCTGGTTTAGCTCTAGTGTATTGTTTTATATCCAGTTGTCAATCCAGAAAAACACCGTACAAGTCTGCGATGCTGTCTCAGCTGTCATTTGGATTTATAATCGGGTATACCTGAGTGCCGTCCTCGTAGCAATAACGTATGTTATGCCTCCGACAATTTTTTTCTGATTGGTTTGGAGAACATGCAATAAAGACGAGGACCTAATACAGAACTCTGTGGAGCACCAAAGTGGAATAGGAACCCTTGGGATAATATACATTCAATAATAATTTGTTGACTTCGAACTCTGTGGTCCGTTATAACGAATCCCGTGGGGATCCGGGTCAGAAATAGGACCTCAGTACCCGTTGCTTGTCGTAAGAGGCGACTAAATGGGGCAGTCCTTCGGATGACACCGCAAACTTGATCTCCCGTGTTACAACAGGTGTGGCCCGATAAAGATCCCACCCTGCTGAAAGGTCATAAGCGCCGAGATAGGCCTAGATTTTACATCCCTTTACCGGAAATGATGACGTCTTCATTTGAGTATAAGAGTCTCCAATGGGACGTTAATATAAAACCAAACCGTTAAACATTTTGTTTGCCAAAAGATACTGTCATTGGCTAAAATGCCGTCTAAAGTGTTTCATACCAATTGCTAGGCCGTTCTTTACACGCTGATATTGATTACGTATTACTCCGTTTACCTCAGAGAAATATAGTGCTCACGGCGGATGTGACATGTTGACGGGTACTTACTCCTCCTAGGCACCCGAAACCCCCTCTGGTATGCTCAGGGGCCAGTGTTTGCCAATATTAATTTTGTATTCTTATAGGAGTTATCAGATTGATCTCTGTTCCTTATCTTCACCCTTTCTTCTCATGAAGTTTCCTTAAGATACATATTATACATCTGACCCAACTCCGAAAATCAACAACGAAGAGTTACGAAATGTTTCTAAACTCTTGATTTAAATAATTTAATTTATATTAATGAAAAATATGAAGGTAAACTTTCGGCAATATTTACCGTTGAGGATGTTATGAAAGGCTGCTTTCATCTGTCGGAATCCTTCCCCTTTCATGCTTTCAGATGTATCCAGGATAAATACGGTGCATATCCCTTTTCCTTGTTGATATTTTCTATGTATAACTAGAAACAATAAAATATATACAATAACCTTGAATGGATAGATTTGTTTTTATATGGAGATCATCGAGAATATTTTACTCATATGGACACATCACCATTGCCGGTGAAGATCCGCAAAATTTAGGCCTATGTTCGGCGCTTGTGGCATTTGAGCAGGGAGGGATATTTATCGTGCCACACATCCTGTGACACGGGGCCTCGATTTTTGCGATCTCTCATCTGAAGGACCGCCCCATTTAGTCCCCTCTTACGACAGGCAAGAGGTACCGAGGACCTACTCTACTCTAACCCGGATCCGTGATTGGAAGATTTTCAGGAACTGTATGGTATAGATAAAAAATTGAGGGTAACAAATAGTAATTCTTATAGAGAATACAAAATTAAGAGTAGGGAGTAATCTAAAACCTTTCTTTCATATAATATGCATTGTTGAATATAGACAATAGGAAAAATGCAATTAAAGCTTCAAATTATCATCCTTCATTAACCAAACAGTTTGTTAATTACAATGTACTTACTTTCGATCGTTTCTTCTTCTGCTTTCTTTCTCCAATGCACCTCAGCAAGACATTCTTCCATACTTTTGTTATTGAATGAACTGATTATTAATCTGTCAGATAGATCAACTGAAATATGAAGATATTTCCTCATCTAAATATGAAAAAATACATTTCCGTTTCTTTTTTTAGTATTAATATGCAAGATAATTTTTTTTTCAAATTTTTAGAAATCTCGACGGGACTTTGCTTACTCCACCTTGGCACCTGATCCCATCTCTGGTGTGTTCGGTATCTGTAATTGTCCTACTATCAATTTTGTATACTTTATAGAAGTTATGAGATTGATCACTATAATTCGTAACCTTCACAATAATCATAATCAAAATGAATCTATTGTATCACCTTATATTTGTAGTAGAAGTATTGAAATTGTTATCAGATAAACCAAAAGACTCTGTGGCTACTCTGATAATTCCAGGAATAGTCATGGCATTTTAGCGATTTCCTGGTTAATTATACATAAATTAAAATAGTGCACAGGAACATATGAAATTTAATGTCAGAATGGTTGTTTTCCCATTTTAATATTGGTTCAGTGTGTCTTATTTTCATAAAACATGATAAAACACTTCCATTCGTGAAAACATATCATACTCAGAACAAGCTCTTGTGTATCGAATCAACTGATCATAGAAATATTGCAATATGTACCTTTCTATATCTTCTATTTTTATTTTCGTTGCCTGAATATCATCAATCTGTAACTTTGGACAAGTATTTATGTAAACTGTGAACTTTTAATGGTACAATTTTAGCATTAGACATTACAAATGCAACGTTTAATAAAATTATTTTATCATTAAGTGGCGCATTATCATTGGAGGTTACTGAAAGGCATTTTGAAGATTATGCTGGGAGCTTTGGAACTTATTAAGCATATCAAAAAAGACTTTAAAGTGTAGGACAGGAGGAGAAAATTGGCTTTCAAATAAAGGAAATGTATTTTCTGGTCATGTTTCAAGCTTTGGAATTAGATTCATGCCCCGGCATGTTTACACTTGCTTTTGTTTTCTGGTTGAATAAAAACCCATATGTGCTTCTATTTTATGCCAATCATTAAGTTGACTTTGATAAAGCACTCGGCAGTTTGGTCGATACAGTAAATAAGTGATATTCATTGAGCAAACGTAAATAAATGAATTACAATCTGATATACGAAAGCTATACGCAGTCATTGTCATTTATGAGATTAATGTGTTTTGTCCTTGTTATTTATCTGTCGTTTGGCCTCTGGAGTGAAATGATGGACCCACGTTTCATCCGTAGTAACAGTATTAAAAATAAGCAGGATCTACCTCAAAAATGTTTAGATTACCATTCGACAAACTACACATGATGTGCTTCTGATCAACTGTCAGATGTCTTGGTACCAACGGACTGAATGCTTTCTCATTACAAGATCCACTGTCACAATGGAATGAACTATTTCTGTGAAATGCCAACTGTACTGGCTGTATATCTTTCTTTAACTCGTCTGTCAGTCTAAGTCAGTCTAACAATATCATGGACTTTATTGACCATTTGTGGGCTTGCAACAGTGGCATGCCTTCTAGGACGTGTCTTATCCTCAAGGCTCTGCCTGCCGCTTTTAAATTTCGCCACCTACCTTTTTACTGGAGGGACATCTTTTCCTACTGTTGCTACCATATCACTATGGATATCCTTAAGTACTAAATCTGTTGTATCTAAATATTGAATCACTGCTCTTTCACCGATTTTGCAAAAGTTACTTGCCTTGTTCATTTTAGAGTGCTACCTCGTCGATATAAACTGACCAAATGACACCAGTCTGTACACGACCTTAAATAGTTACGAATTAGTAGGGTTGAAAAAAGGACTTTGATGGCAACCTCCATCAATCAAAGGCTCACGATATAACAATCAGCCCTCGTACATGTATAAGTGCTGCAAACGAAGCTAAGTGAAAATGTAAACGACTCGCCAAAGTCATTGCCACTCGGGTCAGGGGAAAGGAAAAAGAGGGGGATATAGGCCACAAATAGCTAAACAGAAAGCAATATTTTGAATAATTGACAATGAAGTCCGTAAAAAGGTCCAGTGAAATGGAGAAGCGCATGCCTGAAAGAAGTGTAGAACATATTAGAAAAGACTATAAAAAAGTGAAAATTAACTTAGAATAACTGATAACTGGGCAAATTGCAAATCAAGGAATTACTAACGTATGTCCATAAGAGAGAAACATTTTTTTTCTTAGTGGTTTTCCTTTAGATCGTTGAAAGATATAAATCTCTAAATATAATACCCAATATTTCAGATATTCTGTTTTTGTTTAATTTTTTTAAAATGTTATCTAGTATAGCTTAGAAATATTTGAGTCTTTAAAGAGACATGGAGATGATTTGACATGAAAATTGTCATATATATTTTTTTTTTTTTTCATTTTTAATGTTTTAAATGCGTAACTAAGGTATTTCTAATGATCAGCAAAAATTTGAATGTTAGTTGCCAAGTTTCACGAGAGATAGTGACCTCACAATTCTTTGTTACGTAAACAAGGTTCGTGTCATGTAATTGTTTAGGTAGGTTAAATATACGTTGAACGCAATTTTTGTAATTTTCAAGTTGATTCTGAACATAATTAAATAGTCACTAGTGTTTGTTACATCTGGTTTTGTTTTAAACATGTTGTCTATTAAGCAATCTATACGTAACCAAAAACATGACTCGAGCCTTGTTTACATATCAAGAATTGTGAGTGCTGCATATACTCATAACTTCTAACTCTACAACAGATATTCAAATTCGAATACCTCAGTTAAACATTGTAAACATTAAAAATAAACAATTTGAAAATTTTCAGCTCAAATAGTGTCCATATCCCTTAGATAAGATTCCTGTTTGCATATAGATAATTAAATTCAGTACCTGATAATTTATGAATTTACCATGTATGGCTTTAAACAAGAATATAGTAAATTCTTTCTCAAAATGAAACTAGAGAAAATAAATATTTAATTTCTTTGGAAAAATAGTTTTAAAAAAAATGCAGAAAAACAAAAATTCTTCGCGGAAATTCATGAAAGCTTCCTAGTGAAAAGCCAACTTCACTCAATATCCGTCCTCGTTCCCAATATAACCCAAGGCCCTTTTTCATGTACATGTTATTAAGGCTTCTTAATTTAGACCAAGAACAAAACAACAAAGCATATTTTTCCGTGCATTATTGACACAACCCTGAGACGTATTAGTATGATATTAAAGGAGCATGAACACGATTTGAGCTGAAAAAATTCCCTATTTTAATTTCTAATATTTAGAAATTAAAAGTCATATCCATGCCCGTTTAAGTTTTATGAATGAAAATGCTGGAGAATGGACAGCGAAGTATTGTAATATTTTTGTGTACTTAGATATATGGAAATGACATGGTGTGCGTGTTTAAAATAAATAAATACTGCTACGTAAATAAATGAACTGGTGACAAATTCTTACCGCTTGGTATTGTATAATGCTATCGATTTCCGACGATAAAATGAAAATAATCTAGATCTTTTCAACAATGTAAAATTATTTCCAAGATAACAAAAAAAAAAAATAAAAATAAATAAAACAAAACAATTATAAAAAAAACACCCCAGATTTTTCATACATAGAAATACATAGAAAACCCCAAATTTATTTATTTTCCAAATTTCAATGCTTACAATTCCAAAGTAAGGTATTTCTAATGGTTAGCAAACATCTGAATGTCAGTTGTTGAGTTACACATTAGATACAGCACTAACAATTGTTTGTTATGTAAACAAGGTTTGTGCCATGTTTTTGTTTGCATATTGATTGTTAATATAAAACAAAATGAGATGTGCGAAACACTAGAAACTGTATAATTATGTTCAGAATTAATTTATAATTTTTAATTAATATACTAATGTATTTTGAATATTTACACCTGGAATGAAATAATTGCGCTATACATGCACATGTACATAAGGTGACTGAATCTGAATTCAGAAAAAAGCAAATACTTGGGGATTAAAGCAATAAGCTGCAATAAGCTGTAAGAAGTCCGTGGTGTTCATCAGGAACATCAAAGCTGCAAAGGAAAACATGCACTAATGTCAAGCTGCGCAGGAAAACAGGTATCAACGCCAATCATTTGACAAGCCCGCTTTACCTCCAGCTTTACGAGAAACTTAAGCATCATATTTAATGTAAGTTTAGACAGTCTCAGTATAGATAGTAATTTTCTGACTGATGAAAAGGAAACAATTAAATAGGGTCCAAATGTTCTCAATACATGCATGTACACAAATGTGAAAGACAAAATAGGATTCGTTACATGTTGGGGTTTTCTTTGTAGCGTGTTATATCAATCATAACCAGAGAAGATGACAAAACAGATAAAGATGCACTTTTAAAATTAGACTTCCTGCAAGATTTCTTGACAGTCTTGTGGAAGTTATTTGCTATCAACTTTGCTACTGCCTTTATGATAGATTTGAAGACGTGTATATAATGTTTAATGTGTATGTAATATCGACAGATCATACGCATTTCGACTTCAATAATTAGTTTACAATATGCCTTGCTACTGTGGCACATGTCCGCAAACCGAACACGAAGTGTACTGGTACACCAAAGCCCATGACGTAGGAGAAACCCGTGAGTATTATTTATTTGACATTCAAAACAAAATGAGTCAGTGGAACTGAAAGGTTCATTTAATTGCTAGTGGTATTACAGACCGTCCATCGTGCTTGTCACCCGAGATAAAAAGTGTAAAGCGAAGATAACGAAGAGTGATTAATTGCATAAGTGTCATGTAAAGAATACAAAATTAAGAGTTGGGCAAACGCGCACTCCAGACACACCAGACGTAGAATCTGTAAGCATCCCCTGCTGACACACGCAGTGAAACCTCTATCTCGATCAGGTATATGTTTTGTTTATTTGTTCGTTTTACGTCCCGTCGAGAATTTTTCACTCATATTGAGACGTCACCAGCTGTAGGTGAAGTACCACACATTTAGACATATGCTTAGCGCTCAGGGCCGTAACAGTGAGGGTTCTTTAACGTGCCAACTCCTACCGTGACACGGGACCTCCGTTTTTAAGGTCATATCCGAAAGACCCGTGATTCTCACTTCTAAATGCCGAGCGTTTGCCGAAGGAGCAATCGCTACCTATTTTTCGTCTTATGTTTGACGCGGTCATGGCACGAACGGGGCTCGAACTCACGACCTCCCGGTTACGAAGCGAACGCTCTAACCACTGAGCTACCGCGACCGGTTCAGGTATATGTAATCGGTAGTCAGAATTAGCATGTAGGCAGCATTCGACCTAATGTCATATTGTATTTCTAAATTAGATCCGTGAACTGAAATGTGACTGAATGGTAACTGAATGATAACTTAATCATCACTGATAAAGTACTTTTCAGTTACCATTCTGTTACAATTCAGCTCAAAAAATCGCAGGAACATTTCACTGAGTATTCAGTCAGGTCTCAGTGATCATTCAGTCGAATTTCGATGACTATTCAGTTAGGTTTCAGTGACTATTCAGTCAGTGTTCAGTGACCATTCAGTCAGGTTTTAGTGACCATACAGTCAGGTTTCAGTGATCTTTTAGTCAAGTGTCAATGACCATTCATTCACTTTTCAGTGACTATTCAGTTACTTTTCAGGGACCATTCAGTCAGGTTTCACTCCATTAAACCAGGTCAAAGTAACCATTCAGTTACGTTTTAGTAAACATTCTAATAAGTAGCCTTTTATTTTTCAGTGACCATTAAGCCATATTTAAAGTCAGAAATCTTTTTGTAGTTGTTTACCTAATGTTTGTATTTCCGAGTCTATTCTTGTCTCTTTCACTAATGTTCAGTTGTGTTTCAATGATATATTGTTTATTTCATTAAGCAATTTGTTCTTCTCTGGTTACAAATAAATGACCAGTTATTTTCCAGTACACGATTTGTTGGTATCACTGCTAATACTTTTATAGATTGTCTAACTATGTTGCATGACAAATCAAAATCAATACATAGAATGAAATTTCAAGCAACGTTTATTTATTCCCTTTTGATTGGAGCAAAGCATTTTTCACATTTATTGAACATAGCTAAAACATCTTTTTCAGTCAGTTACATTATCGTAAGTTCATTTTCATTGCTCCCCGTGGGGATCCAGGTTGTTAGAATAGATCCTCAGTACCCCTTGCTTGTCGTAAGAGGCGACTAAATGGGGTGGTCCTTCGGATGAAACCGAGGTCCCGTGTCACAGCAGGTGTGGCACGTAAAAGATCCCTCCGTGCTCAAAGGCCATAAACGCCGAGCATAGGCCTAAATTTGCAGCCCTTCACCGGCAATGGTGACGTCACCGTATGAGTGACAAATTCTTTAGCGGGACGTTAAACAATATTTAATCAATCAATTAAACATTTTCATCGTATTCTGTATTCAGACTCTTCTGACGAACCTGAAGGTAGGAATCAATTCCTCATTCGATTTCCTTTTCGACATGCCCAGTGATCAGCGATCATCCAATGTTTGCCGAGTCATCTTTAGAAAATCTTGAAGTTTTCTATAAAAAAAACAGAATATTAAATGAATATTTGTACTGCTATATAACACCAACAAACAGATGATTAACACACACACACACACACACACACACACACACACACACATAAATGATAATGATGAAATAAGGGGTGTAATAACCTCCTGATGATGGTGCACACAATGTAGACGATTTAAAAGATTATTTAATGTTAATTCATTTTCACTTTATATTCATCAGAACCCCGCACATTCACTACTTTTGAAGACAATGACGTGTATACTTATACTAAGGCTTAACACATAGTATTTTTACAGCTGAAAATGTATACAAGTACATCTAATTTTACAAATATATTTCTATCAAACTCGGAGGGAAGTGTGGGATGCCCCCTCCTGCGCACGTCTTTTACACCTCTCTTTACAATGTTTACTTTAAAAAAAATATAATAATCGATAATAATAAAACCTTGTAGTGTAACAATGAGGATTGTAACGTACAACATTTGATAGCTAGGTGATTTCCTTAAATTTTAGATAAATATCCTAATGCAGCATTGAATCAATTCCATTCAATACCATTATTGTAGACAATCCTAATGAGTTAATCTAAACATTCGCATCTTTAGTCAAAATCTTTAGACGCCCCTTCCCCATTTTTCCTGTATCGGAATGGGTGAAAATAGAATGAAATCCAAACAAAGGTCGGAAGTATAATCTCTCTGATGGAATATATTTTGTTGTTTCTATTCGATATATCCCAGTGAACTTGAAATACAAGAAACCGCAACGTCTTCCATATCTGCTTACATATTGAATATAGATGCTGACAGCAAACTACAATCCAACGTCATGACAAATGGGATAATTTCAATTTCGCAATCGTCAACTTCCCGTATCTATGTAGCAATATTCCATTACCACTTGCATATGGTGTTTATATCTCTCAAATGATTCGATACGCAAGAGCTTATTCTGCATATGATTAGTTTTTAAATCGAGACAGGCTACTGCCAAACAAATTGATGTTACAGAAGTTTCGTCTAATATCACCATTTCTCAAATTGTATGGTCGTTATAACGATCTAGTTTGCCAACACAACTTTCCATTGGGTAATGGACGTTTCCATTGGGTAAATAGTTTCTGATGTGTTTCATACCAATTGTTAGACCGTTCTTGGCACGGTGATTCTGACTGCGGATTACTACATTACCTTATTATAAGATATGGGGCTCACGGTGAGTTTGACCGGTTGACAGGGGATGCTTACTCCATCCTCCTAGGCATCTGATTCCAACTCTGGTGTATCCAGAGTTCCGTGTTAGCCCATCTCTCTGAATTGCATTTTCTATAGGAATTACGAGACTGAGTACTGTTCGTTATCTTATTCTTTTCATGAGTGACAAATTCTTGGAAGGGGCGTTAAACAATATAAAATGAATCACTTGTGCATAAATATGGGACGTTGACGATGATGAAGCTGAAATCATCTCGTTTGCCAGAAATTGAGTAAAGATAAAGTAAAATCAATCAAAACCTTGAAATGTGTAATATGTTACATGGATACCACCATTATCATTCGAGATAATTTCAAGATCTGTATGTTAATACAGCTTTATAACGATGGATAATTTGCACTACTGGTCATCTTTGTAGAAACTGGTTGTAATCTTTCGGTATCGACACAATTTGCCTCCTGCCACTAGTCGACTATCATACTTTAGAGAGAAAAAATCGATACATAGTTTTGAATGGTTATTATTTTAAGGGGATATGATGCCGAAATGAAATTAATTAATTCTTTACAAAAACTCATTTAATCATAGAAAGGAGGTATCCCCTGTTTGAAAAATTACACTTTTTATATAGGTACATATATTGGTTTCCATGGAACCAATCTTCGAACTATCCAATGTTGAACGCCAAAATTTATCAGAGGTAAATCCAAAGATATATTTAATGATCATCATTCAAAAGATCTATGTCCGGACACTAACAGGGGAAATATTTTTATGTAATGCAGAAATAAATAACAAAGAGTCAATCGAAATTTCTTCGGTCTCTCTGGAAAATGGGATTTTTATAAAATATTTTTCAAGAAAAAGGGTTAGAAAATTATGTTGAATATAATTAGATTTTTTTTAAAAAAAGGTTATTTCATTTTAAAGAATATATTCATCGGTAAAGGTATAACTAGAAATATGGATTTGTTCTTGAGTTTGTTAAAAAGATATAACCGAATCATTAAAAGTTCATATCTGAATTATACAAAGGAATCAAAATGATTTTTTCTCTCTAAACACAATTTAAAAGGAAAAGACATCAAAAACAATGTTTGAATATTATTTCTTGCAAGTGATGAATTTCTGAAAATATTGTTAGATAGTCTGAAAATGAATTTATGAAACATTACAACCTGAATGTCCTCTGTCTTTTATCCATTATGAGCATAATGCTTCTAGATAAACGCTGAAAAGTCAAATTCACAATAAATGTATTTAAAGTTTTTAAACTTTCATTTAAAGAATGCATAAAGGTATATAATTCACACAAAAACCAATATACACATAAAGATATCATCGAACAAACTAAATGCTCTGATCTCATTAAATAGTTACAGCTTCAACAGCAATAATCAAATCTTTGACTTGAATCTTTATGAACACAACCTTACTTGATTTGAAAAAAAAATATTTAAACAATCTGTCATCCGGTATTGATATAACTGCACATGTGTAATAAAGAAGGAGACTTGGACTCTTTATCTAAGACAAGCTTGTGTCAAAATAAGCTGTATTTGGATCAGCGTAATTTATTATAGCAGAATGGTAAAGTGTGGGAAATGCTAATAAATTGACATGAAGCAACAGGTGATAGACACGTTATAATATGATCATTAATGGTTTAACTAGTTAGTCATGTAACGAAATACGTAATGCAGATCTACTCCTCTATACTGCAAATGTTGTGTTAAATCAGCGATTTATTTGATTGCTTTAATTGGTTCTAGTTATTTTGAAGCTTCAACTTATATTCTGGAGAAGCCAAGAGTATTTCAATAGCCCAAGTGCCATCAGAATGTTATAAATAAAATAAGATCCTTCGATCTGCTGACATGGTTCGCTACTCCATTTGGATGAACGTTAATTTATCATAACAATCGCAATTTGCACGCAAACATACAATGCAAATCTGCATACATGTAGATGTATGGATGTGTGTATGTATGCTATGAAAGATATACTCCAGGAGAGAAACACTAGCTAGAAAAAAAAAATGTATACAACAATAATCTAACGGCAATCCGATCCAATCTCATTTCTCTCGCCAGACAATGATCTTGTCAAACTGCATCAACGTCACATAAGCATAGCGGTAAACGTGTTATATTCAGTCGAAACATTAGACGAACAAATGCTGACTTTCTGCACAGCTGTTGAAACCCCTATAACAATGACTTGTTTATTTGTAGTGTGTGTCGCCGTGAACATTTTCTAAAATATACGAGAAATTAAACTGTGATGCCCCACGCTGGTGTGAAGCATTGCAGTTCATACTCTCATGTTTTTGAAAGTATGAAATTTGAATTTTAAATTTATATCATACGGATTTCCTGGCTGTTAAAACGGATGTGTTATATTTATCAAGTAGTTTTGTATTCATAAGCGCTTGTTTTTAACTTGCAGAGCGTTCACGAGGAAAATGCAGATCATTGCAATTTGTAAAGAAAACAAAGGCAAAACATTGGAAATGTAAATATACATATTTTTACTTATTCTTTCAGATCAACAACTAAAACATCAGGCAGGAAGGGGACCTTGTTTAATTTTCATTCTAGACACGTCAGCAAGCATTAGGGGACAAGGCTTCAGAGAATTAAAAGAGGCATTTACCTCCATTATTGATGGTCAGAATTACTTTCTGATTGAAATATACATTGAATAAAATGATGTTCATTCTCTTACGAATATTTCAAAATACGATCATTCCTCTTTTTCCTTTTGTCTTTCTTTTGTAGAATCATCGCAGCACCCCGATATTGACGAAAACATCGCAGTTATTGTGTGTGGACAGAGAACATACTTTCATCGTCTTTACTCTAATAAATACCATGACATTATGCACTGCATTGGTATGTACATACGATTCAATAAATATAAATAATGCTGAAGCCAAAAATGTTGGAAGTCCGAAATAAGAAGATACTTGGAAGAGCTAAAAACAAAAACCTCTAAAATGTTTATGTTTATTAATGACATATGAATTAGTCTGTCCTCTTTTCAACAAAAACGTATTTTAGACTATATATTTTATAACTATTTATGTATATTCGTACATTACTCTGACTTCTAACGATACAAGGAATTTCTGTACTGTACATCATGGACCACTTGCATTATGGTTTGAGCGAATAAAATGACTGAATGATTGAATGTTCATTAAATAAAATAGCTAACACTAAACAACAGGTGGATTGTTGTTTAGTTACTTTGGATTTTTTTTAGAATAACTTAGTGCTAAAGTGACGCAATTTGGCAACATCTCTGGTATGTCCAGGGGTCCGCGTTTGCCTAACTCTGAATCTTGTGTTTTTATAGGAATTATGAGATCGATCTCTGATCGTTATTTTAACCTTTTTGATAGATGAAATCGAATGCAAAGGAATGTCACCCTTAGCAGCTGGGATGTGGCTGTCGATTGGAGCCTTATGGAATAGTGGTGGTAAACTCTTTCATTTGTATATTTACATCAAGTATATTATCAAATGATAGTTTAGGATATAGAATTAGTATTTTAAAATATGTAAGATATAGTTCATACAGTAGTTTGTAAATTCTATGGTCGTTATAATGATCTTATTGTGGCAAGGTGATCCGTTTAACTAATTAAATTTTCTACATATTTTTCCAATATTAGGTTGTGCTATATTAATTGTATGAAATTTATTCACAACTTCCTATTGGTCAGCTAGTTTGTAGAATTTCACTCACTCTTGCTAGAACCGGTTAAACAACTTTTTTATATCCTATAAATAAAAGCTACACGGGCTATTCTCGTCAGAGCGGGAAATTGTCTTGAGGATACCCGAGCTGTCCGTTGTTGCCACACTTTAAGGTAAATTTTTGTTATCAACTGATTTATTAATATGTAGGTTGAACTTTTTAATTATAAACTAGTATGTTTCTCTACTATGAAATGGCCGTTTTCCAATCAAGAACTGTAGATTTTGTTACCTTTTGAAGTAATATCAAAAGTAATGAAATAGGTCATATACATTTCAGTGGAAGCATATTTCATTATATGTGTGAATTTAAGTAATTATTTATTTTGTTGTATGTATAATATATTGGTGTTTGATTTGTAATTTCAGATCTGCCATTGCCTTATTTTTTTCATTAATAAATTTATAACCGTCACCTGCGTTGCTTATGCCGCTTGGTTATATTTGGCGTCGCCGGTATCTCGCTACAACTATATCTATGTAAGGCAATGGCTTGTGGTAACAAAGGAAGGCAGAATTCACGTGCAGAAACATCAAGGACGCCGTGAGTACTCGTGTCGAAGTTTGACTATCCGAGAGCGACATGGCGAGTCACCCGACCGTGAAATCATTGAAAAAAGAGGTTACCGCACTGCAGAATAGAATCGGTGAACTGAGCTGGAGAGATGATACAAGAACAAAAACTGTGTATGTTCAGCGAGATCGAACACTTCCTAAATTTAACGGTTATAACATGGACATCGAAGACTGGATAGAGCTAGTTCAATATGCAGCACGCGGAACAACGGCGGAAGAGGGCGCGGATCTAATCTATCAACACCTGGATGGAAATGCGCGGGATGAAATCAAGTACCTGAGCGGAGATGTTAGAAAGAAACCACTACTAATGATCCAAATTTTAAAAGAAGCTTTCGGGGATAAAGAAAATGCTATGAAACTACAAAAGAAATTTCTAGATAGAAAACAAAACGACGGTGAAACACTACGTCAATATTCATACGCGCTCATGGATATTATGAGACGGCTCTTACGCAAGGATTCGACAGTGTTTGCGAATGAAGATAAAGCAATGCGTGAACAGTTTTCAGAAAACGTCAGGGATATTTTTCTACGGAAACATCTAAAACTTATTCTGCGTGTACAGCCGGACATAAAATTTATGGAACTTCGTGAGGAAGCTATACTCTGGGCCGAGGAAGACGAACGCGCCGATGTCAAAGACTCGAGTGAAAAATCTTCCACGAAACTTGAAGAGTCAACTAAACAATCTGAAAGTGAAAGTGAAAGCAGAATCAAAGAACTTTCCGAAATGTTGAAGAAACAATCACGACAGATCGATAGCTTAACAAAAGCAGTGAATTCCGCACAAAAGCATGAACCTGAATGGTATTATGAACGTCCACTGATTTGTTATGGATGCAGAAAGGAGGGCCACAAAATAGCTGACTGTCCATCAAAACCTGAGTCTACAAATGAAAATTCAAAGCGTCAGTCTACAAAATATCTGCCGGAAAACAAAAACCCTTCGTAATGTCGAGTCCAGTTATAGAAGGGAATGAAACGGACTCTTGGAGACTAAACACTCGATTAGTTGGAAAATGTCCTACTACATTTGTGAATATGAACGGTGTTAAAGTGAATTGTTTAGTAGATACCGGTTCATCAGTTTCAACAGTGACTGAATCTTTTTATCAGAAACATTTAAAAGCAGCAAGTAAACTGAATTCTGACATTGTGTTTTCACTGAAAGCTACCAATGGACTTTCTATTCCATTCATTGGATACATAGAGGTCAACATAGAGGTCATGGGTCAGATACTAGAACAAGTTGGAGTATTAATAGTGAAGGACTCTGTTGACTTTGAAACTCGACAACGTAAAGAGAAAATTCCAGCTATTTTAGGAATGAACACTATTTCACTTTGTAGAAGGCTACTGGAAATTCAACATGGCGCTGATTACACGGAAAAAGTGGAAGAGATTTCAGTGAATAACAAGTTAAAGGAACAATTCAAAGCATGCAACAGAAACCAAAACAATAGTACCATAGGATATGTGAAAGTCTGTGCAAAATCTATTCGCATTCCTGGAAAATCAGTGACTGTTATCAATGGTACAGGGCCAAAACTACCAAGATTGTATGAAGCAACGGTGGAACCTTTAGCATCTAATCAGCATTTATCGTCAAATATTGTTGTTGTTCGTACTTTAACCAAAGTGAACCGAGGATTTCTTAGCTTCCGCATAGCAAATATTGGAAGTGATGATGTGTGGCTAGCACCAAGGACACGAGTTGCAGTTCTTGAACATGGTGAAGTAATTGAAAATTCATCCAACATTGAATTCACCAGGCATGGAAACATTGAAGAAATTTACATTCAAGAAGATCTGATATGCAGTGAAACCAATATAACTAACAAAGTGCCGGATGATTTTCAAATTCCTTCTGTAATTGATAAATTGAACTTGAATTCAGCTCAAATGAACGAAATTCGCTCCCTGTTCTACAGAAATCGTGATGTATTTTCACAGAACGATGACGATATAGGATATACAACATCAGTTAAGCATACTATACGAACAAAGGACAATCAACCAGTAATGCAACCCTATAGACGAATTCCGCCTTCTCAGTACGAGGAAGTGAAATCACATATTCGTAAACTGCTGAACAATGGCATTATAAGGGAGAGTAGTAGTCCTTACGCATCGCCTATTATCTTGGTACGAAAGAGAGATAATTCACTTCGACTGTGTGTGGACTATCGCAAACTTAACAGCAAAATTCAACGGGATGCTTACCCTTTACCTAGACTGGAGGAGTCGTTTGATGCTTTGTGTGGTGCGAAATACTTTTCAACGATGGATCTCACCAGTGGATATAATCAAATACCTGTTCATGAGGACGACGTTCAGAAAACCGCATTTACAACACCCATGGGCCTATATGAATACCTTCGTATGCCATTCGGATTATGTAATGCGCCTGCTACATTTCAGCGATTAATGCAGCACTGTTTTCGGGATGAAATATTCAACATATTACTAGTGTTTCTGGATGATATCATAGTGTATTCAGAGGATATTACAGAACACGTGAAACGATTAGAGACTGTGTTTGGAATACTTCGTGAACATGGATTAAAATTGAAAATGTCAAAGTGTAGATTTTTCCAGAGTGAAGTTCGATATCTTGGACATGTTATATCTTGCAAAGGAATTCAGACTGACCCAGAAAAAATCAGTGCTGTGCAGAATTTTGAAAAACCATCAACAGTGAAAAAACTTAAGTCTTTCCTTGGATTAACAGGATATTATAGACGCTTTGTGAAAGGATTTAGTGACATTGCAGCGCCACTGCACAAGTTATCCCAACAATTTACTTCTCATCCAAGGAAACCATTTGGAAAGAAATGGGACTCTAAATGTGATACTGCATTTCGTAAACTGAAAGAATTTTTGGTGTGTTCTCCTATATTAGGATATGCAGATTTCCGAAAACCATTCATTCTTGAAACCGATGCCAGTATGGTTGGTCTTGGAGCAGTTCTATCACAACTTCACGATGGAAAACCACACGTGATTGCTTATGCCAGCAGATCCCTTAGACCAAATGAAAGAAATATGGAAAACTACAGTTCACGAAAGTTGGAACTACTCTCTTTAACGTGGGCTATTACCGAAAAATTCAAAGACTACTTGATAGGATCAAAGTTCACCGTGTTTACCGACAACAATCCACTGTGTTATTTACAAACATCTAAACTCAGTGCAACAGAACAACGCTGGCTATCTAAATTGGCTATGTTTAATTTTGATGTGAAATTTCGCCCTGGTCGCAACAACGCAAATGCAGACGCCCTTTCACGGATGTATGATCCAAATGACGCATCGAGACAGAGTGATTTAGAAATTCTTATGGAAAAATTCTCTGGATCCACCAGAATACCTTCAGAATGTTCACATCTACCGAACATAAGTACACCTAGTGAGTTTACTAGTGAAATATCCGACACTTTTCCGTCATTAAAATTGGAAGAAATCCAATCTCTACAGTCCGCTGACTCAAACATTGGAACATTTCTTAGGATATTCAATGAAGGAGTGAAACCAACAAAAGCAGAAATACGAAAACTACCAAGAGGTGTGGTTACCTTATTTCATCAGTGGGATAAAATGATGATTGTGAAGGGTATACTGTACAGAGTGGTAGCAGATCCTACATTAGGAGATTTAAAACAGCTTGTTCTACCCAGATCGTTACATGAGAAAGTGTTGATCAGTTGTCACGACAATCTAGGACATCAAGGGATTGAGAGAACATTTTCCGCTGTTCGTTCAAGATGTTACTGGCCGGGAATATTTAATTCGGTGAAAAATTATTGTAAATGTTGTGAACGTTGTGTTATTTCTAAGATGCCTCAACCAGCTGTTCGGACTACCATGGACCATCTCATCGCTTCCAGACCATTACAAATTTTGGCAATCGACTTCACTATTCTGGAGCCTTCACATGGTAAAGAAAACGTTCTCGTGATGACGGATGTCTTTACGAAATTTACTCAAGCCGTTGCGACTAAAGACCAGAAAGCGGATACCGTTGCGAATGTGCTTCTAAATGAGTGGTTTTACAAGTACGGTGTACCTGATCGTCTACATTCGGATCAAGGCCGAAATTTTGAAGCAAATGTGATTGCTCAGTTGTGTAAGATGTATGGGATTTCACGTTCACGTACTACTCCGTATCATCCTGAAGGAAACGCTCAATGTGAAAGATTTAATAGAACTCTGCACAACTTGTTAAAGACACTTACACCTGAACGTAAAGGTCATTGGCCGAAATATCTTCCAGAGCTACTGTTTTCCTACAACGCAACGCAAAATACAACAACAGGATACAGCCCGTTTCATCTGATGTTTGGACGTCTTCCTAAACTACCAATCGATTTCCTTCTTGGATTCTTACATGATGACGATGACGATCCGATGTCTACAGACGAGTGGATCAGAAATCACCAAGACCGACTAGAGTACGCGTTCGACAAAGCTGGTGATCGTACGTCCATGATGGCAGAATACCGGAAGTCTATCAACGACAGTAGAGCATTCGAGCCGAGCTTGGACATTGGTGACAAAATATATGTGAGAAACCGTCAAGTGCGTGGCCGTAACAAAATACAAGATTCATGGGATTCTACTGTGTATCGCGTAGTGAACATTTCAGGAAACGTCGTTACCGTTATATCAGACGATGGCTGCCAGAAGACATTAAACCGCCGTGACGTTACCAAATGTGTTTCAAAATGACAATCCTATCATACGTTTGATATATTATGAACTCTTTGTGCCTTGTTTGTATTTTCTTGTAAATATTTTTTTCTGAATATTTTTCTAGGGAGTATGTGGCTGTTTATATATTTGATATTTTTTCATTTATCGAGACGCTAAATTTAAAGCTGGGGAGTATGTGGCAAGGTGATCCGTTTAACTAATTAAATTTTCTACATATTTTTCCAATATTAGGTTGTGCTATATTAATTGTATGAAATTTATTCACAACTTCCTATTGGTCAGCTAGTTTGTAGAATTTCACTCACTCTTGCTAGAACCGGTTAAACAACTTTTTTATATCCTATAAATAAAAGCTACACGGGCTATTCTCGTCAGAGCGGGAAATTGTCTTGAGGATACCCGAGCTGTCCGTTGTTGCCACACTTTAAGGTAAATTTTTGTTATCAACTGATTTATTAATATGTAGGTTGAACTTTTTAATTATAAACTAGTATGTTTCTCTACTATGAAATGGCCGTTTTCCAATCAAGAACTGTAGATTTTGTTACCTTTTGAAGTAATATCAAAAGTAATGAAATAGGTCATATACATTTCAGTGGAAGCATATTTCATTATATGTGTGAATTTAAGTAATTATTTATTTTGTTGTATGTATAATATATTGGTGTTTGATTTGTAATTTCAGATCTGCCATTGCCTTATTTTTTTCATTAATAAATTTATAACCGTCACCTGCGTTGCTTATGCCGCTTGGTTATATTATGTAAAAATAAAACCTGTCAGGTGAAATTGTTTATACCAGTCGTATAAATCCTTTACATACCGATTTGTACGATTGATTTCTCCGTTTACCTGATCAGGGAATTGGTGTCACGGCGAGTATAACCATTCAACAGTGGATGCTTACTCAAGCAAGGCACCTGGTCCCACATTCGTTGTGTCCTTTCAATATATATTGAATTATTAAATCCCTCTTCGGCCTGAAAAAATAACATCTTCAATTAATTTCATCTGCTTATCTATCCATGGTAGACTGTCAGGATGACCGATGAGATTCTGGATTTGATAGATTTTGACAAATAAGGGGCTTGGGTTATTGCTTTCTGTATTTCTCACTTGATCCCTTCTTAGTAAGTATTCATAAAACATGTGTTCCAATTCCAATACAAATGTTACAAAGGGGTTAAGCGATGAATTTAGACATGAATTATATAAGATGTTCTTAGTCTATTGAATCAGCTGACGTTTATTTATGTTAATAAATTGTTGCATGCATACATATGCATACTGGAATAAAGTATTTTAAGCTTTGACATCTAAGACACTGATTAATTAATCCAGCACAATTTGTCAGTGTACATCATTTAAATGCTCATATTCTACATCATCAACATATTTTAATATTTTATGCACCTCAAATGCTTTATCTTAATGTTTTATATTTTTCTTTTATAAAAAGGCTACATATATGCTGCGCAAGGATTTCTTGTGATGCCACGCATAGTTCTGATATCTGATGGTAAACCTACAGATATACGATTGATGGGTCGAGAAGACGACTCCCCGGAGTATGAAACTAATTCAGTAAGAGAAGTAAATATGAGATTGTTGGTGACTTTCTGTATTGTAGAAAAGTATTTTTATTCTGCATTTGTCTTCTACTAGGCCAAGGATCAGTTGCTACATGCTGGATCACGTGCCGGGAGAGACAGTCCGATTTTCTGCATTCCGATCGGAACAAATCCTGATGTGGTAAGGTGGTTTACATTTAAGAGAATATGAATCTCTAGTTTTGCCGAATCGAGAGTTATACACACTGGCAGTATCACTAAACGTAATGTTTACTGTATAACAAATATTATGAATCGAAAATACCTTACAATATAATAGCACCTTTGAATTTTAAAGTAATTTCGGTTTAAAATTGAATTCCAAGAGTTTCATTAGTCAGGCTCCTCTCTCTCTCTCTCTCTCTCTCTCTCTCTCTCTCTCTCTCTCTCTCTCTCTCTCTCTCTCTCTCTCTCTCTCTTCTACTTCATGAATAGATATTTGATATTTTAATGATAATTAATGCTGGCTGTAAATTAACAACTCAACTTCATGACAAATGGGATGATTTCAAATTCTCCATCGTTAACGTCCCTTATCTGGTAATATTCCATCATCACCTGCAGATGCTGTGTATATCTCCCAACTGATTCGATACGCAAGAGGTTGTTCTACATATGATCAGGTGTTAAATGGAGGCAGACTACTGGTAAAGAAATTCATGCTACAGGGTTTTTTACAGTCTCGTCTAAAGTCAAGATTTTGCAAAACTTGTGGTTGTTATTACAATCTAGTTAGCCAGTACAACTTTTCATTAGGTCATATGTTGTCTTAGGTGTTTCATACCAATTGTTAGGTCGTTCTCAGCGCACTAACGCTGACTATTGTTTGCTCCGTTTAGCTGATCGCGATGTAGGGCTCGTGGCGTGTGTTACCGGTCGACAGGGGATGCTTACTTCTCCGAGACACATGATCCCACCTCTGGTATGACCAGGGGGTCCGTGTTTGCCCATCTCTTTAATTTGTATTTTCTATGGGAATTACGAGATTGAATATCATTAGCTATCTTTAGTATTTACCTGAATCATAGACACAAGGTTTCACCTGAATCATTGTCACCAGCGTTTACCTGTGTCAAACACACAAGGCCTTACCTAAATGAAAGACAACAAATTTACCTGAACCATATACATCAGGATTTACCTAAATCATACACACCAAATTTTACCCCAACTAAATACACCTTGTACGTCTTCATCTTGATACACATGAAATCCAGCATTAAAAACCCTATTTGTTATCTATATGAACATTGTGTATTAATAAAACTGGACTGTAACATTCATTACAGAGATGCTTAGAAACGTTGTCAGCAAAATCAAAAGGCGGCCGTTTAGTGTATCTCCACGAAGCTCGGCAATTTGGGCGATATAGCAAAAATTTGGTAATATATATATATATATATATATATATATATATGTGTGTGTGTGTGTGTGTGTGTGTGTGTGTGTGTGTGTGTGTGTGTGTGTGTGAAATATGTGAAATAGAGAGCACAACAACACGAATAACGAATAATGTAACTACACAAAATTTTGCATCATAATCTTTACTATTATATTGGTGGAGGGGAGAACCCAGATACAATTATCCGGGAAAAATCACCGGCCTTCCGAAAATAAACTGGCACACTTTCTCACATATATGGAATCTCGCTATCGCCGATAAACACTTCACCATGCGTCCTCTGTATTTTACTATAATTAGCCCCAAACACTTCACCATGTGTCCTGTGTATTTTACTATAATTAGCTCCAAACACTTCACCATGTGTCCTCTATATTTTACTATAATTAGCTCCAAACACTTCACCACGTGTCCTCTGTATTTTACTTTTCAGATAATAGCAAGTTCCATATCATCTTACGTTCCGAAGGACAAGGTAGTGCACAAGCAGTTCATTACTTCTGTCTTGTCAAGCTCCACGTGGTCACATTTGGAAGATGGCGATATAGTAAGATACCGTACATACCTCTTATTTCAAGACAGATACAAAATACATCTAAGTTAGTCGTCGTATTAACTCCCGTACTTTCCTGACTACATTTATTATATTTAGACCAAATAAATCAAACAATGTATTCTAATATAAACGTCACCTACTACGAAACGCTGACATGGATACTACATAAGTGGATAGAAATAAAAATCCACTACTTGGAGACTTGCACTTCATCATCGCACAACTTAGCTTGCGTGTTACGCACACACACACACACACACACACACACAGAGATATATATATATATATATATATATATATATATATATATATATATATACTGAGGAAAAGAAGTTTAGCGATTGTCCTTACAAAGGTTTCATTTTACAATATTTTTCTCGAATTTTATATTATGTTTCTCCTTAAAATCAGGACAAAGAAACTTAAAAAACACAAAGATGTTTTTTTCGATTTGACACGTAGAAAACGTGCCGTCCAGCGTTGTGACAATTCAACATTACAATAGGATATTCTCGAATGATCACGGCCTGGGAAGAATTGTCTACTCAAACAACTTTTCGAATACGCTTGTTAAAGAAAACCGGTGAGAAACTGCGAAAACGTCTAATGGGGAAACGACCAGGACTTTCTGAAAATGAATGTCAAAGGGCTATAGGGATGCTAACAGCTGCTTGCTCACAGCAAGATGTCTCCCAACACTTTAATGTGCAACGTTCAGGGCGTCCACGGAAAACGACTGTTAGACAAGATCGTTTTATTGTTACGACGTTGAGACGTAATCGTTTCATGTGATTTCCTAAAGTTGCGGAAGAGTTACGCCGCACTACTGGAGTAAGGTTATGTGGACAAAGTGTAAGAAACAGGTTCCGTTCAGCACGTTTGCGAGCTCGAAGACCTCTAACTGCAGTGCCACTAACTCAACGTCATCGACAATCCTGCCTTGAATGGGCCAACACGCATCGTCGCTGGATTCAACGGCAATGGAATGAGGTGCTTTTTACCGATGACTCACGTTTTAACGTTGATTTTGCAGATGAAAGAGTTCGTGTTTGGAGACACAGAAATGAGCGATATGACCAAGAAAACATCATCCAACGTGATCGCTACGGCGGCGGAAGTGTTATGGTTTGGGGTGGAATAAGCCAACAGGGTAAAACTGACCTTGTGACAATAAATGGAACATTAAACTCTCAGAGATACTGTAACGAGATCGTCGTTCCTGTTGTTGTTCCATTCTTGCGTCAAGGAAATGCGACCATTTTCCAGCAAGACAATGCCTGTCCGCACACTACACGGCATACACAAGGCATTCTCCATCAGAATAATGTTGAAGTATTGAATTGGCCCGCGAGATCGCCGGATTTGTCACCTATTGAACACGTTTGGGACATTCGTGGTCGTCGTTTAAGACAGAGACATAACGTCAACAAAGTTGCCGAACTGACTCTTGCGCTGCAGCAGGAGCAGGACCAGATCACGTCATGGTTGAGATAAGGAACCTGATAAGGAGCATGAGGCGCCGTTGTACGGCTGTTATTGCTGCAAATGGAGGCCATACAAAATACTGAAATTGAATGGGACTTTACGACCCTACCCTTGATCAGTTTAACGTTCTTTTCATGCGTAACGGAACAAGATTTATCGATCAAATTGGACCTTTTTTGTTTTGTGATGAGAACCCCATGTATCAAACCCCATGTATCAATTCCATTATGAATAGTATATATTATTTTCATTGCTGTGTGTTTCATTAAATATTTCAAATTGCTAAACTTATTTTGCTCAGTATATATGTATGACGGATAGAAGCATTCTTGGGCATCAATTATATATATAAATGAGAATTAAAATAATTTTATTAATCATATTATATTGAATAGTATCAGAGTATTCAAAAAGCTCTACAGGAGGAGAAAAAACATCTTGCTATGTCCTTCAACATTTAAATATATCGACAACGTTTTATCTATTAACAATAATTATTTTCGTTCATATGTCGATTAGATTGATCCCAGTAAACTCAAATAAAATACCACAGAGTCTTCCACATCTGCTTCGACAGCTGATTATATATTGTTTCATTTACCACTTTAGAATTCCTCACTCACATAGAGACGTCACCATTGCCAGTGAAGGGCTGGAACATCTAGATTTATGCTTGGCTCTTATGGCCTTTGAACAAGGAGGTCTCATTATCGCGCCACACATAATATGATACCGGCCCTCGTATTTTGCGGTCCCAATAAAACTTGTCATTGGGTTAAATTCTGCCTGGCGTTCTTCATGCCAATTGTTAGGTCGTTCTTTACACACTGATTTTGACTATGGATTACTCCGTTTACCTGATCAAATTCTAGGGCTCTCGGCGGATGTGACCGGTCGACAGGCAATGCTTATTCCTCCTATGCACTTGATCCTATCTCTGATGTGTCCAGGGGTTCATGTTTGCGCAACTCTTAATTTTGCATTCATTATAGGAATTATGATATTGATTTCGTTATTTTCATATTTTCATCTGCTTACGATGCCAAAAACAAATAAAGAATACGTTTTCAAAACAGTTCGAATTTTAGTGATAATAACTTTCTTATGCTTGACGTGCAAATGTCCTTTTTGTATTCAGAATGTCATAACGGACTTTGTTCGAAGGAGACACAGTTTTGAGTACAAAAGAAGGGATAATCCTGATCACAAACGGGAGAGTTTTGTGCATGACTACAAAACGAGAGGCAATCTTGTGTATCAAGGCGAATCTTTAAGCGAGGACAATAGTGATGACCAGATATATCAAGAATTGTATTTTCATATGCCCCCATTGGGAACAAGAGTCAAACGTGGTCCCAGCTGGAAATGGCAAAACCAGGATGCAGGAGGGACAGGAACCGTCGTCGGACACTCCGCTGAGGAGGGTATGACTTATTTTGAAAGTTTCCAACGTTTGTCTGACACCTGTAAATACAGTAGATATTGTCTTACCCCAATCCAACTTGAGACTAAAATTCTTTGTGTTTTGCTGGAATTTATAATGCACAATGTGGATATATTATACTAACATCATAGCTTGTCATTTTCATTAGATGGATCTTTGTATGTACAATGGGACCATGGTCAAACTTTCATATATCGATTTGGAAATACTTTCTATGATGTTGTTATATGTGACGAACCAAGGATCTTGAATAACAGTGAACTCATAAATGCTGGGTGTCTTGTTGAAAGAGGTATACTATGTTATATTATTAAGATATTTTTAACACTTTAATCCGTTCATAAAAGAAACATTTTATGTTAAGTTCAAATTACAACACCAAATGAATTGAAACTAATTGTTATAGTAAGGGTTGTCTGTAGCGTTTGACATCTCCGCAATAACCGCTTGCACTTTTGGAGCTCCATGGCCTCTCTTGCACAAATAGTTTTCATATGGGGGCTCTGTTCTTGTTATAGTGCAGGAGTGGAATAGACGCGATGAACTCTGGTGGCTAAACCTTTAGGTACTCCTTTGGAAGTATAAAGAGGATGGCAGCTTGACGGAATGAGATATAAATGGGAGTTATTGAATTTGGTGTGGAGAATAAAGTCAACATTTCCGTCAACAATCATAGACGTGGTGTCTAGAAAGACGTAATTTTACTGGGCGTGGAAATGTCAACTGTAATCTGAATGGAAGCATGAAACACATTAACATTCAATGAAAATGTCTAGATCTCCGCCACCCATTTTATATCAAATCGTCTATTGGGCGTAACCAACTTTGGTGCCCTGAATAGGAGGTTACGTTAAAATCTTCTCATTACAATCTTGGCATAAAAAGTTGGTTGGTTGGCTGTACATTGCTTAACGTCCCGCTCGACAATGTTTCAATCAGATGGAGACATTTACAATGCCCGGTGAAGGATTGCAAAATTTAGGCCTATCTAGGTGCTTACGGTATTTGAACAGGGGGATCTTTATCGAGATGCACCTGCTGTAACACGGGACCTGGGTTTTGAAATTCCATCGGAAGAACCGCCCCGTTTAGTTGTCTCTTACGACAAGCAAAGGGGGTACTAAATCATTGTAACTTGGATCACTACGGAAGATATAGAAGTTACATGTACCAGCTTATCGCATTCAATACCGTTTGTATTATTACCTGGGACAGGTCATTGTCTCCAGAGGATGATACATTAACCACATCTGTGACAGTCTTGGGTTGGTTTTGCCTGGTTTGTTTTGTGGGGAGCGCTGTGATAGCCAGTTTATTTCTTGGTTACATAATGTATGATACCTATCAAAGATAAATTCATATATAGTATTGAACATAATGTAAACATGTAACATTGCATACTAATTAAGAGGAGTATAATTGCATAAATTACTACTTCTAATGAAATAAAGAGACCGGCGAAAACAGTCGCGACAAAATTCGAGCAAAATTCTGAATATGATCAGAAAGTTCACCCGACAGACCAAAGTAAAATGGTTAAAATACTCAGGATTGTTCCGCTTACTGAATGGGTAATGAACATATTTGAATTTTTCTGCATTGAAATATTTATCAATGTATGTGTCTTTGGGCGCACATGTTGTTTTGTCTGTTGGGTTTCGATTCATCAGAACAATAATCATGATGTTCCCAAAAATAACTCGATGTGTAAGGTCCCACATTAGGAAACACAATAAAATAAAATCCAGCTATTTTATTGACTGCAAACTATTTGAATATGCGACAGTTTTAAAAAGCACGTGTATGGATACATATGAAAACGAAATTGTCCTTGGCAAGTATAGGAGCAGGCATTATCATACGAAAGCGAGAAAAAACCCACATAAAATTTCTAAAGCCCTGCAGAAAGCATTCAAGTCGAGAAGGCGTATGGTCCGGCAGTACCTTGACTATCAGCACGATGTTCACACATTAAAACGAAACACGCCTACTTTGGTATAGAGTAATATGCAGTATGAAAAATACCCATTTAACAAACGGGCGCATAATCAAAGCCTACTTACTTTTGCACATTTGATCTGAGGCTCCGCCAAAACTTGTGCACTGGATATGAGGAAACAACACCGACCGGAGACTGTTAAGGAATACCATCAGCACTTAGTAAGGGTAAGGTGCTTCAAAAGATTGTGTTGATATTGACTGCTCTGTCGGTGAATTAAGCTATTGACGCCCAAAGTTGTCGATGGAAAAACTCATCAATGACTACTGAACGTATCATAAAAACCTAGCTCATTTATGATGCGATAAATTGATTGATTGATTGGGGTTTTACACCGTGTTGGCAATATTTCAGCCATTTTACGGCGATATGCTACAAGGTTATTTACGTTACATTCTTTCAAGAAATACTGTTTTATTGATTTTGAATAAAACAATTATTAATACGGTGTTGTGTCAAAGACAACAAATCGAAGAGAAAAGGTCGGAGGACCGTGCTGACAGAGCAATTGACAAACTTTACTGTGTACACACGTTGATTTAAGAAGTTATCGACATCTAAGATTAAGATATTTGAACTCGTATGATGTCGCAATAGTGTAATAAACAGATGTCCTATTAGTGTTACATAGAGGAATTTCGGAACGTTGGTGTTGTAGCTAATTTCTCATTCTAAACCACTTATAACTGGAGTGTGCATGTTCCCCGAACTTAAATATTTCATATCTTTATAGGACCAGATTGGAAGTGGGCAGATCAAGATGGCGGACCTGGAAACATTGGTTGTGTATACAGGGTGAAGAACGACGGAACAATATACGTAAAAATAACTTTATAAATTATATGATAATTTATTCGTAGACTAACTCCAGCTAAGGAGTTTTCTTCTTTGACCTATTAGTAAGCGTGCTTAATATGTATGAGTGTATATGTACGTGTTTGTATTTATCTTCATATTCACCTAACTTTACTGGCGTGGTAGTGCAGTGGTAGAGCGTTCACTGCGAAACCGGGAGGTCTCAATATAAATGAAAATTTATAGACGGAATGCAAAACAAACAACCAACTAACCATATCTTCGTTCAACATTTAAATGAATTTTGGGAACATTTTGTTAAAGCGAAAAAATTGCAAACAGTGAGAAATATATTCTAAACATTTTGATTAAAATTTTGGAGTCTTTAAACAGCACTGCAGTCTCTGCTCTTATTCAGAGAAAGAGTACCACATTTTGCAATGCTATATGAACCTGAAACTAATCATGTTAAAAATTCATAGTTTCTTAGGTATCAGGTTGCTCGGAAAAGTAAGTACCCTCTGTCGGCCAGTCATAATTCCTGTAAAGGAAGTAATTCGTAGTCAAAATCGATGCGTATTAATAACGGCCTAACAATTGGTATGAAAACGTCAGACAGCATTTGAGTCAATGACAGGTTGCATTGGTAAATTATGTCGTTATACAACAATAATATTTGTGAAATGCTAACTTTAAATGAGACAGTTGAACCCTTCTAATATCACCATATTTTCAGTAACATGCGTCGATTTTAAAACTGAGCTCTTGCGTATCCAATCAGTTGAAACGAGACCACCAAATCCAGGGGATGATGGAATATTGCTGCCTTATAAGGAATGCAAAATAGAGATTTGGTGAAAAACGGATCCCTGGATATACCAAAGGTATGATCAAGTGCCTAGGAGTAAGTAACTTTGACGATGGAGAAGCTGAAGTCATCCTGTTTATCATAAAATGGAGTTGTTAGTTTGCCGTTAACAAGTATGAAGCAGATGTGAACAATAGTATCTTTTTACACGTGAATACTTTGGGAACTTATTACATAACATGACGTTTGGACGCAGATCAGAATTAAAGGTCAAAAGTAGAGTAACTAAGTAATAGCTGAATATGCACTGTCATCATATCAAAGTATAATGCATTCAGACAAGATTATTTGTATTCTTTTCTACATTCTATGAAATAAAAGACAACACAGAGTCTTCCACATCTACTTCCTTCCTAGATATTTTATGGAAAATAGATCCTGACGGCAATTTGGCACCTCAGATTTATGACAAACAGGATTATTTCAATTTCACCATCGTCAATTTCTATTGTCTCTGTAGCGATATTCCATCAATGCCTCTATATGGTGTTTACACCTCTCAAATGATTCGATAGAATGTTCTGCATATGATCAGTTTTTATATCGATGCAAGCTACTGACAAACAAGCTTATTTTACAGGGATTCCTACAGTCACGTCTAAAGTCAGTATTTCGCAAATGCTATGGTAGTTATAACGATTTAGTTTGCCAGTACAACATTTCATTAGATTTAAAGCTGTCTGACGTGTTTCATACCAATTGTTACACCGCTCCTGATGTATTTTGACTGCGGATTACCCAGTTTTATATATATAGGATTCGAGGCGGGTGTCACCAGTCGACAGGGGATGCTTACTTTACTATGCACGTGATATCAGCTTTGATATATCCAGGGTTCATGTTTGCCCATCTCTCTGATGGAATAACGAGATTGAGTACTGTTCGTTATCGTAGCCTTTTCACCTATATTCAAGACAAACAATCTTTCTTAAAATTATATATATATATATATTATGATATGAATTTATGATCTGGGTTCTCAGGTACGATGGCCTAACTCTGTAAGAAGTAACTATAGATTCGGATACGACGGAAAGTTTGATGTTCAGATTTGGTAAGTCTCCCAAACAAATACAATTTTCATTTATACTAGAGATATGCATTACAAAGACGAGTCAGTACGTAACCAGCCTAACGTATTTCTGATTAACCGAGATGGTCACAATTTTCATGCCATCTTTCAATATATGCTTTAAAGCTGGGTATAACATATTGAATGTCAAACATGGCTAGTGGTGCAAAAACGTGCATTTCATCTAAAGTTGAATACCGTGCTGTAATAGTCCATTTCCCAGTTACGGTATTACGGTATTTACTTTGTACTCGATGCGGGCACTACAATATCGGGTTTTCAACACGAATTTCGTAAGTTATAAAGTACCAGAATTAAAGTGGTTTTTACTGGATCGAGGAGTAACATGTCACTTTTAATAGAAAAGATACATGTTAAGACGATGTCAACTTGCAGCAGAATTTAATTTGAGTATATCAAGGAACGGTGTGTGTCCAATTTCGATGGCGTCATGATTGATTAATCTATCTATAATAGTTGTTATACCAAAAAAGCTCGGGGTAAAGATGATGTGCTGTTGGATTACAATCTTTAAAATGTCTGGATCATAATCGTGACATCAGTTGTTGTAGTCGTGGGGCTTTAACATTTAAAGCCCATTTTCTGCAGAGTTTGGGCTATTTAGATGTGGGAAATGGACAGAATTCCACATCAGCCATGAAGCAATATCACCTTGTACCTAATGTACATTCTTCCAAAGAGCCGCCCGCGTGGCGCAGTGGTTAGAGCGTCGGGCTCAAAGATCTGATGATCCTTGAGTCGGGGGTTCGAATCCCACTGTGGGACGTGGGTGCCGGTCTTTCGGATGAGACCGTATAAACCGAGGTCCCGTGTCGCAGTAGGTGTGGCACGATAAAGATCCCTCCCTGCTCAAAGGCCCTGAGTGCCGAGCATAGGCCTAAATTTGCAGCCCTGTCACCGGTAATGGTGACAGCCGCCGGGTAGCTGAAAAATTGCTCAGGTGGCTATAAACAAACAAACAAACAAACAAACATTCTTCCAAAAAACAATAGAACTTGGGTATTTCGCAGCAGATGAATCCGTCTCTAACAAAAACAATTTCACGGGAAGTGATGTGCCCCTCAATTTTACAAATATCACGTGATTCAAGTACAAAGTAAATGTTAGAATACCGCCGAAATACGGTTACTCGAAATGGGCTATTCGGTACTTGTATTTTAAAAGTAAAACAGGCAAGAAAATACGAATTGGCAATGTTTATGGGTTTTCTGTGCCATCTTATGCTCATATTAAATTCTGGGTAGGGGAATTCAAACGCGGTAGAATGTCTTTAGAATATGAAGACAGGTCTAGACACCCACTGAATTTCACCGACGAAGAAATGTGTAACAAAATTCGGAATCTGGTATACTCTGATAGGCGAATTCGGGTGGAAGAAATAGTGCAAATAGTAGGTATTTCACGTGGTAGCGCATCAACAATCCTAGATGATCGTTTAGGTATGCGGAATCAAACATCCCATTGGGTCCCCAAATCCTTTAGCGATGAGCAAATGACAACCAGAGCATCATTATGCAGCGCTTTGTTGAAGCGTATTAGGTCAAAAGAGGATTTTCGTTTGCCTCTGGTGACTTGGGTTCATTATTATGAGCCATAGAATAAAGCGTCAGTGGGTAGGGCCGGGGTCGCCGAGCCCACAGAAGCTCAAGACGCAACCATCTGCTAGCAAGGTGATGATCACTGTATTTTGGGACGCAAGAAGCGTTATTTTGGACATTTTACCCAAGAGAAGCACGATAACTGGAGTGTACTATGCAAACTTGGTAGACCATCTGAGAACCGCCATCCGTGAAAAACGCCAAACTATACTCTCTAAAGGTGTTTTGATGCAACAGGACAACACAAGAGTCCACTTTTGCAAAGTTTTAATAAATGCTGTAGAGCGAGAGGGTACATCACATCCCGCCTTTTCACCTGACCTAGCTCCTAACGACTTTTTCCCATTCTTGTAAACTTGTAAAAGGATATCCGTGGACGTCATTTCCGGTCTGACGAAGATGTTGTGACGGCAGTTGAGGAGTGGGTCAATGGAAAGAAACCTGACTTTTTCAGTTCTGGGCTGACGGCACATGAACACCGTTGGTCTTATAGAATCACATTATATGACAATTATATCGAAGAAGAGGTGGATCGCAACCGGAAATAAGTTAGGCTGGTTATTTATCGACTCGCCCTCGTACTAAAAGATTTAATTTAATTTAAACCTATTTTATTATGTATTACGTAATAGGATTAGGGGAGCAGACAGAGCCAATAGAAATGCTCTCCCAAAGCTGAAAACTTTCTAAATTTGTGTAAAATGATACAGCCTACATTGTTTATTCCAGTGTCCATTCAGCGACTGCGATCAAACCAGATAAAAGTATGAAACTTAAATATTTGATAAAGCACTGTTATTATTACCTTTTCATACATTTAGTGGTGAAAGTTTCATTAAATAATGAAAGTTTGAATGAAGTAATACTAAGGTTTGCATTTGTAGGTCTACAAAAACATCGTGAACGGTCTTCAAATGATGTACCTAGTTGCTCTGTCACTAAAGTAATGCAACGGGTACCTAGAGAGTCTGACGCCTCTGAATCACCAATTAAACATAACAAACAGTCGACTTCTGATGTTTCAAGTCTCACGAAACCTTGTACAACACCGCAAAAGAGATCCTGGCTCTGGAAAAATACGGAGGGATGTTGGGTGTTATATCCTGATGCTGTGAACGATATAATTAACAGGAATTATGACAGAAATCCACAATCGACCTTTCCTATATCGTTTGATGGACAAAGGTAGGTATACATTCATTCATGCATCATATATTTCACCTTGTTTTCTTCAATATATGTATCAAGAAATGTAGCTATCCCACAATGAATAAAAGAAAATCATCCCGATGTAATGTTTCTTTCACATCACTTTACATGAAATTCTTAAGGTATGATTGCTGGGAGAATTTCTAATTTCAGTGTTATTATGTCCAAATGCAAGCATAATCATGTTGCAACAAAGGAAATCTTTTGTTTTTCTAGTTTCAGTGTTGTTATGTCAGAAAGCGAGCACATTAATGTTACAACGACGGAAATCATTATTTTCTAGTTTCAGTGTAGTTATATCAGAAAGCAAGCATATTAATATTACAACGAAGGAAATAAGCGAGATTTCCTGGAGATAGACACAATGATGGGACAATCAACAAAAGAACAACTCGACTTTCTTCTGTGGACCGCTATTCCTTGCGAAATATTTCTGGAGTGAAGACGTTCCTTTTACATAAAAGATATTTTCGTGATATATTTCTAAGAAAATATATAAATACTATAGAATGGAAAAGTATGCCTTGATAAACCTCGTTCTGTTCTGTGATCTTTGTAAGTTTCTAATCAGAGAACTGATTTGTTCAGGTACTCGAATTGGATGTTCACATGAGAGGGACAAAGAACAAAGTTGATTTCATAACATACATACACCTAGTTACATCAAATCACAAAGTTTCCTAGACAAAATATAGTATCGTTCAATTAATTAATAAATACAATTGTGAATGATTTACCTTAAGGAAAGATCAATGTCACATCCTTGTACAAGTGTGGGCGGTATTTAGATAATTTCTTAGCATGTATGCAAGAAGCAATAATGTTCGTTGTAGAAACTCATTTAAAATGGATTCAAATTCTATATTGGTATGATACATTACCTGTACATTTGATACACACAGCACTTTACCTGTACATTTGATACATACAAAAACAATGTCAAACATCAAAACCCCTGTAATATCAAAGAAGTGGATGTTACAGGGGTTTGTACAGTTTCGTCAAAAGTCATGTCACAAATCCTTGGTCGTTATAACAATCTAATTTACCGGTACAATCTTCCATGAGAAATGCTGTCTTACGTATTTCATACCAGTTATTAAGCATTTCCTGGTACACTGATCCCGACTAAGGATTACTACGTTTACCAGATCAATATATAGGGTTCAAGGCAGATGTGACCGGTCGACCTAGGCACCTGACTCCTCCTAGGCACCTGATTCCACCTCTGATATCCAGGGGTCCGTGTTTGCCCATCTTTCTGATTTGTATTTACTATTCCAATTGCAATATTGAGTACCGTTCCTTACCTTAGCCTTTCATACAACGCATTACCTGTACATTTAATGCATAAAACGCATCACCTGTATAATTGATCTATATGACACATTAACTGTACATTTAATAATGTAACGCATAATAATGTACAGTGAATAAATATGAGATTGATCACTGTTTCTTACGAGTATATTGAACTGCTACATACAACATTTCACTTTTCCATTTATTACGTGTTGTACATACAATATATTATCTTCACATTTAATATATACAACATTCTATCTTCAGGGGCCTCCGTGACCGAGTGGTTAAAGCATTGCGCTCGCAATCACAATGCCTCTCACCTCTAGTCGGTGAGGGTTCGATTCCCGCTCGCGCCGATATATGTGAGATGGTCTCTTCCCTGGTACATTGTATCTGGGTTCTCTCTTCCACCTGCAAAAACTGGACGCCGCCAGATACCTGCAAAATTGTTGAGTGTGGCGGAAAACAAACAAACAAACAAAAACATTCTACCTTCACATTTATTACATGTAGTACATACAATATATTACCTTCATATTTAATATATACAACATTCTACCTTCACATTTGATATATACAATATAATATCTTTACATTAAACTACCAAATGGTTTCATGTTATAGCAACGTCAAGATATAGGCCTCACGGTGGTTGTGACCGGTCGACAGAGAATGTTTACTCCTCGTAGTCACCACTGGTATATCCGTTGCCCAGGTTATAAGATTGATCACTGCGCCTTATCTTCACTTTTTCATGTTTCTATTAAGGTTACATGTATCCATCCATCCATCCATATATACATATATAACACATACATACATACATACATACAGTAACAATTTTCTAGACACCACGTCTAAGATTGTTGACGGAATGTTAAATTTACTCTCGAAACCAACCCCATTGATTCCCATATATATCTGCTGTTATCCTTTACATTTTATTCCAAAGAGTGCCTAAAGGTTTAGCCACCTGAGTCGTTCGAATCTGCTTTCACTCCTACACTTTATCAAGAACAGAACACCCGTATGAAAAACAATCTGTGAAAGAGAGGTCATGAATCTCCAAAGGTGCAACAATTATTTCTGAGATGCAAAGAGACGACATACCATCTATACTATAATATAAAGAGAAAAACAAACAATGATAGATGACAATTATAACGACCATAGAATTTGCAAAATGTTGAATTCAAAGGAAAGTGTTGAAACCCCTTTAATATCAACGTGTTTGTCACTAGCTTGACTCGATATAACAACTGATCATTCGCAAATATTGTGTATCGAATCCGTTGAGAGACATAAACACCATATACAAGTGTTAATAGAATATTGCTACTTAAATATGGACGATAGAGAAGTTGAAATCGACCCGTCTGGCATACTGTTGATTTGTTAATTTGCCGTTAACATATTCAGTAAAACAGATAAATACAAAGCATATGCGGCAGATTCTGTGGTGTCTTTAATTTCGGGTTCACTGAAATATATGATTCCAAATATGAATGAAAACGATTAGATAAAAACGTCGTCGATATATCTAAATGTCGAGTTGCAAAGGAGCAACAAGGGATGTTTTCTTCTCATGTGGAAGGTTTTGAATCTATTTTGCTTATAAAAAAATAACAGATCTGCGAAGAAAGAGTGCAATTCGTGGCCATAGGGATTCCAACAAACTGTTGAAAGATCTGATCACCAAATACTACAAAGATATTGTGAATGAGGAGCTCCGGCAACTTTTTAATACCATCATCAGAGTACTTTTGTTTCGTATTTAACAAAGTAAGTTTTTGAATGACTGATCACTAGTTGTAAAGGCTAAGATAACTAACAGGATTCAATGTCGTATTCCTATAGATAATACAAATTAGAGAGATGGGCAAACACTGGCCTCTGTACATACCAGAGGTGGGATCATGTGTCTAGGAGGTGTAAACATCCCCCTGTCGACCGGTCACACCCGATCAGGTAAACGGAGGAGTAATCTGTAGTCATAATCAAGGTGCCAAGAACGGTCTAACAATTGGTATGAAACACATCAGACAGCATTTGACCAAATCGAAAGTTTTACTCGCAAACTAGATCGTAATAACGACCATAAAATAGATATAAATATATTTTCTCTATTTTTGTTGAAGAAGAAAATGTTTGTGATGATTATAATTTATCGCGAGGAATGGCTGTGTGAAGTGTTGAAAAGTTATGCGGTTTGATGTTGTTGATTTGAGAAATATTTTGTATTTTCATATTCACTAAAAGCATTTTTCAGAATCCACATTTGATTAACACCACTTCTGGAATATGTTTTAGCACAATACCTTTGAAGTTTCTCTTTTATTAATATGTCTATGATGAGCAAAAATAGGGTCTTGGTAGAACGTTTACTGGATCCAGCAATGTATTTTTGGTAAGGATATTTCTGAATTTTATGAATCCAATATAGGTACGGTAACTAATATCCGTCCGTCCCACTGACTCGGATATTAAATGTGTTTAAAACTGGAAAATGGTATGAAGAATTTCATCTTTCGAAAGGACAGTAAAAGTACATACATAATCACGATTATATGATTACCAAAATTCGTTTAAAATGCCGTTGTACAAACAAAGACAATGTTGTTACGTGTACAGGTTTTGTCAGCTTGAACCAAGAAGAAACTCAACGGCATCACTGGAATGAGTGTGAACTAACTTTCCCTAAGTAATATATTTCCAACTCACCGTTTACTTTTTTTCACCATCATTAACAGCCAATAGTTTCCTTATTTTTCCTATTGATTTTTATTTATTGATTTCTTTATAAATTTTACAATATTGATATTACGTTCCTTGCTTCTTTTCTTTACACTTTCAATTTCAGCGTAAACGTCCCTTATCTATTGAAGAATATCTTTTTAAAAACTAATCATATGCAGAACAAGCTCTTGCGTATCAAATCAGTTGCGAGATGTAAGCCCCATGTGCATCCAAACTTTTAAACTAAAAACAAACTTTGCAATGCCTAGATATAGACCATCTTACACTTCGTCCACCTACGTGTTCTTGTTCGCTATCCTCTTTTAACTATTGCACAGCTGGGTATGTCATTACTGGTGATGTTGATATAGTTATGTGTCCTTCTGTGTTTAGTAAACCAGAACTGGTAAAAGAGATAGATAGGTTACATGAGGAATATATTTTGGCTCCAGTTGATAAAGCTTGCAACAACACTGTATTTGTTTGTGAGGCTATTATTACAACTGCATTCTAAACGAACTAGGGATCAATTCCACATTTAGTAATAATAAATGCAATCATACTCTAACTGCCCTTTCAAAAGATGAAATCCTTCAACGTTGTGCTTCCGTAATAAACACATTTAATATCTCAGTCAATGGAGTGGGTGAATATGGTTTACCGTACCTCTACTGGATCCCCAAACTCCACACAAACCGTTATAAACAAGATAAATTGCTCGATCCAGTAAATGTTCTACAAAGTCCCCATTTCTGCTCCTCAAAAAATGCAAATGCTGTGAAAGAGAAACTTCAAACGCACTGTGCCATTAAATATGCCAGATGTTGTGTAAATCAAATGTGGATTCTTAAAAATTCTAAAGAACTTTCAGTGAATTTGAAATCACAAAACTTTTCTCAAATTACAAACATAAAAACGTATTTACAGCACTTTACACGACCATACCTCACGATGAATTAAAGACTAGAATTTTTGACATCATAGACAATTGCTTCGTCAAACGGTAAAAGGAAATATGTATATCTAGTGATTTTTCATTCCTAAAATTATTTTGTTAAACATCACTCTCTGCTAGATTTCCTCATTGATGGTATCTTCGTAGTCTTTGGTGATCAGGTCTTCCAACAGTCTGTTGGAATTCTCGTGGGCACGAATTGTGTTCCTTTGTTAGAATCTGTTTTTATATTCGTATGAAGCAGAATGCATTCAAAAGCTTCTACACGAGAAGGAAATTCTCTTTCTATGGCCTTCAAATTGACATTCAATGTATAACTAAATTTCAAATTGAAGGCCACAGCAAGATATTTTTTGAGAACGAATACCATAAAATTTGACGATGTATGAAAAGGACTGCGCATGCTCGACATGTAAGGTTGTGTTTTTCAGTTCGAGCGGTTTTATTTCACCAAAAACTGGATTTTATATGATTCATGAGACTCAGATTGTGGTTACATAAGTTTTGAAGTAACTTCTCTTGAATGTTATGCAGGTAAGAGTGAAACTAAGTGTTTATATAGTTTTATTTGAGAAAAACCTGTGTTGCCCTCAGTGAATAGACCGTGAGTAGATACTCATCAAAAATGACGGAGAACCCTAAGAAGCGAGCGGCCGAGGAAATGGACACCAGTAAAGACTCTACAGACGATTTCCGTGTTAGAGACATTATGCAGGGCATTACTAGCATCCAGAACACCTTGGCGAATTTCATGATGAGGCTGGACGGGCAGGGAAGAGATCTGGACGAATTAACAAAAGAAGTGAGATCGCGAAACGGCATAAACGAAAGACTGGAAAGTGTGCAGGAACAGGCGAATGACACTTTATACACAATTTCTGAATTGCAAGACAGCCAGAAAAAGATGGAACGCGAAATGAAGCGACTCAGGGATTATGTGATCCGACTTGAATTCCAGGTGAATACCCAGAATAAACAAATATTGGAGTTAAAAACTAAGTCCATGGAAAACAACGTAATTGTTAGTGGGGTGCCTGAGAGGAACCAAGGAAAACAGACCACAGAGAACCTTCCAGATATTATCAGAAATGTTTTTATTTCTGAGATGGACATAGAAAGGTCAGTGGCAGACAACCTAGGAGTCCTGAAAGTCTTCAGGTTAGGGGAGTATAATCCGCGCAGAAAATTCCCAAGACCGGTCTGTGTGCAATTCACCGACAAATCTCAGAAGGATGTGGTGATGAACGGAATTAAAGTGTTAAAAGCCAAGAATTCAGCCATCAGAGTTGCTCAACAATTACCGGAGGAGACGCGCGAGAAAAGGAAACAGCTGTTTGATATCCAGAAAAATTACTCGGAACGACAGATCGACACAAAAAGTAAAGGTGACAGGCTTGTCTTCACTCAGAGTAACTCCATTTACCGGGACAAAGTGGGCTCAAGACCGACAGCAGACGAAGTGATTACATCAGACGAGGTCAAAACACTGATTACACCAGGGAAATCTATTGAAGACAATGGAAACCGGTTTCTTGCCCATTCTACACCAGTAGACTCATTCAAGGCGGTCAGAAAAGCATTGTTGGAAATAATGCGTCTGGATTCCATCCCGAGTGCCAGCCACAACGTATATGCGTACCGCTTCACAA
Organism: Ostrea denselamellosa; assembly: GCA_024699665.1. Taxonomy (NCBI): domain Eukaryota; kingdom Metazoa; phylum Mollusca; class Bivalvia; order Ostreida; family Ostreidae; genus Ostrea; species Ostrea denselamellosa. The sequence continues at coordinate 12,298,291 of JAMZEH010000010.1, forward strand.
GTTCGGACGGGATCACGCACGAAGGATCAGACGACGACGGCGAACACGGGGCCGGACGATCACTTCTAAAAGCGCTCAAAGACAATGACACGGAAAATTCGCTCGTTGTAGTATCACGATGGTTCGGTGAAAAGATAGGACCCCGTAGGTTCACTCATATTAAAACTGCCGGACTTAGTGCTGTAAAAAACGCTGTTCCAGGAGATAGGGCAAGTGCTGTGTGAGGATAGTGTGCCTAACACTTGACTGACACTTGACTGTGTATATAATTGACTAAGTAAGTTTTATTCTTGATATGCATAACACGAGGTGAATCTTATTGTATAGTCCAATTTTTTTCCTAATCAGAAGCGCTGTTCACATATTTGTTTTAAACTTTTCTCTATTGGCTGTAATGCAGGGAACAGTCCAACGGAAATACTTGCAGTATATACAGAACGTTGTAATTGTTTTTGAAAAATAATTTCCCCCTGAATGATATTAAAACACTAAGTACAGCTGAATCAAACTTCTTATATATAAATTGTGGTATGGACTATGCAATGAGTTATTCTCCACAAATGTAAACATGTATTTACTTTATTAGAGATTTCATTTTCTCCTTTCTACAAGTAATATATCACTGTTAGTTTTTGGTGGATCTTGCTCGGACACCTTAGCAATTTCGAGCATGTGGCAAGTTATAATCCTTGTCTTTTATTCAAATGTCTGTTTTTCAATGTCTTTCGGCTTTTCTGGCCTTTTCTTTTTCTGTAGAGGTACATATGCAATTCTCCTGTCTGAACTTAGGATGTCATGGATAAAAACTTAAGTGAAAACAATCTTAAAATACTTACATTAAATTGTCAGGGGCTCGATGACATGAATAAAAGAAGAGATGTTTTCAAAATTCTCAGATCAAAAAATCATCATATTTACTTTTTGCAAGATACACACTTCTCTGCCGAAAAAGAAAACATTATGAAAACACAATGGGGATACAAAGTATTTTTTAGCTCTTACAAATCAAATGCAAGATACATTTGTACCTCTCTCTCTCTCTCTCTCTCTCTCTCTCTCTCTCTCCACAAAGACCTTTCACACCATAAATATATGCTTTCATACATTAATAATTTTATCACTGACTTGTTAGCTGAATGTGTCATCTGTCAATGTTGTTTGTTTGTATGTAGTGGAAGGTGTTAAAATAAAAAAAATAATAAAAAAAATAAATTTGACGATGTTTGATAATTTTGGTGAAATAATAACGACGCCAGTGATTTTTATGACATCCCCACCGGTAATTTTCAAATAGATCTTACAGCACTTCATCCCTTCATTACTTCATTCATCTTCCATTGCTTAGAAGTGGATAAATATCGGTTGACAGTAAACATGTTTCCTAATTTAGACTTCCTGTACCGTTTTCTTGGTAGCCTTGTGGAAATTACTTCCTTGCATATTTTTAAGTCAAAAGCATAGTTTTATGATAGATTTAAAGACGTATATATCCTATTACATTATATCATAAAACCTTCTTATTTTGTTTTAAGTGAGTGGAATTCTATGTCGATGAGAATGTTTGCTGTTAAAACACGGATTATACACCGAACCTGTTATAAGAACCCTCACAAGTTGATTTGTTGATATATACAATAAGTAGAATACAGGTACATGTATAAACAGTCTGACCGAAAATATTCTTTCATAAAATAAATATTGTAAACATTGTAATTTACTGGTGTTTTCTTTAAATCAAATCCATTCTTTCTATTTCTTAATCAGTGTTAATTACAAATTATTATTTATAAACAAACACCTGTTCATGAACTTAAGATGTATGGCTTTCGAATTCAATAATGTCAGGGTTACTGTCTTCTCTTACGACGAGCAATGGATACTGAGAATCTTTTCTAACCTGGATCCTTAGGGGATTTCATATGTGATGGTTCTTTAACGTGCAAACGCCTGCTGCGACACAGGACCACCGTTTTAAACGTATAAACATAGTTAGTGATTGCTATTTCGCCAAATGCTCAGAATTAAGAAGTGATAATAATGGATCTTACTCATATGACCTTTAGAACGGAGGTCGCGGAAGGCGTTGCCATGGCAAGCATTCGGAGAATATCATATTTGTTAATTATATTTAAATTATAATCCCGAAAGTTTCCGTAGTTACACGATAAACGATTTCCAACGTTCAAATGGTTGAGTGTCGAGGTTATCCGACATCTTCTCTGGGTTTTTCTTAATTAAGTGACATGTAACTAATGTCTAGTTGTCTCTTTACATGTTTGTTGTACGATAAGAAATTCCAAATTTAGACTTCCTGCGGACTTTGCGTGAGAGTTTTCTGAACATTACTTCCTTGCAATTTGCGGACAAAAAATATCTATGAGATACTTAAAGACATTTATATAACCAATCATTTGTACATGATTTTGACAAGTCACACGTTTTGATTTCCAATGTATCAATTAAGTGACAATACGGCATCTGATGGAGTAACTTCCAACTCGAAGTGCAACTGTGGAACATGTCCACAATCTCAAGAAGAATATAATTGGATAACCCAAGCCAGATTGGTAACAAGAATCCGTAAGTATATCTTTTTGTTACAAAATATAAACAAATTCAGTGCAAGTAGAGATTCCCATCTGTAGTCGATGTTATCCACTCCATGACATCTTTATATATTTTTTACGCCCAGTGTCTTCCATAGCTGTTTATTTTTTGTACATGTGCAAGAGAGTGATTGACCAGAAGGGCACTATTCAGCATATGATATTGTGTTATGACTAGATATTGACGAAATACACTTCACTTATGTAAATCCATGGAAGAATGAACTGTTAACGCGCATGAAATGTCAAAGATCGTGCCCTCGTGTATTTTCAAACTTGATTTTGTTTCACATTTACATTTTCTTTTCTTTGCTGCGGAATTTTAGGATGTTAAAATAGACATAATGAAAAGGCTAAGATAACTAATAATATTCAGTTTCGTAATTCCTATATAAAATATAAATAATATAGATGGGCATACACGGACTCTTGGTCATATCAGAGGCAGAACCAGGTGCCTAGGAGGAGTAAGCATCCCCGGTGGAAAAGGTCTCACCAGGACAGAATCAGTGTGCCAAGAACACAATATAAAACATAAACGGTACCAATTTTGATGCGCCAGATGCACATTTCGACAAAAATGTCTGTTCAGTGATGTCAAGTGAAACATATAGGAATTCCGAAATAAGAACAAACTTGGAAGAGCTGCAAAAGCCTAAAATACTATATAGTAGACCCAAATCCGGCAAAGGATTAGAGCTATGCATGAGGGAGATAATTCTTAACTTTACATGAATTCCTTTATGTGATCACAGTAATTTTTTATCCGTAATTCATGCTAGTACCGAAGTACTTAGCAACTGGGCTGGTGAATACCCTCGGGGACTAACAGTCCACAAGCAGAGTCATCGACCCACCTTTATAACTTTAAAAGAGTACCTGTGTCATGGAAGGCCTTTGCACGATGAAAACAGGCCTTATGCCTCATGGATAAGTCAAAATCGCGGTACTTACACATTAAGAATAACAAATAATATGCAAACGAGATAACTTTTGCGTTTGAAAATCAAATTGTATGTAAACCTTTACTATATATACAAGTAGTGTTGTGGAATTATAAAGATTCCCAAACACATCAGCACTGGTCTTTGTAGTTATATTCTTCCAAAAAGGAGAAATTTAATTTTACTATTCAAAATTTAAACAATATTCAAACTTTTACGGTTGTCTTGTCTAGTCACATTAAAATCTTGTTAAGTATTCAATCAGTCAACTGCTACAGTACAATGAATAATTCGAACACTTGAACACCGGACTTCGAACATTTTCACTTTAATTTTAGAGACCATGTACACTATTGTTCTTATTTTCAAATTCTATAATCGTTTTACAATCCATTTAGTATTTTACTCTATAATTGTTTGACAATTCCTTTAGTATTTCCTTTTACTATGTTTTACAAAACCCATATAAACAAAGATACATTGCTGGATCCAGTAAATGTTCTAGCAAGTGCCTACCGTTGCTCCTTACGAAAATTTTAAATGCTGCGAAGGAAACATTTCAAACGTACCGTGCCACTACATATGCTAGAAGTGTTGTAAATCAAATGTGGATTCTTAAAACTTCTAATGAATTTTTAATGAATTTGAAATGACAAAACTTTTCTCAAGTCAACAGAACAGGTCGCGGTATCTCAGTGGTTAGAGTGCTCGCTCAGTAACCAGGAGGTCGTGTGTTCGAGCCCCGCTCGTGCCATGGCCGCGTCAAACCTAAGACGTAAAAATAGTAGTGAATGTTCCTTCGCCAAACGCTAGGCTTTAGAAGTGAGAATACGGGTTTTTCGGATATGACCTTCAAAACGGAGGTCTCTGTACCGGTAGGTGTTGGCACGTTAACGAACCCTCACTGCTACGGCCCTGAACACTAAGCATAGGTCTAAATTTGTGGTACTTCACCTACAGCTGGTGACATCTCAATATGAGTGAAAATTCTCCACAGGACGTAAAACGAATAATCAATCAATCTCAAATCAAAAACATTAAATCATATGATTTCACAGCACTTTTCACAACCATACCTCACAATAAATTAACGACTAGACTTTTTGACATCATACACAGTTGCTTCGTCAACAAAAATGATAAAAGGAAGTATTCATATCTCGTGACCGGTCATCCCAAAAATTATTTTGTTAAACACCACTCTCATTCCACGCTACTGTAAAGTTGATATTAAAAAGATGTTAGAGTTCCTCATTGAGAATAGCCTTTGGTGATCAGGTCTTCCAACAATCTGTTGGGATATCCCATGGACACGAAATGTGCTCTTTTGTTTGCTGACCTGTTTTTATATTTGTATGAAGCAGAATTCATTCAAAGTGTTCTATATGAAAAGAAAAAAGCTCTTGCTGTGGCCTTCAGTTCGACATTTAGACACATGGACGACGTTTTGTATATTAGCAATGACCATTTTCGTTCATATATCGACTCGATATCTCCCCGTGAAATTGAAATAAAATACACTATAGAGTTTTCCACTACTGTTACATACGTTACTGGAAATAGATGATTGCTGCAAACTAACAACTCAACCTTATGACAAACGGGATTGTTTAAATTTCTCCATTGTCATTTTATCTATGTCGCAATATTCCATCATAACCTGCATATGGTGTTTATATCTCCCGACTGATTCGATACGAAATAATTTGTTCTGCATATGATCAGTTTTTAAATCGAGGCAGGCTACTGATAAAGAAATTGATGTTACGGGATTTTGTACAGCCTCGTCTAAAGTCAGCATTTCGCAAATTCCATGGTCGTTATAACCATCCAGTTTTGCATTACAACCTTCCATAAGGTCAAATGCTGTTTAACGTGTTTCATACCAATTGTTAGGCCGATCTTAACACACTGATTCTGACTGCGGGTTGTTTCGTTTACCTGATCGGGGTGTAGAGCTCATGGCGGGTTTGACCGGTCGACAGGGGATGCTTACTCCTCATAGGCATCTGTTCCCACCTCTAGTATGTCCAGGGGTTAGTGTTTGTCCATCTCTCTGATTTCTATTTTCTATAGGAATTACGAGATTGAATCCCATTAGTTACCTTAGCATTTTCATTTATTTTTTTTATTCTGGATTAATTTTCCAAAGTATTTAATATTTTAGTTTATAATCGTTTACGCTTTCTTTCGTATTTTATTCTGTAATCGTCTTACATTGTCTTTAGTATTTTTAAAATATCAATTGTGACCGTACTATCAAACATAGATGTGACCCATCGACAGGAGATGCTTACTGCTCCTTGGCACCTGATCGCACTTCGGTAGATCCAGAAGTCCGTGCTTGCCGAATTCTCTAATCAGTACAGAACTTATTAGATTGATCACTGTTTGTTATATTCATCTTTTCACCCACGATATGCCAAACGAAGTCGCAATTTCTCTCATACCGACCGAATGTCTTGAAACTTTTTTTCATTTAGGATAATTACAATGTTAATGCCACTAACCGCAGATATTTATGGCTGATGATCCCTCGTCCGTGAACAAACAAATCCAATATAAACTGTAAAATGTGGAGTAGGCAAATAGTTTGGATGTAAACTGACCTATAGTGTGTCTAATAACAAAACGTGCATTGTGGTAATATTGATCACAAGGCAGAATGTTAATGTGCGTTCCAGCGAGAAAGCAATCAATGTAATATCAGTAAGACACTTTCAATAATGCCAAGGTCACCAAATTCAATTGAACTTAATAAAATATATACCCCGTTAATAGGAAGTTACAGGTGGTATATCATATAGTTTCTTTTCTTTCAAACGTACCAGTGATAATGTATAATTATTCCTGATTCGCTCAGATTCAAATGGGAAATCTGAAATCAAAACAGGTCAGGACAAAATAGTGATAGTATAACAATATCTACACTCATACTTTTTATGTCTATAATCGTAGATCAACAACTGGAGTATCAGGCAGGTAGAGGACCCTGTGTGATTTTCATTCTAGACACGTCAGCAAGCATTAGGGGACAAGGCTTCAGAGAATTAAAAGAGGCATTTACCTCCATTATTGATGGTCAGAATTACTTTCTGATTTAAGTGAAATATTTTTTCTTATTTTTAAAATTCGGAATAAAATTAGATTTAGGCTTTTAAATTTTAGAATATTCGCACTATCCCGAGATTGATGAAAATGTAGCAGTCATCGTTTGTGGTCAGAGAACAAAATTCCAACACTATTACTCTAATAAATACAATGAAATTATTCGTTGTATTGGTATGTACATTTTTTAATGAATAAACGAGTTTTAATGTTGAAGTAAGAAATATATAGACATATATTTTGTATGTGTATATTTTGGCAGATGACATCGAATGCAAAGGAATGTCACCTTTAGCGGCTGCAATGTGGCTTTCCATAGGAGGTTTGAAGAATGGGGGAGGTAAATGATTTTTATATAGCACTACACCTAATTTACAGCTTGATTCATTTACGCTACAATCTTTATATTGGTTTAGCTAACTATTCAATATGTTTTCTTGAAAACGAATTAAAAACGTTCTGTTACTCTAATAAGCTGATCCACAATGTGCGATGTAATAACGATTAACTTAATTAATCTTACTCTTACGAGTAGTATCACAATATTTAGATATGTTGGTTTACAACCAAGTGTAGCATGCAATATATAAAGGCGCATATTTAAAAACAGGTTAAAATGTCTGGTATATTGATCAACAAACTCTTCACGTTATCCTGTTAAAACATGAAGTTCTGTGTAAACAGGTCCTCCTGTGTAAACAGAAATTACTGTGTAAACATTGACCACTGTGTAAACATTGACTACTGCGTAAACAAAAATTACTGTGTAAACATGAACTACTGTGTAAACAGAAAATATTGCGTAAACATGAACTATTGTGTACACAGAAATTATTGTGTAAACATGAACTATTGTGTAAACAGAAATTATTGTGTAAACATGAACTATTGTGTAAACAGAAATTATTGTGTAAACATTGACTACTGTGTAAACAGAAATTACTGTGTAAACATCGACTACTCTGTAAACATTGACTACTGTGTAAACATTGACTACTGTGTAAACAAAAATTACTGTGTAAACATTGACTACTGTGTAAACATGAACTACAGTGTAAACAGACACTACTGTGTGAACAGGTCCAGATGGTAAATAGGCATATTGTGCTCCCTCGCGCTTCATATTCCACCGCTATTAATGAACGTTTTAGCTACCTTAGCCTCGTTTTCGATTGCGAAGTGAGACATAGGAATTTTTTTTTGAGATGCCAGTATACATGTTATATATCGTCTCAAACAATGGTCAAAATGCACGACCCATTCGGGAGAGAGCTATATCGGACTATGGACGGTAGCGTGAGGCGATGACACGTTAAGAGGTTCTAACAACAATGGAATTTTTGTGTTTGATTTATGTTTCTAACTTTTACACCTCTATTGTTTTGCTTTATGCTCTATATTTTATATTGTATTATAATAGGTCGCATCAAAGTTATGTCAACTTTTCACGTGATGCCACGCATAGTTCTGATATCTGATGGTAAACCTACAGATGTACGATTGATTGATCAGCTAGATGACTCCTTGGAGTACGAAGATAATTCAGTAAGATAATTAAACAAAGAATTTTTTCAGCTACTTAAACTATAGGCATATTAAGTATTATTCGATATTGTTGTATATTAGGCCAAAGAGCAACTAATTCGAGTCGGATCACGTGTCGGGAAGCAAATTCCTATCTTCTGTGTTCCAGTTGGAAAAAATCCCGATGTGGTAAGGTGCTTTAAAATCTTTTGATATAAGTTTCTGAGGCGTATTTCTCTTTACAACTGTTCATATTTTCTGATTTTTGCATTTGAACCTACGATGCAAACAATAGAATATTAATTTCTGAGATACAAAGTAATAAGCAGTATATCACAGACAGAAAATAATATGAAAATGATATAACAATAAGATGACAAAACACGTTATTCATTATATTACAGAAGAAAATGGATTTCAATATTTTTACAGACATGCTTAGCAATGTTGTCAGCCGTGTCGAATGGCGGACGAATTGTACATATCGACGAAGTTCGACAATTTGGCCGATACAGTAGAAACTTGGTAATGTATATAGGTATACTATATTAGATGGAAAGCAATAAATCTTAACCATGAAGGAGAGCTGTGTAAAGAAAATATAAATATTATTAACCATCGTTAAATTCTCTTTGAATAACATTACTTTCAAGGTAACATTTTGAAAGCATCCTTGGAAATCATATTTCACAAAATAGGAATAGAAAACAAAAACGAGCGGTCACGTTATCATGAGGGTGATTATTCAACGCAGTATTTTAACCATACCCACCCTCTGCGACTGAACAATGTCTATCACCAGGCAAAAACAGAATCCCATACTTCGCCTGTGTGCATTTATGTGCTTATAATTTACTATTATTTTGTCCTACTATTGCCGGTAATAGTTTACTTAAATATGGTTTAAAGTTTATATATATATATATATATATATATATATATATATATATATATTTGGTTTTTTTGTTTGTTTGTTTATAGCCGCCTGAGCAATTTTTCAGCTATCCGGCGGCTGTCACCATTACAGGTGACAGGGCTGCAAATTTAGGCCTATGCTCGGCACTCAGGGCCTTTGAGCAGGGAGGGATCTTTATCGTGCCACACCTACTGCGACACGGGACCTCGGTTTATACGGTCTCATCCGAAAGACCGGCACCCACGTCCCACAGTGGGATTCGAACCCCCGACTCAAGGATCATCAGATCTTTGAGCCCGACGCTCTAACCACTGCGCCACGCGGGTGGCTTATATATATATATATATATATATATATATATATATATATATATTAAGATTCTAATATTCATTAGCATGAGTATTCTTCAGAAAATAGCAGATACCCTATCACCTTTCTTTGCGATCGACATGACGGGGGTGAATAATAATACTGTCCTCTCTGTCCTATCTCAACAATGGTCAGATAAATCTTCACATTTAGAAGATAGTGACAAAGTAAGAACACATTTATGTATATTGTACTTTATTTAAAGACAGAGGCATAAAATGCGTGTACTTACGATCAAATAACACGGTGCTATAAAATGCTAACAGCATTTATCTTTTCATGACCTCTTTCTTCTATTTGGCTATAAAAGATTGTCCTTTTTCTACATTCAGAATTATATAGCCAACGTTATTCAAAGAAAAACGAGTTTTCTATATCAAGGCCAAACTTTAGAAGATGAATTTGATGTTGATCATATGTACCAAGAATTATATCGTCATATGCCCCCGTTAGGAACGAGGGTCAAGCGTGGTCCAAGTTGGATATGGCAAAATCAGGACGCAGAAGCGATAGGAACTGTCGTCGGACACTCAGCAGAGAATGGTATGACTTATTCAAAACGTTTTCTATATCTACTGAAAATTAAGAATCATACACGGCTATTAAACCAGCATCCGTAGATATAGAAAAAAGAAATATTCATATCTAGTGATCAGTCATGCAAAAAAATATTTTGTTAAACACCACTATGACTCCAAGCACTATTATTCTAAAGTTGATATTAAAAAAAATGTTAGAGTTTCTCATTGACAATATCTTCGTAGTCTTTGGCGATCAGATCTTCCAACAGTCTGTTGGAATTCCCATGGGCACGTATTGCTGACTTGTTTTAATATTCTTATAAAGCAGAGTTCATTCTAACGTTTCTACATGAGCACAAAAAATATTTTGCTGCTTTACCCTTCAATTCGACATTTAATTATATCGACGACGGTCATTTTCATTCATATGTTGATTCAACATATCCCAAGGCACTTGAAATAAAAGGCACCATAGAATGTTCCACATCGGCTTCGTGCATTGAAAATAGATGCTGACGGCATAATGGCAAATCAACTTTATGACAAACGCGATGATTTCAGCTTCTTCATTGTCAACTTCTCATTTTTATATAACAATATTTCATTATCACCTGTATATGGTTTACATCTCTCAACTGATTCAATACACAATAACTTGTTCTGCATATTGTCAGTATTTAAATCGAGGCAGGTGACTGACAAACAAGTTGATGTTACAGAGGTTTATACAGTCGCGTCTAAAGTCACTACAACCTCCTATTAGGTCAAATACTGTCTTACGTGTTGTAGGACGTTCTTGGCACACTGATTCTGACTGTGGATTACTCCGTTTACCTGGTCGAGATATAGCGCTCACGGCGGGTATGACCGGTCGACAGTGGATGCTTACTCCTCCTAGGCAATTAATTCCACCTGTGGTATGTCCAGGGGTCGTGTTTGTCCATCTCTCTAATTTGTATTTTCTATAGGAAGTACGACATTGAGTACGCTTGTAATAATTGGAATATTACTACAATATAGGAAGTTCAATGTCGGAATCCTGAATCTTGTTTGTCATACAGCTGAGTTGCTATTTAACCACTGAAATCTATATCCAATAAAATTTCCATGTATGGAACATATATGGAAGATTCAATGGTGTCTTTTATTTCGAGTTCACTGGGTTGTATCGTATTAACATATAATGGACAAAAGAGTTAAGGATCGTGGGCATTATGGTTTGATAAAATTTTTGGAAGAACTTTTAAATAAAATACCACATATACATGGATTGAGAAAACATTTTGTGACTTGAATCCTGTTCACGGTATACTTCTGCACAATTTGCACGTGCCCATGGGCCGCACAATAAAACTGTGGTACTCTTTGGGTAGTTGTATAAGGCAGACAATCAATCAGCATAAATCACTACATTATTGATAAAGTGAACAGCTATTGAACGTGACTTAAGTAAAGGTATGTCACCACAAAAACGTAATTTACAGGCAAATGAGCACAATCAAGCGTGTCCCAGGATGTCATCTTTAGATTCTAGGCGCGATTTCATGGGACTGTTACAGTCAATGAGAGAGGCCTAGGAGTGGCACACCGTGCCACAACTCAGCAACAAGAACGGTACATCGTAACGTTGGCCCATAAACAGCGTTTTCAACCTCCTCCAAGACTGACTCGTCAGTTTAATGTTGCCACAGGCCTGCACATTACGTCCCAGACTTCTCGAAACATACTACTAATTTCAGGGATTACAGGCTAGTAGTGTGTCGCACATTTCCCACGTCATCCACAAGCACGATTAAAATTCGCACGTCAACATATGAATTGAATTGGGAGCCGCTACTGTTCCCAGATGAGTCCCGATTCTGTCTGCACTTCCGCGATGGACGTAGGCGTGTGTGGAGAGAGGCCAGACAGAGATACAGTCATGCATTGGTGGCTGAACATAATCGGTTTGGGGTGGCTCTGTTATGATTTGGGGTGTAATTTTTCTGACGGGTCGCACTGACATGGTAGCCATCAAGAGCGGCGCATTGACTGCTCTCCGATACAGGGATGGAATTCTTCACCCAGTCTTCAGGTTGTTTGCAGGTGCAATCGGACCAAATTTCATTCTTGAGGACAATAATACCAGTGCACATTGTGGTTCAGGAGTATATGCAAAGGGAAACTATTAAGCGTATGGAGTGGCCTGCTGTCTCACCGGACTTCAATCCCATTGATAATCTGTGGGATGAACTTCAGCATCAACTTTCACAGCATCCAAACTATCCACAGACTTTGGATGACATTGAAAACGCGCTGAGAGAAGAATAGAACAATCTACCATAACAAAACATTCTGAATCTCATAATGAGTATGAAACACCGATGGCAGGCTGTTTTGAGAGCAAACAAAGGTCACACCGAGTACTGATGAAATTCGGAGTCAATTTTGGACATATTCTGTAAAGGTCAGGTTGTATTTTATGTGAGATTGATTCACGTCATTCAGTGACATCTTGTTTTGTGTACTGTGATCCCAAAAAATCAATAAATGTAATCGAGATTAAATATTGAGGGAAAATAACGTCAGCTTTTGTGTTTCATATATTCTGCCATATACGTACAAAGGTTTAGTTTTAATCAATGAAACAGTTCATGATCCCTAACTTCTTTTGTCCAGTATATTATACTTCTTTTAGATAAAAAGAAGGCTTTAGATTTAATATAAAGATATTTAAGTTTATCATTTTACTATAACACCAGCATGATAAGGTAACTGTTTTATTTACATTAGATGGATGGCTCTCTGTAGAATGGGACAATGGTCGATCTTCAAATTATCGATTTGGAAAGGATATCTATGACGTTGTCGTATGTGACGAACCAAGGATCTTAAATGACGATGAAGTTATAGCTACAGGATGTCGTGTTAAAAGAGGTATATTATATACTGCTTTGATCCTCCTTCGCAGAATCACACCGTTCTCTTGGAAAGCCAGATATTTCATTTATTTACAGGACGAGACTGGCAGTGGGCAGATCAAGATGGTGGACCGGGGAACATTGGTTCTGTGTACAGAGTGAGGTCGAACGCAACAATTTACGTAAGAACTAAACCAATCATGGAGATATTTAGTCATAGATTTACATTCGCCAAGTAGGTTAGGTTTTGAGATCTTTTAGTGAGTGTGTGTCTTGATGTGTGTACATACGTTTGTGTGTGTCTGTATGTGACTATGTTTGAGCATTTATTGTCATAATAATATGACCTTCATTCACATGGGAGACCTCGGAGGCCGAGTGGTTAGAGTATCGAGCTAAAAATCATACGGCCCCTCACCTCTACTCGGCGCAGGTTCGATTCTCGCTTGCGCCAATATATGTCAGAAAGTTTGCCAGTATAATTTCGGAAGGTCGGTGGTCTCTTCCCGGGTACGTTGTATATGCGTTCTCTCCTCTACCAAAAAAAAAAAAAACATGGACGCCACCAGATAACTAAAACATTCTTGAGTGTAGCGGAAAACAATAAACAAACAATCAATCATTAATTCAAATGTATACATACGATGGTTTGAATACCTGACAGTAGATGGCGAAGTTTGTGGCAACGGTTGGAGGCAGGAACAGATGCGTTCGGGATATTTCCCAAATGGTTTTACTACGTAAATACATACGTTTGGATTTGGCTATAGTCCTTAGTATTAGTTCTTTCAGCTCTATCAATGTTGTTTAATTTCGGATTTCCAACATTTTTGACTTGAGAATCATTAAAGAAACATTATTAAATTTTGTCGAAATGTACATCTGGTGCACCAAAATTGGTACCGTTTATGTTATACATACATTCATGATACGTTACATTTTGATTATTGCTATTATCAGGTAAGATGGCCAAACTCCGTTAGAAGTAATTATAGGTTCGGATACAAAGGACACTTTGATGTTGAAATTTGGTAAGGCTTTACAATAACAATCACTATATTCATTTATATCACGGACAAACATCACTTACAACTTGAGAACTTGCGTATGATAAATATTTTCTTCATTCTAGTTTCCCTACGGCGAATCAGATCAAACCAGACATAAGTATTGAGCTTTATTATTTGATAACTAATATAATTTGAAGAATTGTGAAATCGTGTATAACGATCTGTGAAAACTCATCACGCTTTTGTAGGTCATGATAGATGTCTTAAACGTTCTTCAGAATATGCAACTGGTTCATCGGTCATCAAATCAATACCGCGGTTACATAAAAGGCCTGACCCCTCTGACCCCTCTGACCCCTCTGAATCAACAAATAAACATAGCACACAGCCAACCTCTGATGATTCAAGTCTCACAAGACCTACCACAACACCGCCGAAGAGATTCTGGTTCTGGAAAAATACGGAGGGATGTTGGGTGTCATATCCTGATGCTGTGAACGATATGATTAACAAGAATTATGAACGAAATCCACGATCTACAATTCTGATATCGTTTGATGGACAAAGGTATGTATACGTTCATTTGACGCATCGTATTCTGTTCAATTTCCATTCATTTATAATCGTACGTGAAGACAACGGTGATCAATCTCAAATCCTAAAATGAATACAAAATCAAAAACAGGATATATATGTATGAACAAATGTAAAGATTCTAACAGTGAAGAAAGAAAAAAAATATATTTGATATAATTTTTTCTAGTTTCAGAGTCGTTATGTCACAAAGCAAGCATATAAATGTTATAACAAAGGAGATCAGTGAAATCTCTTGGAAATGGACAAAATGACCGAGGAATTAAACGAAGAATTATTCAGCTTGTGTCTGTTGGCGGCTCTGTTATTGTGTAGCATTTCTGGGCGCTTTCTGTTTAGATAAGTCCTTATTCTATGAATATAGTGCAGGAGAAGAAAACATGAATACCTCAAAATAAATATGTATACGTTATTGAACCTCGTGTTTTTCATTCTAAGTTTACCGTCTCTAATCGGATCGTGTTAGGTTTAAACTTGGATGCAATTATAATTCATGTATTGATAATGCTATATATGAAATATGTTGCTTGCATGAAATAGACTTTAAATGGAAATACCTTTAATTTCTAGATATACATGTTATCAATGCATAATATGAAACTTGTTAAGATACAGAGCATTGTTAAATTCATCAACAGGTGTTATTACGTAATTCATCAAAAGAATGGTTTTCTTTAGAATGACTATGGCAGGACATTGTAATATCCTCTTGCAAATATGGATGTCTCGTCATACGTTGTAAGCACACATACAAATTTGCCAGTAAAACTGCCATTCCTCTGAAATGTATCACGTGCATACTTGATACATACATTATCTGTATATTTGCGATATAAAATATCACAATACGTGTATATTTCATACATACAACACGTTATCTGTACATTTGATACAAACACAACATTTTTCCTGTATATTTGATACAAACAAAATATTACCTGTATATTCAATGCATACAACACGTCGCCTGTGTATTTGATATATGAAAAGGCCACGAAAACTAACAGTATTCAATCTCGTAATTCCTATAGCAATTACAAATTGGAGAGATGGGCATATACAATGCGATATCTGTATGTTTGATGTATACAACACGTTACTTGTATATTTGATGTATAGAACACACCACCTGTATATTTGATACAGACACGTTACCTGTACATTCTATACATACTTCAAATATTGGAAAGCATTGTTATCTTTACCAGCAGATAGTTAATTCAAGATAAGTTTATTATACAGAGAATATTGCATACTAAAATCCATATCGTGTATCATATCAGCCCGAGTGGTACCTTATCGGACCGAGGTTTGATATGGGGCATTAGGGCTGATTTGACAAAAGATGTGATATTCTAATTACATATACTGAACCCTTTAATGCTTACATAGTGTATAGTGTTTTTGATGTTATTTATCATTTTTTTCAAATTTGATTTGATATTGTGTTCGAGAGCTGATGTTATAAGATAATATTCTTGTTATCACATGCGGGCTACCTTTTTGCATCTTAAAGATACATCAAGGAATATTTGATATATTTTTCGCTGTGATAAACATCTTGACACAATGATTAACTCTGATAAAAACGTTGGTACTTTGATTTACTTTGATGTAAATCTCTTATCCATCATTAACTATGGTAAAACGTTGATGTACTAATTATAATTAACTATGACAAAACTTCTTATGTTGATTTACTTTTGTAAAAACATTGATCTATTGATAAATTTACTACGGCAAAAACCTTGATACGTTGATTAATACGAGCGAATACGTAATTTCCGGATTGATATACATTTTTATACGCCGGTTTAATACATGATCTTGGTTTTCGGACCGGTCCTTGATGTCGCCTATTGTGACGTCATCCGTATCAAGCAGTGCAGAATCGTCATAATCATTACCAAGTATATGACAAAACGACATATATAGTACAAGTTGAAAACTGAACTGATATTTACATATTCCATAGTAGAGAAGTGAATTTCATGATTTTTTTGTCATCTATGGATTGGGCAGAAATGTGCCTGCGTCGTGTATATCTTCTGTATTTGGTTAGAGGAGTTTGAAACGTTCAAAATTCAAAATACATATATTTTGAAATTATAAACTCTAACAAGAAGTTGTAGGATATTGAATATTCGGGTAAAAAGAAAATGTAAGACTTTTCTAGGTTATCAATCATTATCATTCATCTTCCACTCCAAATTTAACATACGCCAAAATTTCGTTTCCTTAAGAGGAACACAAAAGTAAACCAATTAGTAAGAGTTTGTTGCAAGATTGTTTAATGGATGTGAAGAATGGTTTAGCAACAAATGATATAGAATACGGAGTAAACTTGTAGGAAATGGTATTAAAGCACGTATGCATTTTATAATTTCGTAAGCTAAAATTTATTATGATCGTGTTTTCTTGTGAGATTGTTACATCAAGGGAATCGATTTTGGTGTTTGATAGACGTATGTCAAGCTGAATATTTGGATGTTTTACATTCGTGGTTTTATTAAATTGTTTAAGTTGTTTTTCTGTACTCACCCACACGCCACAACTATCATCAATATATCGTACATAAAATAATGATCTATACCACGTCAAATTTCTCGTGACGTTCTTGTCAATTTTTTTTATTAGGTATAATAGGATAAAGTAGTGTCACGTCTAAGGCTGTCACGTGTACACGTGTAACCGGTAACGTTTCATGTTTGGGCTGTAAACGTTTACAAAATCCCTAAACGTTTAAACGATGTCTTATATATGTGGAACAAATCTTGCAGGGTTCAAATTACAATCTAAATTATTTGAATAATTATTTCAAGTGAATAAACTTATCAAACAAATTGCGAGGGAAAGTAATGAATTTATAAAAGTTTGACTGTAGTCTATAGGAACGGTGAACAATTTTTTCCCGTCATATTTAATTAGTAAACTGAAAGGGTCTCAGAATCTCTTACTATATGTTTCTGGCTTGTATTGCATTACTGTGCTGCTCTTTGATCATCTTGCAAAATGTGCTTTATTGTTTTTAATAAACATTTATTAACGGTTTTGACGGCAATTATAGCCCCCCCCCCCCCCCCTCTTCCAGAAAATTCCGAATAAGATATCTAAATGTATGGATACAAATCTGGAAAAACGTTCAAATTTAAAATCAATATCAATATTTACGTGTCACTTGCATGGCATCTTTGGCATGTGTTTTTTTTTTTTCATTGAAGAAAGTTGCTGAATGAAGTTAAGTGAATGGATGAGATTCAATACGTCATAAAATTGTCGATTGCTTTCAAACAGGTATTCTTAAACTTTATTTGTATTATCATCTGTCGCAAGACTCGCAACTCTCAAAATTAGAATGGCCGAAAAACAGAAACGTTCTGGTGTATGGAATTATTTTACGGAGTTGGAAGTAGCGGGAAAGAAAAAAGTGAAATGCAATTTATGTGTTACGGAGCTTACCTATGCCGGAGGGAGTACAAGGACAATAACCAATCACATCAAGTTCAAACACAAGTCTA
This sequence comes from Ostrea denselamellosa, assembly GCA_024699665.1. Lineage (NCBI taxonomy): Eukaryota > Metazoa > Mollusca > Bivalvia > Ostreida > Ostreidae > Ostrea > Ostrea denselamellosa. The sequence continues at coordinate 12,316,301 of JAMZEH010000010.1, forward strand.
CAAGTATTGATGCATCTGATAAAAGTCACAAGCCGGGGTCTTCCGCAACATTGACGCAAACAGCAATTACAGCTTATAGAACGCCGGTATTTTCAAGAGAAAAATATCAAAAGTGTACCCAGAAATTAGCACTGATGTGCGTGCGTGATTTACGACCACTAAGTATTGTTAGTGGCGAGGGATTCAAAGATTTCTGTAATGAACTCAATCCGCATTATAAAATCCCTGTAAAAGCAACTATATATTTCAAACTACGTATCTTTACTATATGACGAGGAGGTAGAGAAACTGAAAGAAAATTTAAAAAACGTGTCTGCCGTAGCGCTGACATCAGATCACTGGACAAGCCTTGCCACTGAGGCATACATTACAGAAACTGCCCATTTTATTAATGATGACTGGAACTTTCAAAATACAGTTTTGGCCACCAGAAAAGTCACCGACAGACATACCGGTGAGAACACAGCTAACGAAATAAAAGCAATAACACAGGAATTTGGCATTACTGACGAGAAAGTTATAGGAATCGTTACGGATAACGCGTCCAACATGGTCTCGTGTGTTGAACACCTGAAATGGAAACACATTCGTTGTTTTGCGCACACTTTACAACTTTCGATTAGAGGTGCGTTTGATTCTGTAAATTCTGTTTCGCGAACAATAGGGGCGGCAAAAAAATTAGTTGCACACTTCAGAAAATCAGTGCTAGCTACAAATGAACTACATACAAGACAAAAACAGATGAATCTACCTGAAAACAATTTAATCATTGATGTGGCCACTCGGTGGAACAGCACGTTCGACATGTTTGAGAGATTCAAACAACAAAGGCTGGTTATTTATGCCGTGCTTCACGATGCTAGTATAACAATACCCAATGATGCGCGTACATTAGATCTGAATGACGATCACTGGCGAGTACTTGAAGGCATGATACCTGTTCTGAAGCCTTTGTACATGGCTACTCGTGTCATGTGCAGCGAGGAGTATCCGACCGTCAGTGGCGTCTACCCAATTTTATATAGCTTAGTAAATCCCCATCTTACATCAAACGACAGTGACTGTGTTGCAGTCGCAACATTCAAACAGAAGGTGCAAACCGATTTGCGCAAAAGGTTCAATATGGACAAACCAGAAATATGTCAGAGTATTCCAATGCTCTGCACATTCTTGGATCCGCGTTACCGCTCGCTTCCGTTCCTCAATGACGAGCAACGCAATGTTGTTCGAGATACGATAAATAAAATCTTAAAACAAAAAGACGATGGACAGAAAATTGATGCATGTAGTGTTAATAACGAAAACAAAACACAAGAACCAGACATCAAGGAAGGCGAGAATGAGCCCGAATGCAAGAGAAGTAAACTTTCTCAGGATGATATATCCTTCCTGTTAGGATCATATTTTGACACCGGAGATTGCAAAATAATTACCCCTTCCACTTCAGATGAAGAGATCGAATTATATCTATCTGAAAAAAGTGCGCCGACAAATACCAACCCATTCACTTGGTGGAAAACCAGTCGTATTAATTTTCCAAAATTAGCAAGTCTCGCAAAGGATTTGCTATGCACACCGGCAACCTCCGTTGCCTCTGAGCGCGTCTTTTCCACAGCGGGTGGAACTGTTACAAAACTGCGCTTCTCCCTTGACGCTGAGAACGTGGACAAACTGATCTTTTTGAACAAAATATTAAAACATAAAGTGAATTGCGCTGCTCCGCCTGCACCAGCTGCACGTGAAGTCCATGTTAAAACCGAACCGACAGAAGAAGCCGCGGCACCAGCTCTGCCCTCTCTGGACAATCTAATGTGAAATCACTGAAATGAAAATTTGAAAAATGAAGTTTATTGTGAATTTGTGATCTGTATTGTGCAAATGTTGTACAGTGTGAATAAAATTGAATTCAATTTAAATGCTATCCGGATATTTATGTTCGTGTATTTTATTCTGTCTTATATTTATACTCCGGAACGTCCGGTGACAATCTCTGCATCGTCCATAGAACGATGAAAACTGAAACACAAACATAATGGTCATTAATGGGTCTTAAAATTCTGTGCGTATTTTATTTTATTAAATTATACAACACTTCGTTTAAACGGTAACGTTTCGTTTACAATGCTTCGTTTAAACGTTTACAAAATTTTGTAAACGTGACAGCCTTAGTCACGTCCATACAAAATGAAATAGAGAAAGTTGGTCATGATTTCTTTACACTTGAATTTTTTAAACAATCTATACAACTCTGTACATAACTAGTAAGGCATTTATTCCATTCTCAAGTCGCGACTCAATGTACTCGACTATCTTATTTGTTGGATGTTGTCGTTTATTTACTATAGTCCTAAGTGGATTGTTGTTTTTTGTGTATTTTTGGCATTTTCCCGATGTCACGTCGGTGAATAGGAGATAAAATCTTAATTCAGACAAATGGATCCCTTTTTATGCATTTCATTGACTTATGTTTTTGGTTTGTTGGTAATTTGTTTGCTTTTGTGAAACTTAACTATGAGAGGCGCTGTTAAGCAATTCACTTTCTACCTGATAAACGTATTTATCTCTATTCACAACCACTATCCTAGATCCCTTATTTACAGGTCTTATTACTATATTTTGGTCCTCAGTAGTGCTTTCATAGCCTTTCCGTGTAATATTACTACAAAAGGTTCTTAAACCTCTAATAACGTTTTCGTTGACCTGCCTAATGCATACATAGAGCCATTTATATCTTCTGTCCTCCGGTGTCCATTTATTTTTGAATTTATTGTCTTTGAAATTTCCATCTTTATTGAAGGACGATTCATTATCGGACTCTCTTTAAAAATAATATTCCAGCAGATGCGTCCAACGATCCCATGTTTTCAAATCCGTGAATAACTGAGTACAATCTATAATTTTCCTTGTAGGTACAAATTTCATATTTTTTTCCAACAAAATAAACTGTTCCTTTGTAAATTGTCCGATCTCCACGAAATGAGTATGATGGTAATATAATATAACATAACAAACTCGCTATTTATTGTCCGTCTTAAACTCGTCAAATCTAAGAATAAAACTTTCATGTTCTGAAAATCCCCTGTCCAATTTTTCCAGGTGGTTCATTTTCGCCTCCCAAATTTGTCTGCTGCTAGGGGAAGTTTCTAGTATACAGGCCCCCAAAAGCACGTGATTGTGCATGAACAGTTACTCCCCTTGCCGTTGCTAAGCTGAATGTAAACACGCCGCCATTTGCACTTTCGTTTCGGATTCTGGTAAGTGAAAAATCGCATAATGAAAATAAAAGCCTAACGGAATTTGAGTGTAATTAAGAGGAGGTTTGGGGGCGGCAGTCCCCGACAAGTCAAAAATAAATAAAATTTGCCTTACCTTACATCATGAAATCATCTAAGCTGTTGTTTGGCTTAATTAAATTGAGGGGGGGGGGGGGGTCGAAAACTTTTCGTTGTTTGGTAATCGATGGTTCCTTTGTTGAGGTAGGTTCAGATACGAGTAAGGAGGGGTCGTATACAAATTTGATAACTTCTAGAAATTTTAGGAATAGATCTTGACAATCAGTGAGATATTTTTTACGGATGCAATACTGCTTAAAATAAAAAATAAGTATTGAACAGAGCTTTTACAGTACCACTGACTGGTAATGACTTTTTCAATGCACGCCAGGTAGACTCTGCTATATTGGTGTGTGTGTGCCCCTGTATCGGGATCTACAAAATTTTTTGAATGATTCACTTTTGAAAGGTTCGAACCTTTCTTTATCAAGAATATCGTATGCTTTCCAGCAATTGTTGATTATTGTTGTACAGAGCTGTATGTTTGCTTTTATTATCTCGAGTAGAGTCTCTCGTGTTCGATCTGCCACTGTTGTAAAAACAAAAAACACCTTTTCGTCTCCCTTTCTATCCCCTCAAAAAACCAGTCACCGTCAACTTCCCATCCTTTGTGAAATTTTCTTTTACCAAATTTACTTTCGTCAATTTCAACAATTTTCCCACTCCTCCTACTTTTTCAGAATTTTGCTCTAAAATACAGGTACACACTTCTCTGGAGTAATTGTACAAGTTCATGTCTCACGAAACGTTTGCTAGCTTTGCATACCCAAAAATATGTAATTAACAGAACTTTTTCTAGAGTCAGTTTGTGCTTTTCAAACCAGCTATCAATCCTGACTGAAATCTTTTTGTTGCAGTTATTATTAGAACATCTCCACACAAATCCGTTCCTTGAATAGGAAGAACCCTTTCTTAATCCACATGTTCCGTTGTCACGGTTACCACAGGTTTTGCTGTCCAAATTTATCAGAACAGATAATCCTATTAACCAGTGAACCAACTCTCTTGCATCAGCACAAATCAAAAATATTTCTTTCAGTTTTATGGGCATTTTATAGCAAATCAGTTGTTTAATTTGTTTACATCAACACACGTGACGTATGATATGCATATTCATGAGAATCACGTAGAATAGAGCACACGTTACAATTTTGCCCAACAACAGATTCTTCTATTTAGTTTGAAATATAAGTTGTACGTCTTCTTGCATTTTTTTTCCATTTCAAATTCAAAAAACTGACTTCAACAAACGGTTTTTTTAACTTAATTTTTACAAGAAATTTAAAATTGGGCTTAGCTTATGTCTGTGATTTTTGTCCTTTTTTGCGTATTCATTGATCACTAACGTAATCATATATATATATATATATATATATATATATATATATATATATATATATATATTAAAGGCCTACGGCGGCACTTATTTTAGCGCCATATTTTGGGGACCGGTATACTAGAAGTGTTCCGCTGCTAGATTGTATAAAATAACAGGATATAATAGATTTGGCGAAATTTTGCAAACCCGCGACCTATGTTAATTATACGCATATTCATATTTGAGGATGTTTCCACGGGATCGGATGAGTATTGTAAATTTCAGAATTAGACTTCTGCCTTTTTAAAATGGCTGTTTCACAATATCAGCAATGAAGTTACTTTTCCATCGGAATACTCATTGTGAAGTCATAGTACTTTTGTGTATGTAGTTTTGAGTTTCGTTGGTATGGTAAATAAACACAAAATATTTCAAGAAAGTGTTGATATATAGCAAAGAATCAAATCCAGCACTTGAAGGTTTGTCTATAGCGCTTTCCCCCTGCAGGCTCAGCAGTTGATTTTTAAACAATGCAAACAAATTTACGGTATGACGTCATTCTCGTAACGTTATGAAGGCAACGTTAAACATAAAGGCAAAGTCTTTATTATGACGTTAGAAAATTTCACAGTGGTATATGGCTCATTTAAATATATAGGAAGCGCCTCTTATAAATGTACATGAAAGGGGATATTCCCTATAAAATGTATGATAGACAGCATGAAATAAAATCATTAACTAAATAGTTTCGGCTTAAACAGTTTCATGAAGTAACCTTCCTTGGCTGTGCGTAATTGCTCACTTTTCTCTTTCACTCTATAGAATTGAAAAATGTTGCAATTTTCCTTAATGCAAGAATTAAAATGTCCACTACACGGTGTGTTTCTTAAGTGGGATTTCTCATTTCTAGGACTGTCTCATTTAATCGCCTCTTACGACAAGCAAGGGGTACTGAGGACCTATTCTAACCCGTATCCACATGGGATATCCAATTAACAAGTATGAATTCATTCATATGTTCAAATATGTTTCTTCAAATTATTCATTGGAAAATATCCGGCTGCATATCACGTCTTTGGACACTAGGGTGGTGTCGATTCGACCTCGAGATACTCACCAGATTTTACGCCATCTTTCTAGCATATAGTATCATAATGTCGTCGCAGATGAAAAGGCGAACATACCGAAGAGTGGTCAATCTCATAACATAAGAAAACAAAAATTAAAGGTCGAACAAACGCGGATCCTTGAGAGGTAAGATGAGGTATATAGAAGGAGTAAACATCCCCTTTCAATCGGTAATACCAGCCGTCAACCCTATATCAAGAGCATGTTCTGCATATAAACAGTGTTTAAATCGAGGTAGGCTACAGACAAATAACCTGCCGTTACAGTGGTTTCAACAATCTCGTTTTACATCAGCATTTTACACATTCTATGATCGTTATTTTATTTATCAATATAGTCTATCATTGGGTATAATGCTGTCTGTTGTGCTTCATATAAGTTTTTAGGCCGTTCTTTACGTACTGATTTTTACAAAGTATTACTGTTTACCTTATCAAGATATAGGGCTGACGACTTTATCTAGATATAGGGCTGACGACGGTGATGGTTACGCCTCCTAGACATTTGATCAAACCTCGGTAAGTCCAGGGATCCGTGTTTGTCCTTCTTTGAATTTGGGGGGGGGGGGGGGTTATAGGAATTATGAGATTAATCACTCGTCCTTATCTTTACTCTTTACTCTTCAGAGTTCGATGCATTTCATAATTTTAACCATTAACTATGTTTGAGCAGGATATGACTGCCGAACCGTGCATATTTTAATTTTGATAGTGAAATATGTAACTTCCAAAGCTTGATATAACTATACGTTGAAAGTAAAAAAGAAAGAAAAAAATCCAAGTAAATGAGGCGAGTTTTTAATATTTAGGTAATAGAAATTTAAGAAATGGTAATTAATTATTACTTTCCATTCATTCAACTTATTGTTATCTTCTAGGTAACACAATCAGGCTAGCTATGTTTCAATCTGATGTTATTGATGGGAAACAGAAGGATACATATCATGTTACTAAACTCTATAATTTTTTTAGCAAAATTCTTTTCATGCCCAAAATGACTTCAAGTGTGTTTTAAATGAAATATTTTGCGTAGTTTTCGAGTTTGAAAGTGAACAAATTCAAATCCTGTCGTATGTATATTTACCTCCGATATTTACGCGCCATTATGTGTGACGTCATATGCTACCTTCGAGCTAGAGGTTTTGACAACAATTGTTAGCCATTTCATATGTAAATTAGATTTACTCGACAAAAAATCCAATTATCACGTTAACGGCTTGTAGATAACATTGCATTAAGGTGTTTTTTACCGTTTAAGGTAGACAATTAGCTGTCAGAGGAAAGTATGTAGACTTATTATTTTTTCAATTTTTCGAACGTAGGTGTGAAGTAAAGGCGTGGGTAATTTTTTGTCGGCACAGGGACTTTGCCATATAAAAAGATCAAGAAACAATCGTCGGTCTTTATTCATGCACTTTCAAAAAAGTAACAAATTAAACTATGAGCAAATGGTTAGATATACATTGATTGATTGATTAAATATTGTTTAACGTCCCGCTCGATAATCTTTCGCTCATATGGAGACGTCACCATTGTAGGTGAAGGCTGCAAATTTAGACCTACGCTCGGCTCTTATGGCCTTTGAGCAGGGAGGGGTCTTTTACGTGCTATGACACGGGGCCTCGGTTTTTGTGATCTCATCCGAAGGTCCGCCCCATTTAGTCGCCTCTTACGACAAGCAAGGGGTACTGAGGATCTATGCAAACAACCTGGATCCCCACGAGGAGATAAAAATTTAAGCTAGGCATATAGTGTATGCATTTTGTTCTGGTCATTTCACAAAATACACGCTAGCACCCTGGCAATAAAACCTTACCTTGTAACAACATATACTTGTGATATCTGTTTCTACCAACTCGTATATTAAAAACAAAATCGAAAATAACTGCACTTTCAATTATACACAATAAAATATTGTAATTCCTGACTTTAATATAATTACATTGCTTTACTTATTTTGTTAATTAAGCACAGTACGTATATAATGGTGTGCTCCCACTTGCTATCGTCATCTACATTAAAAGAGAGCTCTTGCTTTATTAAAATAAGTATTTTGATTTCTACTTTAAATTTGATTTATTTTTATGTATTCATATACACTTGTGACATATGTACAGTAGGATTGGTTGACAACGATGTAACATGTGTCTCATATACTAATCCAAAAATAATAATTGCACAGTTTATTATAAAAACAATGCCAATTAAAGACATTTTTAAGGGAATAATCCTACCAAATAGTGTTTAGACAGCTATATATGTAAACATTATTTATTCGCAATTGCCGATTTCATACTCGCTTTCCTCCATACATTTGGGTATTTGTGTGCACTGGTGACTCAAACATGTAAGGTTTGAATATTAAGACTCGGAAAATTGTCAACATCGAAATAAATATTGTCCACAGTGAGTAAAAACTTACTGTTTAAAATATCTAACACTCTTTTTTGATTGCGAAAGGACGTACGTGACTTCAATGAACAATGTGACTACTTAATTAATTAACGATACTTTTTTGAAATCGGGTCAAATTTAAATCCGTAATTTGAATAATTATCGCGATATTTCGGCGAACTAACTATTAGATTTAATTATCATATGCATAAGGAAGGCAAACTGCGTGTAATTTTGTATATATTGGAAACATGCAAAGTATCCTTTAATGAAAACAACCATTGCCTTTTTGAAATTGATATAAGACTATATATATATATATATATATATATATATATATATATATATATGTATATATATGTGTGTGTGTGTGTGTGTGTGTGTGTGTGTGTGTGTGTGTGTGTGTGTGTGTGTGTGTATTTTACAGTTTTGTAGGCTTTCTGAGAAAACTTTGGAAAATACCTGAGGTCCAAACCGGCTGATATAAACTTTCTACTCATCTTAGGTAGTATCCTGTTGGAATCCAGGTTAGAATAGATCCTTGGTACCCCTTGCTTGTCGTAAGAGACAACTAATCCTTCAGATGAGACCACAAAAACCGAGGCCCCGCGTCCCAGCAAGTGTGGCACGATAAAGATCCCTCCCTGTTCAAATGCCGTAAGCGCCGAGCATAGGCCTCAATTTTACAGCCCTTCAAGGGCAATGGTGACGTCCTTATATGAGTGAAAAGTTCTCGAGCGGAACATTAAAAGATATATATATATATATCCCGTAAACCAGTACATGCAGCAGTACATGCAGACCATTACTCATCAAGCAACTCTTAGGGTCTCGATCACTCCATACCATGACACCACATTAGTTGAATTTCGAACAAACAAGTAAATCATTTTCGGACACTTTCTCCACAACATGTCAAATGTATATTAGTCTAAGAGTTATCCGTACTTAAAATAGGTCTTACAATTTGACATTTTCTTTGTTTCGAAATCCCTGTCGATAAAAAAACTCCCCACTGCACGAACGTCTTTTCATCAACAGTAATATTACCGTTATTCATTGATTAATTTATTAATTCAAAATGAATAATCCGTTTTCACATATTTTCCTCCTCAGTACGTTGATTTCCGTCCACAATCTTGGTGAAAGTAAATTTGACTTTTCCCCAAAAATGAAAATATACCCTGTCGTGATCAACGGGCAATATGTCAGTAAACCTTTACAGATTTGAACTGCAGAGTCATCCACCTTTGAAATATTGTTCCGAATCAAGAGCGATAGTCCTCATCCTTCTCGACCAAGCGTTATGTTGACCTAGAATGACGGACTGACGCGCGAGTTCTAAATGACCATGCGGGAACGAACGGTTAGGAACATAATTTAGGATACTCACAAATAAGTAACCCGTTTTAATTTCCTAGCTTTTTCAACAAACATGTTAAATTCATATTAATTTAAGAGTTTTGTGTACTTAAAGTAGATCTTATAATTTGACATTTTTGTCTCAAAATCCCCTATCGACAAATTAAAATTAAATAAGGGGAAAAGAAAAATCAAAGAATCTCCATTGCAGTTCTTTTCATCAACAGTAAAAATATCATTATATATTCGTAAATTTATTTCTTCAATAAGTTGATTTGCGTTCACAAACTTGGTGAAACTGAATTTGTCCAAAATAAGAATATGTTATGTCGTGGTGAATTGTTAATTTATGTGTAAAACTTTACTGATTTGTGATTTGAAATGTAGAACTGTCACCCATGTATGCCTTGTACAACTTTAAATTATTGTGTCAATTCAGGAGTGAAAGTCTTCTTCCAAATTGACCAACCGCCATGTGACTTACAATGATGGACTTACGCACGAGTTCCGAATGACTATACGGGAACAAACGATTTGAGGAATTGAACGTTTCGAGGGAACAAACGGGTTTAGATGAAAAGGGAACGCTTTGGTCTGAGAACGGAATTCTTTGGGTTGGAAACGGAACGTTGTACGGTTTGAACGGGGGAGGTTTGATGTGGGAAGAAAGCGGTTCTTATCGAGAACAGAACGGTAACAGAACTGTTCATATGATGCTGTGGTATGTTTCAGGGTCTGTACAACGCTGGACATATGTACGGATGAATGAAAGAGAATGCAATTGTAATATGTTTGAATTTTTAAATTTTGAAATATATTTTATATTTTATTCACTTCAATTTCTTTCCAGAGGAACAATATCCGATAGTTTTATTGGTATGAATAATTTTTGTCAATTGCGTTTGCATGTTTACGTGTCACATTTAATACATTGGATTACAATTACCTGTTGGTTATTGATAAAGGTGAACAAAGACCACTGTTTTAAATCCTATATAACACCAAAGATGGGACCAGGTGTCGTCGAGGACTTCCTTTTTCCATGATAAAGTTTCTTCCTTGACAAACGGAGTTTCATGTAATTGAAGTGATTAACTTCCTTAACGGATGTGTACAAGCAATACACCTATCACATATAAGTGAGATTGTTGATTATAGGATAAAATCTGCCTTTTTGCAAGGAAATTATTTTGAAAATATCACAAGAATAAGCATTAGCTTAAAATTAAGTTTTATTTTAAAGGAAAAATTTCTCATTTCCCCCTCTCATCCTTCTTTTCTTTGTCTTTCTTTAAAAGGTTTTATATACAGCAGAATTACATTATTTTTATTTGTCCATGGGTTTTTGTATAAAAATGGTCATATTCGTAATAAATAGTGAACTTGACAAATTCATGAATCTAATGATATGGATTATTTAAAAATTCCAATAATTTATTTTTATTTAAGAAATGCATGCAGGCAATCTATAAGCTATCATATGAATTAGTAAGTTCAACTTATATATAATAAAGATAAATTTTGATAAACTTTCAGCATAAGATCTCTCATACAATTATACTCAGTCTCGATCATGTTCCTCATAATAGAATTCATAGAATGAAACTAAACATAAAATAACACCATATGTCTTTTCTTCAGCATTCAAGATAATTTTCAGAATTCATTATTTATTTCTGCAAAGTTGGTGATTGCAAAATGTCACACAGTCGATCCCAAAAAGTTGAGTCATCCGTTTCATTTCCAGGATATTCTAGATATGATTGATTCTCCAATAAATCAATTATTTTCAGTGGCACGTTTTTGACGACATTTTTATTCAATATCACGAGACAAAGAACATTATCACCTCCTCGTGAATAAATGGATTCCATCCTAGCCATGTTTAATTCGTACATACACCAGTACGAATTGAAGAAGTTTGTACTTAGAAGACACAAGGTTCTTCTGCTGTTATGTATTGCGTTTGCTACGTTGTCCGCAATGTTAGTCCCTGGAATAAAATCTCTACTATGTAAACAAAGGTTCAAATTATTTTCTTTCTCGATAATATCTAATCTTTGAAATATAAAGCGTCCGTCTTCTTCAGCGTATGAAACGAAGGCATCATATTTAAAAATCTCAGTGGGATTGCTTTTCGCATGATGAACCTCAGTGTAACGTCTTTTAGCTAGAAAATACAAGTACCTTAATCTCCATCTGTAACGGTTGAGTATTGCGCCTATGATAATACTCATTATAACGAACAATCCAAGTGCCAAACCCATAATTAAAGCAAGGTATGTTTCACACATAGATTTCAGAGATGTAATTATTTCTTTTAGGTCGTTAAAAAAAACAACAGTTGAGTTTACAAGAACACATTTGTATTTTGATTGCCTTTGAAAGCTACCTTTATTGTCCATCATCCAATCGAGAAATTCCAAGTTCTCACAGGTACAGCGGAGAGGGTTCCGCAATAAATTGATTTTGATATGCGTTTCCTTCTGATTCAATCTACTAAAAGAAGCTCGCATAGTCATGTCCAGTGTTGATATTTGATTATTTGATAAATCCACTAGCGAGAGATTTCGCATGTGAGATACGATGATGTTGAATGTTTCCAGGGAATTGTATTCGAGATACAGTTCTGTAAGGTTAACCATGCGTTTAAAGATCAACTGTGGGAGACTATTTAATGTATTATGTGAGAGATCCAAAACTTCAATGTTACAGAGCTTGAGAAATATTTCCCCACTATCATCATCAGCTATACAACTACCAAGTATATTTCTTGAGAGATTCAACTGTAGTATTCCGTCAAGTTCATCAAAAAATTCGGTAGATATGTATGTACACAAGTTGTTGGAAAGATCCATAAACTTGACGCTTTGAAGACCATGCAATGGCCCATTCAGTTTGTAGAAAATATTATTATTCAAAAATAAATGGGTAAGTTTTTTATTTGTTACGTTGAAATCGAATCTGGGTAATTCTAATTTATACATGTTGTCGTGAAAATACACCTTTTCTAGATTTGGAGGTACGTAAATTATTATGTAACTCTCATTCGTTGCTCTACCAGCGTAAGCATTCTGAGAAAAATATTGTCCATTTAAATGCTTTATCGTACGCGCAGCATATTTCCATTTGTCATATTCTACTGGCGAGAAATCGCATATAGTTTTAGTATCATTGCAGTTATAGTTTAACTTTTTCTGACGGTGAAACGTTGCTTGAAAACTTGCATTCAGATGCCGAAGACCTTTCATGTTACTGATAAAAAATAGATAAAGTCCAAAGCTTAAATAATTGTCCCCAACATTTAAGTGTGTCAAGGATTTCGGAAATGCGCGAAATATTCTATGGTCCAAGAAGGATAGTCTATTCGAAGCCACAGACAAGGTTTGCAGGCTTGTGTTTCTTAGATGCATTACGTACTCATATGGAAGAACCTTTGTTAACCCATATGTACATTGTAGTTTATCGAATAAGAGAGTTTTGATTTTCGAATACATCAAATCATATGTTACATTCTTCAAAACAGATAAGGTAAGCTCCGGATTGTTTGATATGTCTAGATGATGAAGTTGCAAATTCTTCGCCAATGTTCCTGCATCTATCTGTCTCAGATTGCAATACGACACTACAAGATGTTGAAGACGAGTATATCTTCTCAAGTCATGCCTTTGAATATTTCGCAATTTTGGATTTCCGGTGAGATTTAAAAGAGTCAGACGATTTGGTAAATTTGACGGAAAATGGTTTATTAGATTAAATCCTAAATCAACCTGTGAAACATCTCCCGTAAAATAAGGTGCACATTCTAGGTTTCGTCTAGTGCAGTTGGCATATGTATATGTTTTATGTTTTATACAAGTGCATTTGTCTGTTGTTTCACATTGGATATTTCTCCCACTAGTATAAAGGATTGATATACTCCAAATTAATGAAAAGACAAACATCTGTAAAGACAATAAAATTCCAGTCATTTACAAACATAGTGTATTATATGTCATTTTGCTTGTGTTGCGGCTAAAAATCCAAATGATTTGCCATTTATCTTACCTTTGGATCAGCGTTTATAATGCATGAAATACGTTCACAGATTAAAATGTTCACAAGATTCACTTCTTCCCAGAATGGTTTCTAAGATTACAGTTGCATATTTTAATACCATGGAAATGACTCCTTCAAATTAAACGTAAACTTCCCGTAATGATTTAAAGAACATTCCGAATTTTACTTCAGATAACATTTTATGAAGACTGCATCAAGGAAATGTTCAAATGATAAGACCGCCGAAGAATAAATCGAAAGTACTAAAGTATACAATATTCGAGATTTTAATTCGTTACAGTCAAAACATTTGACGTCAAATGAATACCAGAGCGCTTAAAAAATGTTTTCGTCCGTTTGGCGATAAATCGTATTAATCTGTACAGATTTAATACCTGCCTATTGCATTGTGACGTCAAACATTTTGACTGTAAAGGATGAAAATCACGAATGCTGTCAAGTTTAAAATATATGTGCGAGTTTCTTTGACGTATACTATAAAAAGATAGGGTATATTGGATTTACAAGGACAACGAAATGCAGATCATGAGGTCAGGGAGGAAACAAATGACAGAAAAACATTAACGATACATTTGTCAATTCAATCGAAACTCTGTGTACAGTAAGAAAAGGACAAATTCACCAGAATAAGGGTCGAAATCAACACAGGGTCACACAGCAAATTTACCACCATTGTGAAACAGAGTCAGTAGAAAGTAAAACCCCCTCGGTTGGCATACTCCTAACGAGACGTCAAAGGTCAATTTGGGGAAGGTTATGTCATTCCTGTTGCAATGCTGCAGGAAGTTCTTGAACATTGTCAGCAGGAGGATGTTGACGCTTGCATAACCGCTGTCCAAGCATGTCCCAGACATGCTCGATGGGGGACAGGTCCGGATTGAGTGCGGGCCATGGTAATGTGGTGATATTCTGCTGTTGGAGATAATCTATAACAATTCTGGCCCTATGACATCTGACATTGTCATCTTGAAAAATGAAACTGCGGTCATAACGAGGTGCAAACGGCACAACATGGAGGGTCCTGGTAGTACTGCCCTGTGACACATCCAGCAACAGCATGCAAGTCTGTTCTGCCGGCAACAGTGATGCCTCCCCACACCATTACAGATCCACCTATACTGATCATGGCTGATGACGTTAACGTCATGGAAACGTTCGTTACGTCGGCGCTAAACCCTCCTGCGTCCGTCCAGAAAGTCCACAGTGAACCTTGACTCATCTGAGATCATTACGTGGTTCCATCGGCGATTATCCTAGCGTTCATGGTGACGACACCATTGGAGTTGGGCCCTAATGTGACGATCCCTCAAACAGAAAATGACACGAAGGCTTCGGGCGTGTAAGTAAAATCTGTGCAGTCGATTCCTGGTGATCTGACCACTCACTACCAAGCCAATATCCTTTTGTAGTTGAAACCTTATCTAACTTGCTGTTACCAGACGATTTCTCAAGGCAATAGTGCGGATGAATCTGTCCTGAACCTGAGTTGTTGCCCTTGGTCGAGTAGACCGTGGTCTATCCTGAACAGACCCTGTAGCACGATGTCTGGGCCATAATCTGCCGATATCAGACTGGCAAACATTCATTGCCCTTGCCACAGCGACCTATCTTGTGCCAATCTGTAGCATGCCAAGAGCAAGCATGCCAATGATCTACGCAACATGTCATTAGGATCCAAGGCAGGTGGTACCGGTCGACAGGGGATACTTACTCATCCTAGGCATGTGATCCCACCTCTGGCATATCCAAGGGTTCGTGTCTGTCCTACTCTTAATTTCGTATTTCTTTTAAGAGTTATGAAGATTGATCACTGTTCGTTATATTTGACTTTTTATAGGAATTATGATGAGAGAGAGAGAGAGAGAGAGAGAGAGAGAGAGAGAGAGAGAGAGAGAGTGTGTGTGTGTGTGTGTGTGTGTGTGTGTGTGTGTGTGTGTGTTTAACTTTTCATTATTTTACTATTGGTCTTGTCTATGCAATGAATGGAATTGCTCACCTGGATAAAATATTTCAAATTCTTAGAAAATGATATATAAAAAAGAAGTAGCTAATTTAAAAGGAGATTTACTTGAGTAGGTATTGCATTATATTATGAT
Organism: Ostrea denselamellosa; assembly: GCA_024699665.1. Taxonomy (NCBI): domain Eukaryota; kingdom Metazoa; phylum Mollusca; class Bivalvia; order Ostreida; family Ostreidae; genus Ostrea; species Ostrea denselamellosa. The sequence goes on from JAMZEH010000010.1 coordinate 12,331,989, forward strand.
TAAAAACTCCTTCGTAATATCTAGAATACTCATCATCTGTGGTTGACGAAAGCGATATTCATACTAACTGATGAAATAGATTTAATACGTATGGAGATAGGGAGCCCTCTATATCGTTTATGGGACATATAATAAAGTATGTCTAGATTGGATGTAGAAAAGTAAGATGACCAGGGTTCTTGAACAGTATTAGGACATAGGACAAATTTTCATATGTCGTTTTACCCTTCTACTGTCGAAAACCATACACTTGAAAATTCAACTTGATACAACAAAATACTTATTTTATTTCACAGAACCCGATACTGTGTAGACTTTTTCGCAAATATACATCACACATATCTCACATAAGTTTGTATTTTTGTGAGTTTAATCACCAACAAAACTAAACTAAATTATCACTAGATACTAAGTCATTTTTAATTGAAGATTGACGGTATCAATCGTGTCCTGATCCAGGAAGTAACCCAGGAAGTCTAACATGCAGTATTTACTACTTATAAAATATACAAAATATGATATAAGATATATAGGTTTGTCTATAGATGGCTAATAATGTTAAAATAATGTTAAAGGATTGGTATCTATCTGGACCATTGCTGCTCTTGCAAAATAAAAGCAGTTTAGGGAACGGGAACGGGGATATTTCAAAAAATTAACTTGTTATGGAGTGATTTACTTGGAATATGTCTTTGTCTTTTACACAAGAGGCAGGAGTGGGTTTGGGCCTATGCAACATCCGCTCTTGTAATCAAACATAAAGAAGGTGGTACATGTGTATGTTAGAAATCATTGTTCTAAAATGAATATTTGAATTATATGAATATGTATGTAAAAACAACATTCCGTGTGCATACCTCAACACGTTGATTTCTTTTAGAAACGGCCTTTGGTGATAAGTTGAAAATAAAATAGCTTTCAACAAAATGTGTAGAGATTAACGCCACCACACTAGCTACAGGAAAACCAGAAGTGACGCGTGCCCCTCCACCACTTGGAAAGGTGATATAGATTTGCATAGTTTTGATTTTTTAAGAATAGTCCTAATTCTTCATCGAAAGTAAAGATACGTGGATAGGGTTTTGTAAAATGTCTATATATTGCATGTACATTTGTGGTGGCTGATCTGGAGATATGGAAAAATGGAAAATATTTCATCATGCTTACTCAGTGAAAATGTTACAGTCTTGTTGATATCGTGTGCATCTTAAATAACGTATCTCATATTACATACCTATATATATGCTGCAAAGCTTGCATGTATTTAAAAAAAAGTTTCAAACAGTACAAACGCATTTAGAATGTGAGTATACAGCATGTATTCAATGTAAGATATTTTCCTATTTACAATCGTCGACATTATCATGGTAGACTGATTGTAGAGAAAATAAGTTTATTCTTCTAACATGTCATATCTAGAGCCTCATTAATCTAGAACTACACGTGCAGTTTTACAAGATTTTACTGCCTGGATACATATCTATACTCATATGAATCATGCTTATATGAAGAAAAAAACAACTTGATCTATCTTGAGCGTAAAAATACATTCAATTCCGACATCTTTTTGTATGATCCTAAAAACAGAGGTTTTTTTTGTATGGCTATCAAATTATGGATTGATCAAGGCGGAACAACTGTCGTGACGAATCAGCTCATATGATCTCATCATACTGATTTCTTTCGTCACTGTACTGCGGACCGGTATTCAAACCCGCAACGGACATTCTTATTGTATACCTATCGGAAATTACTATTTTATTATTGCTATGTTTTTTTACAATAATTGTAAATAAATCTTTTTGAATTGCAAAGAAAAGAAAACAAATGAGCTGAGAAAGAGAAACGGAAAGAGCAGAAAGACAAAGAGAAGGGCAATTTAAATTACAGAAATGATGACTACAGATCAGACCTGTTAGGACTGAACTTGATGCTCCTAAAATTGTAAATTTCCAAAATATAAAGAAAATCAGTGATAGATAGTTTAGGCAGTCGCGGAAAATTTGAAATGGCCACAAGATGTTGGTCAATTATATTACAAAGCGTATGGATTGGCAAAGCGATTGATGTTTACTCAGCCCTGGTCATAGCTGCGAGTTCAGATTATGACAAGTCACGGCCAAAATATTAAAATCGTATGAATTAGTGCTCAAATCATACAAGTAAAGGTTCACAAAGTACAAAAATTGACAATCAAATATATGTTGAATATTTCTAGAGAAAAGGAGGAATAATTTGATCAGTGGTTGAGATCTATTAGAATAAATGACAATTTTAAAATCCACCGTCAACTCATCGTAATAGAAAAGTTTAAGGACTGAGTTTATGGAGATCTGCAAACACATTTAGAAGATAAGAATGTGAGACTCTTGAGGAAGCTGTAGTTATTGCAGATACTTATGGCACTCTTGATGTTCAGGATTCAAAACCAGCTTGCTAATTCTATGGAAGATTATAAGCCCTTTTTTGTTCACCTTTTTTCTTTTTGTCTCATTCAATGGTTCTAGTGAAGATAAACATGTTCAGGTACATTGCTGAATCCTGTAAATATTCTTCCAAGCCCCTGTCTTTGCTCCTCACGGAAATATCAACTACTGTGAAGGAAAAACCTCATATGTACTGTGCCACTACATTTACCAGAAGTGGTGTAAATCAAATGTGGATTCTACAAAATTCTAACAAGCTTTCAGTAAATTTGAAATCGCAATTTTTTTTCAAATCAATAACATTAATTTTACTTTACAACACTTATTACGACCATACCTCACGATAAATTAAAGACTAGACCTTTCGACATCATAGGCTGTTGTTTCGTTAGCAAAAAAGAAATGTTTATATCTAGTGGTCAGTCATCCACATAATTATTTTTGTTAAACACCACTCTGACTCTACGCACAAGTACTCTGGAATTGATATTGATATAATTCAAAAGTATGCTATAGTTCCTCGTTGAAAATATCTGCGTAGTCTTTGGTGATCAGGTATTCCAACACTTTTTTGGAATGTCCATTGGCACGAAATGTGCTCCTTTGTTAGCTGCCCTGTTTTTATATTCTTATGAAGCAGAATTCTACATGAGAAGAAATCTCTTGCTATGGCCTTCAATTCGATATTTAGATAGATCGACGACATTTTATCTATTAACAGTCATTATTTTCATTCATATGTCAATTCGATATATCCCCGAGAAATTGAATTACGAGATATCACAGGGTCTTCCACATCTGCTGCGTACCTAGATATTTTTAATAAAAATAGATACTGACGGCAAACTGGCAAATCAACTTTATGACAAACTGGATTATTTTAATTTCTCCATCGTGAACTCCCCTTATCTATTATAAAATATAAACGGTACCAATTTTGATGCACCAGATGCGCATTTTGAATATTAATGTCTGTTCAGTGATGCTCAAGTCAAAAATGTTGGAAATCCGAAATAAGAACAAACTTGGAAGAGTTGAAAGAACCAAATATGCCCAAAGCAAAATCAGGCAAAGAATAAACGCTATGCATGAGGAGATAATTCTTTTTTTGACATGAATTTCTTTTTTATCACAACCAAGTTTTATTCGTAATTCATACTAGTACCGAGGGGCCTCCGTGGCCGAGTGGTTAGAGCATCGGGCTCAAAATCACAAGGCCTCTCACCTCTGTCGGCGCATGTTCGAATCTCGGCCGCGGCGTTATGTGAGCAAGTTTGCCAGTTTTCTTGCGGAAGGTCGGTGGTCTTTTCCCAGGTACATTGTATCTGGGTTCTCTCCTCCACCAACAAAAACTGGACGCCACCAGATAACTGAAAAATTGTTTAGTGTAGCGGAAAGCAATAAATAATCAATCAATCAATCAATCATACTAGTACCGAAGTACTTAGCAACTGGGCTGCTGGGCAACTGAATACCATAGGTGAGTACTGCTATGTTGCAGCATTCCATTATCACCTGCATATGATGTTCCATCTGAGCTGATTCGATACGCAAGAGGTTGTTCTGCATATGATCAGTTTTTTAAATGTAGGCTATGATAAACAAGATGATGTTACTTGGGTTTGTACAGTCTCGTCTAAAGTCAACATTTCGCATATTATGTGGTCGTTATAACTATCTAGTTTGCCAGTACAAACTAGCATTAAATCAAATGCTATTTGATGTGTTTTATATCAATTGTCAGGCCGTTCTTGGCACACTGATTCTGACAACAGATTACCCAGTTTACTTGATCACGATATAGGGCTCATAGCGGGTTTGGCTGGTTGATAAGGAATGCTTATTTCTCCCAGAAAGCTGATACCATATCTGGTATGTCAGTGTTCCGTGTTTGCCCATCTCTTTGATTTATTTTCTGTAGGTATTATGAGGTTGAGTACTGTTCATTATCTTAACTTTTTATACTGTATTTATATAGCGTCATCTAATGAAAAATCATAATAATAGTGATAGTTTACATGAAAACAGACAGCTACTTAACAATGAGTTTCCAGTGAAAGTTAGTGATAATGATGATCCTAATATACATTTACGGTGAGAACATTCTTAGTACACAGTAGTTAATGTCCGATCAAAATAGGCACACTAATATTATCCAACTTGACAAGAGATCACTTCCACCAGAAGAGGTTTCCAAACTCGGAAAATACTTCTACATCAAAGATGGGATTCTTATGCGAAAATTGCGATAACCTGACTGTGCGTCAACCCCTGATGAAATTTGGCATCTCGTTCATCGGATAGTTGCCCCAGTAATATGTCATTGGAACATCATGAGGTTGGTTCACGACACACTTATTGCAGGTCATTTATGTGTCAATAAGACTTGTAACACAATTTTGAGTCATTATTTGGTCCAAATTGGGAAAGGATATTTTTGAATTTTGCAAGTCTCGTCATGTTTGCCAGATGGCAGGTAGACCTAATCAGAAAATTCCATCCTCCACTCTCCAACCCATTCCAGGTTTTAAAGAACCTTTTAGTGAAGTATTTGTAGATGTGAAGGAACTAAAACTAGATCAGGGAACCAGTATTTACTTACTATCAAGTGTATGTCCATACGATGCCCTAAGGCTATCTTTTAGGAATATTAAGGCAATTTACATAGCCAACCCTTAAGAAGTTTTTCATTTTTATAGATTGCCTAAGGCTATTCAGGCAGATTAATTTTCGAATTTTATGTCAGGGTTGTTTCAACAGCGTATACATGAGCTAGGTGTTAGACAGTATATATCTACTGTTTATCATCCGAGTCTCAGGGGGCATATGAACGTTTCCATCAAACCCTTAAAACTATGATGAAAACATATTGTCATCATTATGATAAAGACTGGGAAGAAGGGATTCACTTTGTTTTATTTGCTGCACCAGAAATAGTTCAAGAGTCTCCAGGATTCATCCCTTTGAATTAGTATTTGAACATACAGTCAGAGATACTCTGGAATTGTTGACGAAAAATTGATTGACTCAAACTAGTACTCTTGATTGTTTACATTGTGTATCTGATTTCAATGAGAGACGTTATAATGCTTGTAAATTGGCACAAGAAAATTTCAGTTGCTTTCAAGGAAAAAAATGAATGTTTGTTATGACAAAGATGTCAGAAACAGTTTTTGAATCAGGTGATAAGATTCTTGTATTTTGCCTACTCCTTTTTTGACACACCGGCTTTTACAGCAAACTTTGGGTAACTTTCTTTTCAACAGCTGTTCCCACTTAATGTATTGGACAAGAAGTTAAATTTGAATGGAAAAAGGATTGTGACGAATCATTTTGTGAACTTAAATTTGTCATCATGAGAAGTTCTTTCACCTTCAGATTTTATTATTATTATTACATGTATATTCACTTATATAGCGCAAAATTACGTATAGTGTCTATGCGCTTTACAGGGGTTATCCTAATGAAGATGAAACACTTATAAAAATAACTGTTAAGAATAAAATTGACAAATTATTACTAAAATAGCGATAAGACACCAAAATGCTGTGTAAAATTAGGGCAGTCAGATGTCGAGACAAGAAGTACATACGTAGTATATGATATGATATTGATTTATGCTAAAATATATTCACGTTTGAACAGCAGTGTTTTGACTTTCTTGCGAAATGTTCTGTGTGATTCAAAATGGCGAAGTTCCAACGGTAGATTATTCCATAATTGTACACCTAGATTGTTTATGGCTCTTTCACCGTATTTGTTTGAAGATTTCTCCACTACCAGTTTTCACTGTTGCGCTGATGATCTCAATGTCTTGCGTGGCCGGTATAAAGGAAATAACTATCTCATGTAAGCTGGTGATGATGAGGAGTGGAGTGGCTTGTGCATGGTTGTCAACACTTTAAACACGACACGCTGTCTCACAGGCAGCTGTTGAAGCACTGGCGTAATATGTTGTCTGTAGCTTGTTCCTGTGAGACATCGTGCCGCGTTGTTTTGAGCCACTTGTAACTGATGTATGGGTCGGTCTGTTACGACAAGGAGAAGGGCATTGTGGAAGTCAAGATGAGAGACGACTGTTGCGTTGATGGCATTTGCGCAAGCTTTTTGGGTCAGATGGTGTATGACTTTCGAGATTCTTCTGATGTTGTAGTACATCTTTCGTACCACAGATCTGACTTGTTTCTCCATTGATAAGGTGGTGTCTTGGACAGCGCCGAGGTTTTTTACATCAGACCTAGGTGTCAATATCGCCTCCCCTATCTTAAGTCGGATATCATTTAGACGGCACTGGTTTTGTTTGCTAGCAGTCACTATTATCTCGGTTTTGGAATAGTTTAGTTTAAGTTTGTTTACAGTCATCCAGTTTCGGACACTTGCTATGCACATCTCCATGTGTTAACTTGAAAGTTGCGCATGGATCTGTCTTTTATGCTCAACCGGCTGTAAAGTTGAGTGTCGTCAATTTAAGCTGACTGTTGATGCTAGCGATGTAGGAATCTATGCTGCTTTGTTGCCAGAACATAGTGACAATGTAGATAGAGTAGCTTCTGATTTTGCAAAGAAACGTCCTTCTGGTATGTCCAGGAGTTCGTGTATGTCCATCTCTCTGATTTGTATTTGCTATAAGAATTACGAGCTTGAATACTGTTAGTTATTTTAACCTTTAGAAAGTGTCAACAAAATTATTCAACCATTGAAATAGGACGCTTTTCTTTGAAGCTAGTTTTACAATAATTTGAAGCTTATTTGAATGTAACTGTGCATCCTATTCTTGTTTTTATGGACCACAACTCTCTCACATTTTTTAATAAAATGTCAATCAAGATTCAAAGACTCACGAGATGGAGATTATCATTACAAGAGTATGATATTGATCACATCAAAGGCAAATACAATGTTATTGCAGATGCTTTTTAAGAGTCTTATGAGTGTACTTTGTTTTTGTTGCTTTCAATAGATGTAAATATGTATATGTTTTTATAGATTATCGAAGTTTTGCAAGATGATATAACAATTATCTTGCTGTCAATATTACATAACGGGGTCCTTTATTAACGTTCCGAGTTCATTTTGAGTTCTGTGATAAGCTTTGGTAGACACGGGCATTAAGCACTAATGATTAAAAACATTTTGGTTTATCCAGGAGACTTCAGAAAGTATTTTCGACAGTCGATTTGTGACAGTTTTGTGTGTGAATTCAGCTCTGCATTCAAACCTGCAGTTGACATTCTAATTGTATGCCTACCGGTAGTTAGTATTTTGTTACCGTTATTTTTTTTTTTATTTCAAGAATTGTAAATAAATTGTGTTGATTTTTAAATTGTATTTGCTGTTGAATGTTGCTAGTTATTAAGGAAATGTTGATCCATAAGATTTCTCACCGTCATATTTGAACGATCCTTGGCGTTCACTTCTAATGTGAAGAAACAGTCACTTCCTATGTACAACATCTTGGATATGAAGTGGCGGTATTATCTACGATGTGTTCCTGTTGCGAAGCGACCGCTGTCAACTCTAGGCTATTATGATCATCGGTCCTTGATGAGCACAGTAACACCATGTCAGTACAATTTTTATTGTGACTGAGGTACTCAGTATTTAAATATATCCAACTGGACAAGGATGGGATTACTTGAAATAATGTTAGGTCGAAACTTGGTCAAAGTCAAATTTTGACAGTTCAAATGAATGAAAACTACCACTTCAGTTTGAGATTTTTCGAGGAATCCAAGCCCGATTGACTGAAGTTGGTTGCTTCTATATCCTTTAACATAACTATAAAAAAAACTTTTCATTCATATGGAGACGTCACTATTGCCGGTGAAGTACTGCAAATTTTCGGCCTATGCCAAACGCTAACGTCCTTTAAACAGAGAGGAACCTTTTTCGTGCCACACCTAAGGCCCCCTCAGTTTTTGCGGTCAGATCTGAAGGACCACCCCATTTAGTCGCCTCTTACGACAACAAGCAAGAGATACCGAGGACCTATTCAAACCGGAAACCCCACGGTACCAAATTGATTGAGGCATTCAAATACAAATATAATTAACTTTCAGGAGATTTCCACCAAACAAAAGTCAAGGGTTTACAGAAATAGTATATTGTTATATTATCACCTAGTGAACCTCGTAGTGGATATACACGGAAACTAGTCATATAAGGAAGTGAATGTACCGTGGATGCATATTGTATTATAGATGAAGTCATATTCTGATTAAAGTAAGAAATACTGAATTAAGCCTGAGATTAGTAATATTTTCACGCCTCTAATTATAACTAAATGTATATCAATATTCATAGATGGATTTCGGATTAGAAACTTCCGAAAAACATTGGAGGGAACAAGCTCTCATCGACGCTAAAAAAAGTGAGTATTTCTTTGCAAAGTTTCATATGATGGTTATTTCAATAGATGATACTTAAATTGATTGACAGCACAGATAAATTCAATATTCAATTGAACCCCAGTAATAGTAATGATTGTTTTCTAGGGTGTGTTAGCGCTAGATGATGACAGCTCCACCCTGACTATCTAGTGTCATTTCTCTTTGATTACTAAATTTCTTGAAATTGTTGAGCTCTTGCTCTTGATTGTATTGGGATTTTTTTAAATTGGATACGTCTCACTTTTTGACGGATAAGCAGCGAATTGGTGAGTTTTGAGGCCGAATTCTTCTTGTGGGGTACGGAAGGGGCCAGGGTAGTTGCAAGCCTTGTTTCATTTAGTATACAGTGAGTGATGTCAATCTTTAAACGCTTATGAAATTAAGTTTTCTGATCATACTACTGTATGATAAACATAATAGATTAGAAAAAACTAAATATCCACTTCATGCAGTGGGGACAAAAATGTCACTATCATAGTTCGAATTTCCTCGATAAGTAATATAGTGTTTATTAAGATTGTCCACGACCCGGGCGTCTATGGTTTTGACAAAACAAAATATAAACCGTTATTTTCCACTGTTCAAGATCGGGAACTGCGTTTTCAACATGGAAGAGGGCCGTGTAACATCTTCATACTTGACACATCATCAAGCCTTGGTGAAGAAGGTTTCCTACTGATGAAAGAGACAGTTTGTACAATTCTTTCAGGTGGAAAATTGTCATAAACCGCATGTATATATCGTTTGGCATCATTTTGCTTTTTTTAATCTTTAAGTCATTTAATTGTATGTATTTTTTGAAGAGTTCGCAAAGTACCCAGAGGTTGACGAAAACGTGGCAGCTATCATCTGTGGAAAAAACACCAGATTCCTGCACTATTTCTCAAACCAGTATTGTGAAATGTCACGGAGTTTAGGTATATAGTTCATTTAGTATCTTACATGAATTTCAATGATTACATCTAAACAAAATGTAATTATCTATAGAGTGAGTAGAAGCTCGAGGATATTTCCCAGACATTGTAGATTAGTTTCATTGATGAGCTTGGCTATAATCTTGAGTTCCATTTTATTCTGATTGTCTGAAGAAATAGTTCAATCTCTGACAAAATAGGTTGATTGCAATTTTGATTTCTTATCGCCATCATAACTTACTATCTCTGTTAACTACCTATGTTTACGTCTTAAGTTTGACACAGCCATGGCACGAGCGAGGCTCGAGCTCGCGTTCTATTGGTTACGAAGCGAACGCTCTAACCACTGAACTACCACGACAGGTTGGATATGACCTTAAAAACGGAGGTTTCGTGTCGCGGCAGGATTTGGCTTGTTACAGAACCCTCACTGCTACGGCCATGGGTGCTAAGCATATATCTAAATTTGTGATATTTCACCTACAACTAGTGACGTCTCAATATGAGTGAAAAATTATCGACGAGACGTAAAACCAACAAATCAATCATTATGTAGATGATTTTGTATATTGACCTTCTATCCTACAGATTACTATACATTATTATGTCCCCGTAATTGTTGGTTTCTTTCTTTTCTCATGCATACCTTCTCTTACTATTACCTCTATCTTACTATGCTATATGTTTAACATTTACTTATGATATAAATTCCTTTTTTTTTTTTAAATACTTGAATGTATGAATAGCAATGCTTCACGCCAGCCTATTTTTGTATGAATATTCATGCGCTGTTCATAAATATGCTGACATAATTCATTTTCTTAAAGTTTACATTGTATTTTCGTTTCTGGCGGAATATTCCTAATCATTAGAATAATCGTACAATGTTTATCAAAATTTAGGTTCATATTTTCACATTCGTGATGACAAAGCTATGATTTCAGATGGTAAAAATATGAAAGGTAAAAACAAAGGAAAATAATTTGAATTTTAAAAATAAGAATATTTTTAAAACATCGTTGTTCTCTCTTTCTATCTCTCATGATTTTTATAACATATTAGTTCTCTTTATCATTTAGATTGTGTTGCCTTTGGAGGCCTTTCTCCACTAACAGGGGCATTTTATCTGTGTATGGAATCGACACGAAATGGCGCAAGTAAACAAATAAGTTTTAGCTTAATGAAATTCATTATATATATATATATATATATATATATATAATATATATAATATATATATATTGAGACCGATACGATGCTTAAACCTGCTTGGTCCCAGTTTGTAATAAGTTTTGAAGGAATATCATACTCTCTGACTGGTTTTTTTTATCCGTGCAAGAAGTTATCTGTCTTGTATTCAGAACTACACTTAAAGTAATACAAGCTGTATCTAACGGTATTTTTCAACTACAGAATTATGCATCAATTGCCACCTATCGGTATAACGTATAAGATTCCAAGGTCTGAAGGAAAATTCAGAAAAATAAGGAAGGGAATATTGTTTGATAGCATACCTACAATGACCGTTTCGCATAAACCGCCATTGCATCGTATACACGGACATGGGAACGATGATTGCCGAACAATCGGGTTGCACTGGGACCGAGGTCATACAAAGATGGAGACTGACCTGAGTAACTACACATTTCGTTCGTTTGTTTTAGAATATTACGTGTCATGAATGACTGATGAAAGTTTTATAAGTGTACGAAAGTAATTACATTACGTAAATGTGCCACTCAAATGAAATTTATTAATCAATTTGGTATATCAATTTCTTTACAAATCTCGTGCGTAGTGCCTGTCTTTTGCATTTTTCCGAATTGACGACCTCCGAGATCAGTGAACATCAGAGATAACGACCAGGAATTGTTAACGGGATGACAATGATTCATCAATCGATATCTTTTGCTGATTTGACTGGTTTGTTTTTGGGGGTTTTTTTAGCTTCAGATTCTCTCTTACCCTATGAAATTATATATAATAATTATATATGTTCAATCACAAGTTTGTTATTATCTTGTTCTTTTATTATTCATTTTATTTACCGTCAGTTACAGCTTGTGCTGCTTTAAGGGTACAAATATAGCGATGAAAAATTACATATATACATATATAGCTTGTATACCTATACCGCGTGACGTAATGTAAATAAACAAATGCACATGCACAAACCACAGCGCACGAAATCACCTTGTACAAACATTAAGCCAAAATAACGTACCTCTAAATCAGATCATGCAGATAACCGGTCATAAAAATATCCAGTCCATTAACAATTACAGCAGCATCAATGAAAATCAACATAGGGGTATTTTCGGCATTCTCTCCAATTCCTCGCACCAAATGAACCCGGGATGAACATCATTGCATTTGACACAAAATAATTCAATCACTAATACTGCTGTAAGAAACACAACCACATCTAACGCTGAAAGTTCCACGACAGTCAATGTCACGGGAGGCATACAAAATTTCCTGACTGACGATGTATATGGTGGGAAATTTATCGTCAACATCCGCACATATGCAAACAAATCCAAAAAGACCGCTCGTCATCTATTCTGATGACTGGCATATTTCATAAATAATCATATAATGTCAATGTAAATGTTCTAAAATGTACTTTTTATCTCGTATTAGATCCCTCTTTCATTAATTAAATATTGTGACGGTCAAAATTTATCTTCTTTTTATTTTCTGAACGGAGCATTTGTAGTGGCGTAATGTTTACTATGATTTATAAATTTATGATAGGCCGTAGAAATTACTGGTCTTCACTTCAAAATTAGTAAGATTAGGGTTAGGGTTAGCCCATTCCATATAACATGGCTCGAGAAATATGTATAATAATTACCGATACTTCACTACGTACAAAAAGATTGAAGGAATTAAAAGTATACCTTCAGCGACAACACTGCCCAGAAAACTTCATCAACGACGGAATTACCCAAGCACAAAGCATATATACTTATTTCTTAAGAATGTTTCGTAACGAAGAAAACAGTGTAAACAATGACATTCCTTTTGTACTTACGCATAACCCACGCAAACACAATATTTTTAAAACAGCTAGAAGATTTCATTCCTATATTAGAAAAGTCCCTAAATCTTAAAAACCTAATAAAAGAATCTAAAATTAAAAACAGCAGAAGACAAACTCCAAATCTAAATTGGATTCTAACGCGCGCCAGATTTACAACAGAGCATTCCAAATTCGCAAAGAAAAAAATTGTGGGGATTCACGCTGCGGTACATGTCATCTGGAGGAAGGCAGAGAGAAAAAATTCTTAAATGTGGCAAAACATTTACGCCAAATTCCAATATGACATGCAAATCAGAAAATGTGATATACGGACACACCAAATCCGGTTTTCGACATTAATTTAGAAAGTTTAAATTACCAGAATTAAATTGGTTCTTACTGGATCGAGGAGTTACATTTCACTTTTATAGAAAAGATAACATGTTAAGACTATGTCAAGGAATCATTCCGGTGATTGATTAATCTTTTCTAAATAGATGATGCTCCCAGGAGTTCCCTGCAGAAATCTGTCGTTGTTATATACCGAAAACGGTTGGATCAAGATGGTGTGATGTTGGTTCACAATCTACAAAATGTCTGAAGCATAATCTGTCGTGACATGAGCGGTTGTAGTCACGGTGCCTTAACACTTCACGCAATTTTCTTCAGAGTTTGGGCTGTTTAGATGTGGGAAATAGAAAAAATTACACAGCATCTATGAACCTAAATCTTCCCTTCTTCCTCGTATCTGACGTACATCCTTCCACAACACAATAGAACTTGGGCGTTTCGCAACAAACGAACTCGTTTCTAACAAAAACAATTTTAATAGGAAGTGATGCGTAACACAATTTTACAAAAGTCACGTGACTCAAGTACAAAGTAAATATTAGAATACCACCGGAATGCGGTAACTCGAAAAATAATGGGCTATTGCGTCGCCATATGTTGACATTACCAAGCAACTGAATTTCATTTTATAACTACCTGAAGAGGCATTAAAGCCCAACGAGATTAAAGTGAAATGTAATTATTTCGAGTTTTGTGTTTCTTGACTTTTATTATTGTATATATATATATATATATATATATATATATATATATATATAAAGCACTAAGGATGACTAAACGACACGAACAATCAAAATTGTCAAATTTTCGGGACACCCAGTCCCTTCTTCAGGACAAACTACAGATATATTACATTAAGAAAACATAAAAGAAAAAATAGCACTAAATCTAAAACTACAAATAAAACGAAACTAAACTTTCAAAAAACTACATTTTGGAGTTGATTAGAGAACAGTTTAATGATAAGGTTTATATGTCCGGTCAGTCGGGTGTACTGAGTATGACTGTCCGATTCACACCTAATACGGCTAATTAGGCTAATTTAAAATCCATGTTCGAACTAATAACTAGAGAATTAGAACAAAGGGTGTTAACTCGTACGGGATTGGGGTTGATTAAGCTGATTATGGTAAAGAACATGAATTTTAAAATATGGAATTTAAAATTTAAAAAGGGGGAGGGGAAAAATAGAAGGCTTAAAAGGGAATCAAAGATAGAAACAAACACTAAAAAAAGGCTGACAGTGTTACAACTTTTATGGAGAAACAGGTGATGGCTTATGAGGCGTTCATCTTAAGGAAGTCATTTTGTTTGTTCAAGCCATTTGGTCTGAATGATTTGAGTCTGTGCATCCAGAACTTTTCCATATATATATATATATATATATATATATATATATATAAAGGGTGTTAAGAAAGTTCGTTCCATGATTTACAGCATGCCTAAAATTATTTATAAACAACTCATATACAAGTTTATATGTTTTTAATAACCAGACAGTCTACCTTTGTTTTTCAATACATTTTTAATTCTATTTGGCATTGAATGAATCAAAGAAATCAAATGTTTCTGAGGTATCTCCCTCCATGCACGGTGAAGTCGGCGTCGTAATTGGCACATTGTCGTTGGGCACGGATCCTTGTAGGCCTCGCTGTCCAGAATACTCCATAGATTTTCGATGCAATTTAAGTCTGGGGAATTGCCTGACCATTCTACTTTGGTAATAAAGTTTGGTAGATTATTTTAACACCAATTCTGTGTTAGCAGGGCAGTGTGAGGGGTTGCTCCATCTTGAACAAATGTGGCGTGTCCTGGATATTGAAGTAACTTTCGTTCGTCGATCCGACCACTATTTTTCTGTCGATTTAGAGCAGGTTTTAATTCTTTTTGAAGGATATTGTTCACATAATAATCAGCATTAATAGTTTTGCCGGCTGGAACAATGTGAAGTTTGGATAATCCCTGTACTCCCATCGCACCCCATACCATGACTTTAGCGCTCGACTTGACGCAGCTTACATCTGGAACCTCATCTGACTGGGACCCCGATACAACATTGTCCTGTCGGTTCGGAACATGAAACAAATATTTCGTAGATTCATCACTAAAGATGTAGTTTTCCCAGTCTTCAGCCGTCAAATGCTTGTGATCACGAGCAAATTTCAATCTCTTTTGCCTCTGTATTTTTGTCAATAGTTGATTTCTCGGTCTTTTAAATGCCTTCCATTTTTTAACATTTCGCAAATAATTAAAAACAGTTACATGACTCACATTAAAGCCTGAGTTCTTAAGTTCCTTGCTGCATTTCCTTGTTGATTTTCCTCGTTTGTATTTTATGTTTTCCACTTTTCTCTTCACTACCCCCACTATCTTCGAAGGCCGGCCGGATCTCGGTTGATCAGATAGTTGTTTATTCTGCTCTCGCCTTCGCTTCCACTTTGTTACCCATCGCTCACTTTTACATAGCTGCTTAGCCACATCCTTCACACTTAATCCTGCATCTAATAAAGCCAAAGCTTGAGCTTGTTCATTAATTGTATCAACACTTGTACAGGACGTCTGCTTTTTCACTGAACTCGGCATATTTATTTCATGACGTAATAGACACTTTGTTTACATCACACTATAGTAACACAAGAGAGTGCACATAGGAAAGGATAACTGCTGATATAATGGGAAAAAAAGTCTATAGAGTTACCAGTAAAAATTTGAAACAAAAACGTCGTTTTTCTATTTAATTTTTCAAATTTACAAACGAAACGAACTTTCTTAACACCCTTTATATATATATATATTGCATTAAACATTAAACTTATACACTATTATCCATGCTTAAGAAAAGAATTTCTCCAGGTCACACTTCATTGATGGGCGAATTTAGAGTACGTCCACGAATTATTCTTATTTCGGACGGACGACCAACAAATTTCAGTTTAATCAGTGATGCTGACGACTCAGTATTGTATGAAACAGAAGAGGTATTGATTTATTTAAACAATGAATAATCTCTACGTTTTAGTTTCGATGAAATTAAATATTTGTTTTAGACATTTCTATATCATAGAAAGGGTATATCTTTTAGGCGAAGACTCATCTTCAAACCATTACGAGACATGTTGGACGACGTCACCCAATATTTTGTATACCCGTTGGCAAAAATCCTGATATGGTACGTTTAAAAAAAAAATGCCATGATTTTTTGAGAAATCGGATCACTCAAGTAATCACTTTCTTTCATTATAAATGCCCAACTGACATTACTAGTTGACATTTAAGTACTTTATATATATATATATATATATATATATATATATATATATATATGCTTTCAGATTAATGGTCTGATATGCCGTGATTGATCACTGTTCGTTATCTTCACCTTTTCATAATGGATAGGATATAATGTGAAAACGTATGACTTTCTCCATTTGCTTGGAATTTTCTAGGATACCCTGTTTATATCTCGCGGCACCACGAAGTACATGAAAGTCGTTTTGCGATAAAGTATATATGTTTTTAAAATATCCTATACATCAGAACCTCTAACAGACAAAATGTGTATGTATTCATAATAAAGGTGAATGGCTCTTTTTAATATGATTGAATTCATTAAACAGTTTTATCCTCTCCTGCCTTGCAGGAAGAAACTATACGGAATTCATTCACTACATGAATCTTGCAAATATTTACATCTTTAAAAACTCCAATTTATGATATTTGGTGCTTTTCTTCCAGTCACTGGACAAAATATAATAAGGATATGTGAACTGTACTACTTCCTTTAATAGTCCATTTTCGAGTTACCGTATCCCGGTATGATTCTATCGTTTACTTTGTGCTCGATGTGGGCACACCAAATCCTGTTTTCAACACGAATTTCGAAAGTTATAAAGTACCAGAATTAAATAGGTTTTTACTGGATCAATGAGTTACATGTCACATTTTATAGAAAGGATAACATGTTAAGACTATGTCAACTTGCAGCAGAATTGAATTTATGTGTATCAAGGAACGGTGCGTCTCCAATTTTGATGGCGTCATCATTCCGGTGACTGATTAATCTTTTCTAGATAGATGATGCTCCCCGGGTTCTATGAAAAAAATGTACTTGTTATACCGAAAAGTTTGGGATAAAGATAGTGTGGTGTTGGTTTACAATCTACAAAATGTCTAGAGCATAATCTTTCGTGACATGAGCGGTTGTAGTCTTAACACTTCAAGCCATTTTCTTCAAAGTTTGGGCTGATTACATGTGGGAAATGGAAATGATTTCACATCATCGATGAACCCATATCACCCCTTCTTTCTCGTTTCTGACGCACATCCTTCCACCACACAATAGAACTTGGGCATTTCGCAGAAGACGACTTCGTTTCTAGCAAAAACAATTTTCCTGAAAGTGATGCACCCCACAATGTTACAAAAATCACTTGACTCAAGTACGAAGTAAATGTTAGAATACCGCCGGAATACGGTAACTCGAGAAAATGGACTATTGACTAATTATCCCGTAGTATGAAAAAGCCAAGATAACTAACAGTATTCAATCTCATAACTCGTATGGAAAATACAAATTAGAGAGATGGGCAAACACGAACACGTGGTCATACCAGAGGTGGGATCAGGTGCCTTTATATATCTTTTAAAATGTGTTGGTTTACTGACCAATCGCACAGCCTGTATTAAAGTACTAAGGATTCCATTTGATTTTTTTCTATTATGTCAAAATTGCCATTCTAATGCAAAATCCCTACTTTAGCTTGATGTCGTTTTGATACCCATGAAAGGGAGAACTATTGAGCCTATTGTTAGATATACATTTAAAATTTCGTATATATTCTCTGGGATATACTTGATTAGTAATCATACTTCTTTATTTCAGCTATTTTTGGAGTTCCTTTCCAATCAATCAAGAGGAGGAAAGATCGTGTTCCCTCATGAAGTAAAGCAGTTTGCAAGACACTCACAAAATCTGGTAATGAAAAGCTTACAATCTGAAAACTTGTGGTTTGTAATTTTGGTAAACGTCTGTATTTCATTTTTAGTTTTCAAGGTATCTTATCGATAGTCATTCATGGTTGTATCTTTATCGGGCGTTATAGGATTTGATCGCGTGACGAACTTCATATTATATCCCAGTAACACGCAAAAAACGATATCTTATTTCTCGTAAGTATGGTTCCATGTAAAAATCAGGCAAAATAAAATTTTCGTGATAAGTCCATGTTCACGAAATGATTCCAAACTTTGCATACTAAGTCACCGTAATATGTTTACCAAATTTACGAAGTATTTTTGATTTATTTCGCATTGTTCCAAAAATATGGACAGATATTTATGAACACCGACAGATTCATGCTTAGTGTAAATCTATACAAAACACTACTTGTATTACCTTTAAAATCTAAAAACAGCAAAGCGGATATGAAAATATGTCATTATATAATATTAATCAAATGAAAAAGGCATTCTTTGAAATAAATATTTTTTGAAAGTTTTAATTTAACAATATAAAACCTCGCTGAATATTTTGATTTTCATACAATTTCGGTTATCGTTCTTGAATTTCATTCGATGATCGCTAGGGGCGATGCGTTGTCAAGAACGCTAAGTGTGCGCAATATGGCGAATCCAAAAGTTTATGTAGTGCATGACAACATTTTGGCAGAGTGTGATTTACCATCTAGCCTTTTCTAAAGGAAATGCGCCCCGTGGGGACCCGGGTTAGAATAGGTCCTCAGCACCCCTAGCTTGTCGTAAGAGGCGACTAAATGGGGCGGTCCTTCGGATGAGACCGCAAAAACCGAGGCCCCGTGTCACAGCAGGTGTGGCACGAAAAAGATCCCTCCCTGCTTAAGGCCCTGAGCGCCGAACATAGGCCTAACTTTGCAGCCCTTCACCGGCAATGGTGACGTCTCCATATGAGTGAAAAATTATCAAGCGGGACGTAAAACAACATACAATCAATCAATAAAGGAAATGAACCTAATTACCCTTGGGGAGTGTCAGAAAGACATTGACAAGGCATGTAGCGTTACTGAAGATAGAGGGCATACAGATCGGACCATGTGTGGAGCAGTCGAAAATGATGATTGAGCAACTTCCCATACGTATTCAAGCCACTGAATCGGCACATTTCGGTAATTTTGAATACACTTATTTACATATTAAGACAAAACTCGCCATATTTAAAATTACATTACAGCATGACACAAAAAAAAAACAAATAAAAAACAAGTTATAACGAATGTGCTTTGAGTCAACTCTCCTCTTTTTTCTTTTACTTGTGGCATAATCATTATGAATCTAGCATTGTCCGCTTGCTGTCCCAGAAAAAATATATAGATTTGGCCTTACTGAGGATTTCATCTCACAGGAGTGTAGCTATTACTTGTCATTTTCAGTAGAATGAATTGGTGTGGTATGCAACATTATATACAGTATCTTATAACGTTCTAAAAACACAGATAGCTTAGTGGTGATGTAGACCGACTCTCACACAAAAGGTCAAGAGTTCAAATCACACTGGAGGTTTTGTTTTTATTTTTTTCTTTCAAAATTATTCCACATTATTTTGATATTTTGCTGTCAAACAATTTCCGTTCAGTCATTTTCCCTGCTTTTGCTCTTGGGTGTATATTTTTGTATTTTTTGTATTTTTTTTTTTTTTTTGTACAAGTCATATTTAGCTAATGTGTATTTCTCTTAAGTTTTCAAACCAGCATCATGAAGTGTCATAACATCATTACACAAAAGATTTCATTGGAAAACTCTTTGGTAAATAATGTAGTACTGCATAACCCCTTCTGATGAGGCCAAAGTCACCCCCCCCCCTTTATTGAAAATAATGGTTACTCATATTTAGAAACCCCAACACAAAACCTGATACAGTCGTTTCCCCGACATGTATCTAAACCTACCTGTCACTGATTCAAAATATTTTGAAATACCTTCTAAGGGGCCTCCGTGGCTGAGTGGTTAGAGCATCGGGCTCAAAATCACAAAGCCTCTCACCTCTGTCGGCGCGTGTTCGAATCTCGGCCGCGGCGTTATGTGAGCAAGTTTGCCAGTTTACTTGCGGAAGGTCGGTGGTCTCTTCCCAGGTACATTGTGTCTGGGTTCTCTCCTCCACCAACAAAAACTGGACGCCACCAGATAACTGAAAAATTGTTGAGTGTGGCGGAAGGCAATAAATAAGTATGGAAATAAGTAAATACCTTCTCAATATAATATAGGTTTCTTTTAAACATTTCTTGTTTTCAAAAGTTTCCTATGCTATTGTAGTATTTTTATTCTCTCTCACTATCATTTAAATATTAATATGTGATATGATTACTAGACACTGTAATTAAGTGTTATGATAAAAATGTACATTCTATTTCAAAAAACTAAAGATATATATATCAAGGGGAGAGAAATAAAGTGGTTTTCTTGGGTCCTGAAAAAATGATGTCTATCTTATTCTGTTATAGGACTTTAAGGTAGCAAACTTGCATACATCTAATTGGATTGACAATTTTCAAAAACCCAAGGACATACTGAAAGTGGTGACAGGTGGGAAATAGGCCAGCTCAACACAACTCTAGTAATGCAAGTGAAAGTATGAGATGATATTACAAAAGGAAAGCAAAGGAGTCCACAAATTCATTGTTGAACACCAAGACAGTCTGAAAATTAATCTGAACACAATATTGAAAATTTATGAAGAAATAAATCATGACCAAATAAGCATAAAAGCATTCTTACATAATGTATTTTGAAGTTACTTCCACTGGAAGTCCCCATGTACTTAAATTCAAAAGGGAAAAAAATTAGATACAAAAGGGTTAAACTGTGTAATGAAGTTGTATTCACATGCAAAAATACATGTAAATTTTATTATGTAACGTATCATAGGATAGATCAAATATTGGACTACTTTTTTCAATTTTGGGCCATTCACCCACACCGTTCTTGGTGGAAAAGGTACAAGTTTGGGTCTCAACCCTCCACATTTTTCTAACTCTACCCTTGCTTCATAAAATAAATACGTTTGTTACAAATGTATTTGACCATTTGTTCCTTTATGTCTTGTTTGGTGTCTTCTAAAAATATGATTTTGAAATAAAATTTTCAAGTTATATCCCTGTTTCTGTGTACATATATAGTTTATAGAGGATTTAAACTTACACGTTTCAACTGTTAAAAAACATCTTACAGATTATGGAATGTAGTGATGGAATAATTAAATATTAATTTTCAATTAACATTACATAGACTAGCATTCACATGATTATGTAAAACAAAGTTATATTTTTGTTAAATCTGAATGCAACCCGTAATAAGATAACTTTGTGCCATAAATGAGTTGACTTCCATTTGTAATACCATAATTCATTGAAAACAGTCCCTTTTCTACAATATTTTCATAAAATTATCGAGGGTCATTTTATAGTAATTTTTACACCATTAACAACACAAATACCTGCAGCTTCTGTATTCGGTGTCTTTTTATTTTCTTACCAGCCATGCATACACAACTGTAAAAACATCACATTCACGATTTTTGTTCCACTCTAACAAAAGACAATATATGAAAAGCAAATGGTATAAGTTGATATTGAAGTTTGAGTCTTTATATTTCTGAAACTGTTGGCCAAATATTTAAAAATCATAAATGTCCTGATGTTTTGTAAAAAATGATTTAGATTTCAGATCGGAGCGAAAAAAGGAGTTCAAAATGATTTTTAAACACGACCTCTTTTCAATGATATATACAGTATAAAGCTCAAAATTAAGTTGGCTATGGGACTGCGCTATCAATTAATCAATGTGGCTAACACACTATAAATTATATGAATGAAATGTACTGCATATGTATAAATACATTATCTATCTTTTTTTTTTAAATCATAAAAATTTCTTTGAACGCATTCACAATTTTGTATCCATGCACGGACATTCATCCTCGTTATACTCGGGAGTGTAAAGTCAATCTCTTGTCATTTGAGGAACTACAACGTACGCTGTGTTCACCATGAATATGAAAACGTAAACATATTCCACAAAGCATTCTCCCTTTAATGTATTAATTACCCTACCACTTCAAACTGTCCAGCCAAAAATACTTGTAAGTTAAACTCGCCACTAAGTGTAAAACATAGGCCCTAATATTTGTTAAAAGTTGTTTATGTTTACACCCGAGGAAATCTGAATAAAATTGATTAATAATAATCGGACTTCGATCCCGACCCAAATTTCGGGGGGCCCCGTGTTTTTTTGTTGTTTTTTTTTTTTTGTTTTTTTGTTTTTTGTTTTGTTTTTTTTTTGCTTTGTTTTGGGTTTTTTTTTGTAATTTCTTATATTTACATAGATGCATGTAGGATTTAAACACATAAACAAGATAATGTTAGATATAAATAAATATTATATTTACTAGAAAATGACAGAAAACTGTGCCTTCCAATTAGTTTGCAAGTAAACGAAAACATGAAAATGTATTATTTTCCCACCATTTTTCATAATTTTCACCGAACTTTTTTTCTGAACACGATCAAAACTTTCAAAACAAATATATAATGAAAATCATACAACAGCATGTCATTTATTTATTTATTTATTTATGAAACGTTTTTGAAAGTGTTTGCTGTTTCGAAAAAAAATGGTCTGAAAGTTGGAATGTATTTCTATTAAAAATCCGTTGGTTAACTGCAGATTCGTTCACCATGGTAACATATCATAATACTCATTATGACGACAGAAATGGGTAGATAGTAACTTTCTTCTTCATTTTATAGAAGCATTTTGAAAACGTGTCATCTTGTCATTTGAAAAAAATCTTTAAGAATATATAGGTCAAAACATGGGTGTTCTATTTTTAGTAACACAGTCCTGTCAAGGTGCGTCATATGAAAAAACTAATTTTACAAAATGAGTTCTTATAAACAATGTATATATATATATATATATATATATATATATAAGTATTAGCCCAATCCCTGACGGTCGACTTATCACCCTCTTCCTGATTTTTATGTGGAACTGTACTTAATTAATTAAACCTGTAACAATGAATCATATATGATTAGTTATACTTGTAAGCATAGTGGTATGCATAAATCTGATCCTTTGCTGGATTTGACTCTATTATTTGATATTCTTTGGTTCTTTCAGCTCTTCCAACTTTGTTCTTATTTCGAATTTCAAACACTTCTGACCTAAGTGTCACTGAAAAGACATTATTTGTCGAAATGCGCATCTGGTGTATCAAAATTGGTACCTTCTATGTTTTATATTCTAACCACTGGATCGATGCTCTGCTTGTGGACTGTTAGTCCCCGAGGGTTTTCACCAGCCCAGTTGCTAAGTACTTCGGTACTAGCATGAAAATACGGATATTGATTGATTGATTGTTTTAAGTCCCATAGAGAATTTTTCACTCATATAGAGACGCTATCAACTGTAAGTGAAGTACCACAAATTTAGCGCTTAGGGCCGTAACAGTGAGGGTTCTTTAATGTATCACTCCTGAGAGACACGGGACCTCCCTTTTTATGGTCATATCCATAAGACTCGTGATTCTCACTTCTAATTACCGAGCGTTTGGCGAAGGAGCAATCACTATGTATTTTTACGTCTTAGGTTTGACGCAGCCATGACTTTAGCGGGGCTCGTACTCACGACCTCCCGGTTACGAAACGAACCACTGAGCTACTGTGACCGAATAAAAATGTGCTTGTTATAAAATTTAAAAACTTCATAATATTTCAAAATTAAGGATAATCTCCCTTATACATAACTCTGATCCTTAGCCAGATTTGGCTCCAATATTTGGTATTGTTTGGTTCTTCCAACTTTGTTCTTATTTCGGATTTCCAACATTTTAGACTTGGGCATCACTGAAGACACATTATTTGTCGAAATGCATATCAAAATTGGCACCGTTTATGTTTTATGGTAAAGAGTCAGGCATTAAAATGAAAGTCACAAGTCATTTGATAGTGACCTTGAAACGGAGTCAGAGTAGGAGTTCCCACGTTTAAGAATACTTTTTACTAATTTCTAGAGCTTCATATAAAGGTAAAATTTATAGTTGTTCAGCAGTTGACTACTCTAAGTGAAAAAAAAAGACTTTACCAATACGTACAACATTCAAGAAGCAAACAAGCAAAACAAAATTAAGGCTTATTTAATGTGGAAAGCTATTGAGGGCATACACTTCCATAAATTATAATGCTAATATTAATATAAGATTTTTCGGTTTTTATGCATACATCGTCAGCATTTTTACAAATTCTATGGTCGTTATAGAGATTGAATTTCTATCTGGTCGATTGTTGTCTAACGTATTAAATGGTTAAGATAACGAACAGTACTCAATTTCGTAATTCCTATAGAAAATACAAATCAGAGAGATAGGAAAACGCGGACCCCTGGACACACCAGATATGGAATCAGGTACCTAGGAGGATTTAGTATCCCCTGTCGACCGGTCATGCATGCCGTTAGCCCTATATCTTGATCAGATAAACGGAATAATCTGCAGTCAGAATCAGTGTGCCAAGAACGGCTAACAATTGGTATGAAACGCTTCAGACAGCATTTGATCTATGGCAGATTGTACCTGTAAACTAGATCGTTATAACGACAATAGAATTTGCGAAATTTTGACTTTAAAAGAGACTTATAAACCCCTGTAACATCAACTTGTTTTTTAGTAACTTGCCTCGATTTAACAAACTGATCATCTGCAGGAACGCTATTGCGTATTGAATCAGTTGAGAGATATAAACACCTTATACAGGCGATGATGGAATATTGCTACATAAATAAAGGAAGTTGACAATAGAGAATTTGAAATCATACCGTTTGCCATGAGGTTGAGTTGTAAGGTTGCCGCCAGCATCTATTTTCAGTAAAATATCTAAGTATGAAGCAGATGTGGAAGATTCTGCGCTGCTTTTTATTTAAAATTCACGGGGATATTTCGAATCGACGTATAAATGAAAATGATCATTGTTAATAGAAGAAAAACGCTGTTGATATATCTAAATATCAAATTGAAGGCCATAGCAAGATACTGTTTTCTTCTGATGTAGAAGCTTTTGAATGAATTCTGCTTCATGAGAATATAAAAGCAGGTCAATATCTTTTTAATATCAACTTGTACGTAGAGTCAGAATGGTGTTTAACAAAATAATTTTTGGAAGACTCATCACCAGAGAAAATTTTTTTCCTTTTACCATATTTGCTCAAGAAGCAATTTTCTATGATGTCTAGTATGTAATTTATCGTGAGATATGGTCGTGTAAAGTGCTGTAAAATAATAAGTTTCATTGATGTTGCTTTGAAAAAAAAGTTTTCTGATTTCAAATCTTCTAAAAGTTCTTTACAATGGTTTAGAATCTATATTTGATTTTCACCATGTCTGGTATATGTGGTGGCACATGCAAAGCATATTTACATTTTCTCCTTCACAGCGGTTAATATTTTCGTTAGGAACAAAATAGGGGCTTCATAGAACTGCTACTTAATCCAGCAATGTGTATTTCCTATTGAGGGTTTTTGTGGCGTTTCGGAATCCAGCATAGGTGTGGTAACTCAAATTCACAAACTCCATTGACTGGGATATCAAATGTTTTTAAAACTGAAGCATGATTTTGAAAGAATGCCATCTTTTGAAAGGGCAATTGGGGTATAAGTGCAATAACCAATTGTGAAAATAATGCCAAGTTCGTTCACAATACAGTTGCAATAATGCGAATTTAGAACTTTTCAAAATAAGTGATTTTAGGTCTTCAATTTTAACTGTATCAACATTATTAGTAATGGAATGTCAGACTGGACTATAGTTTGATGTAAACTGTTAGGTCACTCTTTACAAACCAATTTTGACTACGGATTTACCTGATCAAGAGATGGGGCCCATTGTGGGAGTGACCGGTCAACAGGAGAATGCCTACTCCTTCTAAGCACATGATCCCATTTCTATTATGCCCAGTATTCCGTGTTTCTCTTAATTTTGTATTCTTTTAGGATTTATGAGATTAATCGCTGTTATTTTCACTATTTCGTGGTCGTCGATACTTATAGTCAGTGAACCTAGTTTTGTACTGAGAATCTGTACTTTTTTTTAAAAGTGCAGACATCATTGTTAGCCCATACACACACAAAGACGAAAAACTATTTGCTACTAAAGTACTATAGAAATTTCTGTCAATATTACTATAAAAGCGCCCCGTGGGGATCTGGATTGTTAGAACAGATCTTCAGTACCCCTTGCTTGTCATAAATGGGTCGGTCCTTCGGATGAGACCGCAAAAACCGAGGTACCGTGTAACAGCTGATGTGGCACGATAAAGATCTCTCCCTGCTCAAAGGCCATAAGCGCCGATCATAGATCTAAATTTTGCAGCCCTTCACCGGCAATAGTGACGTCCCCATATGAGTGAAAAGTCCTTAAACAATATATAATCAATCAATCAATTATAAAAGTACTGGGTGTTTTGTTGCTAAGGAAAATGATATAGCCTCTTGATTATACTACAGAGGGCAGCCTCGTTGGTGTCATCTTCAATAACGCATGGATGTATAGATCGAGAAGTTATACTTCCTGTTTTGTCAAGTGTGCATCCTGGAAAGGCTTTCACAGAAACTGATAAGGTAAAATGCAGTACAATCTTCTAAATAAACGAACTGATAATATATGTGAAAATTGTTGACGATAAAAAATTATTTACACAAGAGAAATTGTGATGGTGCACATTTATAAATACCCGTGCACTATGCGACAATGGTAGAGTATTGAATATATAATTCGAAGCATATTAACACATTCTATTAACATTACCCATGTTGTTATCTAAACGCAAGTGTCTTTGTGCATGTATGAAGAGGAGAAGGTTACAAACAGTTATCAATATCATAACTATAAGTTTGCCAAGAGCTGCCTAACACGCTAGATAGCATTTGGTCCAATGGCAGGTAGTATTGACAAAGTAGATCGTTTTAACGACGATAGCATTTGTGAAATACTGGCTTGAAACGTAACATCGTTTGTTTTTCAATAGCCTGTGTTTACTGTTGTAATTAAATAAAACACCTATGTTGGGAAAAAAGTAAACAATTAATCTTTTTTCTATAGAAAAAAAATCCTGATTTGGTGCAAGTTTTCATCAACTTTGTTTCTACATAGGAGGATATCTTCGACATTTGTATGAAGAGGTCACTATATATCTCGAAACCTATAGACTCGGACGAAGAGGAAGATGGAATAGAAATTTACAAGAAAAGAGACCCTGGCATGCCAAATCTCGGAACAAGAGTAAAACGTGGACCAGACTGGATGTGGAAAAATCAGGACTGCAATAGTCCCGGTACAGTGATCGGGTACTCCAAGAAAGGTATACGTTCAAATAACAACAATAATGTAACAAAGGTCAACAGGGGATGCTTACTCTTAATTTTGTAATTGTTATATGAGTTGTCAGATTGAGCGCTGTTTGTTATCTCCACCTTTTCTTTTTAACATAGCATAGACAATCCGAATACTTTGGAGTATGTGTATTTTAATCATCCCTGTCGAACCGACAACCCG
Source organism: Ostrea denselamellosa (assembly GCA_024699665.1). Taxonomy (NCBI): domain Eukaryota; kingdom Metazoa; phylum Mollusca; class Bivalvia; order Ostreida; family Ostreidae; genus Ostrea; species Ostrea denselamellosa. The sequence goes on from JAMZEH010000010.1 coordinate 12,359,669, forward strand.
TCTTGAGCCCTATATTTTATTAAGTAAACGAAGTAATCCGTAGTCAATGTCAATGTGTAAAGAATGACCTAATATTTGGTACGAATCACGTCAGACACCATTTAACCCCATGGCAGGTTAAATTAGATCGTTATGGCGGACATAGAATTTAAGGTTGTTTTGAGATCGATCATTATTCTTTATCTTCACCTGTTCTAAATGCCGAGTATTTGCGAGCTACCTATTCGAACCAGACGTTTCAAAAATATCAAGCAAAATATTAAGTTAATGAAAGAGATTTTTGAAGAAGTAAACATCTAAACGATTTCAAATATTGTTCGAGAATGACTTTTACGATAAGATTTAATTTTTTTTATATACATTAAAGTTCACAAGTATGCATTCTGATCTTTGGGTGGATCGTAAATGGTGCCCCGTGTTAGCTGAAATCCAGCCTCTTTAGCTCTCAAATGATCTTCGTCATTCTTTTTGATAGGCTTTAAAAACCTGACACTTGTGAGTTTTCGCCGCTTGGGCTTAAACCTTATGTAAACAAACATCACCACAACTTATGTGATTCCATTGTACACATCTCATTCTACATTAATATTGATGAACAGAGTAACGTTACTAATCAAACCGGATATATACTCAATTTCAGCTGGCTGGCTAAGAGTAGAGTGGGATAATGGTGTAAAAAATGTCTACAGGCACGGATGGACATTATTTGGGGAAAACAAGTATGACGTTATTGCATGTGATATACCAAGAATTTTAGAAGATGAAATGATTGGCACAGGTTGCTTAGTTGTTAGAGGTAAACAGAAAACAAACAGAGATAATTAATGGTATTGTGATTTTGTTGGCTATCAAATACGTAGATACTTATGTTTTCGCCTAGGCCCAGACTGGGAGTTGGGGAATCAGGATGGCGGAGAAGGGAATATTGGATCAGTGTATAAGGTCTCAAACAACGCAACTGTTAACGTACGTTCACATATATTATCACCATTCATTGAAATGCTTAGAAATTTCTATACAACATAGACATAATTTCATAAGGTATAGTTATTTTAATTCACACGGGCTAATGGATTGTGTCCATGGTATTGTTTTAGGTCAGGTGGTCAAATGGTACTACGGGAAACTATAGATTTGGTTGTCAAGGAAAATTTGATCTACAGTTATGGTAATTTGTAGCAATAATTGACTAAGTACGATTTAAGACCTGTAACATATTGAAAGATGGCGAAAACAAAATAAAACTTGAATATGAGCTAAAACTTTTATAATTCAATTTGCTAGAATTCAAAACAGAGCGCTGTTTAAAAACTTCCGAAAATGACTTGAAGACATTCTCCACCCTATAATACTGCATCCTTTTATGCGTATTATTTACTTGAAATGTTTACAGTGACCCATTCACTTCGGAGGCAGTACGATTTTTACAGGACGAGACAAGGAATGCTTTATCAAATATCGAACTCTTACACTCGCCGGATTTTGATGTAGATGCAAGTAGTTTTCAAAAAGGTATGAAAAACAGTTATCATGTATTGGAACATGTTTGCATGTTCTTGCATTAAAACTTGTTGCATTACATAACGCACTTATACACCAATTGCAGAGGGTGATAGATCTAGTGGACAATCAAAGTCAATTTCCGAACAAAAAAGACAATCAGCAAGTAGTCCTCCATTATTAAAAACACTTAAAGGAGTCTACTTCAAAAACGACAAACCAGAGAAGGACCTGGACTCTTCATCAGATTTAGAGACAGATGCACCAATAGCACTAAATCAGTGGATGTGGAGAGATATAAACGGGAGATGGAATTCATATTCGAGAAAAATTAATAATAAAATAAATAGGTGTTATCAGAGGAATCCCAATGCTACCGTCATCGTAGAAATGGGTGATTGCTTGTAAGTGTTTCCCGTTATCAATTTTATTCCGTAGAATGGTTCATTTAAGCAATGACATGGTTTCTTTGTTGTTTTATCAGGTGATGAATGTAGCAAGCATTGCAGAAAAATTCATACTCCGCGTTAGCATATGCATAATTTCTCTAATGATCGCTACCTTCATCACACGATAAAGCAACAAATAAAGGTACCTAATTGTTTATATTCTATATTATATTTATGTATTTTTAAACATATCAACTGGATTTAAGTACTAGAATATAATATTGTTGTACTAAAGTATAATATTGTTAACCCATTTCAAAGGAAGAGCTTTGACCTTGGCGACGATCCGTATTTGGTAATGGTTACGCAGACAGGTGGTACTAAAAAAACGCATCAAACTAGCTTGCAACAAATATATATTCACTCTATCAGAGGAAAGCAATGTAGATTTCAAAAGAAATATGAGAGAAAAGATTCAGTGAATGCAAATATAAATGGACATTGATACCTTCACTACCAGTTGCATTTCCATTCGTTTATTTCATGAAGAGAACATAATACATCTTATCACTGTTTTGAACTAATCCATATATATTTCTATATGGATCTCTATCATAAAACTCTTATTTTAGCTATAGAATTGTGATGGGGAAGAACATACAGATAAACTTGAACACTCGAGAGACACTGGAAGTAAAGCTGTTTAAAGACTGAGCTGAGGAAAATTCATGTTGTCACCTTGACTTTCAACAATGTGACGATCTAATGAGAGTTGTTAGTTGAAGATCTTAGAAGAGCATTTACTAAATGTCGACGACAACAAGGGGGTTTTGTGCTACAAGTTACAGTCTAAGTTCAATTATTGCAAAACTTAATGGTCTCTTCCCGGGTACATTGTATCTGGGTTCTCTCCTCCACCAATAAAAACTGGACGTGACCCGATAACTGAAAAATTGTTGAATGTGGCGGAAAACAACAGTCAAATATATCTGATGGGTACCCTGATAAAAACAATCATAGATATTGAACGCAGATATCAACATGGCATATGGGTCATCCAGAAACGTAGAACATGGAAAAGAGACACAATTTATTATTGCATTTATTACCCACAGTCTGGACACTTTTATCACAAGCAAATCATGAACATGTCGAAACTCCTGTAACACACAGTTCAAAGTTTCAATGCACAGCTGTATTATTAAAAAAATATATAGAAATTTTGGCAAATGTTGGATTATATGTTTCTTCATAAGGTGTTTACCTGTATATCCGCAATAATATATCAATTGGTAGATACCTGTATTGTATCATATCCTCCTCAGATACATTTTGTAGACGGAAACTTCTAATTTTATTTTGATTTAATATTCCAATATCACGTTCATCTGTTATTTATACCTCTTGACTAAATCAATACCCAAAAGCTTGTTGAGCATGTGATCAGTTTAAATCGAGGCAGCCCACTGAAAAAGAAGTTGATGTTACGGGGTTTCCAATAGTCTCGTTTAAAGTCAACATTTCGAAAATTCTATAATCGTTCTAACGATCTAGTTTTCCAATATACTTGTCATTGGATAAAATGCTATTTGACGTTTTTCATACCAATTTTTAAGTCCTTCTTTACACACTGATTTTCACTACAGATTAATCTGTTTACCTGATCAAGATATAGTGCCCACGGTGGGTGTGACCGGTCTGCTGGGTATGCTTCCTCCTCCCAGGCACCTGCCGCCCCCTCTGCTGTATTCAGGGGTCCGTATTTGCCCAATTCGTCACTTTGTATTCCTCATAGAAGTCACAATCGTCACGTTTTCATTGCTTGAAAATTGACATTTCTCTGGAATTCTTCGAAGGACGTTTCATGTTAACAGTTACACGCGTTTGGTGATTAGATTAACCAATCAAACTAGATGATTAAAATGATGGATTCCTTATAAAGTTTATGAAATATATCACCTTTACTTTTACATGTTCATTAATGGGTAAAGATAATAAACATTGGGCAATTTCATCAATTTTATAAAGAATACAAAATTGAGAGTAGGGCAAGCACCGAACGCTTGGAAACACTAGAGGTTAGTGCGAAAGTTTACTTACATCTACGAACGCTGTTCGATATGTAATGTGTATTGTACCACAGCACGATTACGCTTTGCACGGTTTCGTGCTATTCCTGAATAGTTCTTGCATAGCTCTATTCAAAGCCTTTCTAATGGTACAAACACGAGCCTTCTCGTTTTAAACTTATAGTCATTTAAATAGAGACAGTCGTTGACCACTGTTATGATTGGGGAACGAGTTCAGAATATTGAAGGAATTGGAGCTTATAATAAAGTTCGCATAAAACTCGGTCATTTGGAAATGCAGATATTTATTGAATTGGGGAGGATGTGTGGGTCTGATAAGATATGTTATGAGACAGTTTGTAGGTGGAGAAAGAAATTTGTGACTGATACAGAGTCCGTCAAAGATGCAGCAAAATCTGGCCTACTTATGACTGTAACAGTCAAGGCAAATGTCTCAAAATTCAGGGAAATAATTGAAAGTGATGGCAGGTACACGATACGTGGTATTGCCAAAGCTATTGGTATATTGCTATCGCGGATATTTGAAAGTAAGGAAGAATTCTGCCAGCTGGATACAGTGTATATTCACAGATGACCAAAATCGGGTATGAGTGCAAACCGCTAAGCAATTGCTTGAAATTTTTCCCAAAATCAATTGAAGACAATTTGTAAGTATTTTTACTGGTGACGAAACATGAGTTCACTATTTCGAACCAGTAAGAATAATTAGAAAATTAGAAACAAAATATGGCTAACTAAACACTGTAGAAGGTCTGTAGTTGCTAAAGGAACTATAAGCACAAAGAAGGTTCTTTATTGCATATTCTTCTTATGTGATGGTATAGTTGTACAAATTCCGGTGCCGAACGGCAAAAGTGTTACAGGTCGGTATTACCGAGATGTTATACTGAACAACTCAAGAAAGGTGATCATAAACGATGCCCACTTTCAGGATTTAGGAATGTTTGTCTAATTCGTGATAATGCTACATCACATTCATCTGAGCTTGTGAAGCAATTTTTGAAGTAGGAGGATGTTACCGTCTTGCCCCACCCATCATAATCTCTTGATGTAGCCCCATGCAACTTTTTCCTTTTTCCAAAACTTAAATTAAAAAAGTTCTTATCTGGTCGTCGCTACAAGTTCCGATAAGCCCTTGGCTCAGCCATTGGTCAGTGCCTCAGAAGTCTATCTAAATCAGCGGACCGTGACACATTTCAGAAATGGATTCAGAGATTGAAATTATGTATCTAAAGCCGCGGAGAATACTTGGAAGGGATGTAATGTTCATTTCACTATTTCAGTCAAATTCTTTTAATATATGGCGTCGGTGGTCTAGTGTCGTCGGTAGTCTAGTGATAAGGCTGTTAAACTCTTAACCGAAAGGTTGTGGGTTCGAGTCCTGGCTGCGGCAGGACCGACGTTGTGTCCTTGCGAAAGGCACTTTAAACAAATTTCGTAGCTCCACCCAAGTGTAATATGGGTACCTGGCTATAGACAGTGAAATATATTATTAGAATGTTAGTGCTCTAGCGCCTTAACGGAAGCTTGCACTGAAAAAACTCTGGAATGTTATTAGGTCTACTAGGGTAATAATGTATTATGAAGAGCTTTGAGCAGCACATGCTTGATGAAGCGCTATATAAAAACCAATCATTATTATTATTATTAATACTATTATATCGTACAATATACATTACATATCGAACAACATTCGTATGTCGAAGCTTTTGTACAATATATTTGTAAAAAATGCAATGATAAATTTAGCAAATCCCTGATCGGATTTTCGATGCAAAAAGTATTCTACTAATGCTAAATATTGTTGTTTTAATTAAAGTATATGAATCCCTATTATTATAAACTTTGCCCTATATGTATATACGTACAGGATACCACATGTTGGAAATGTGCAGAAGAAGAACAATTGAACTCTTCATATCATATTTTTCACAGTTAGAAATAATTTACCTCTGAGGTAGTAGAAATGTTGGAGAGACTCAAAACTTCATTCATCACAGTTTGTTACACATGGATTAAAATTCAGATAAACGAAACAAGCATATTACTCTCATCAGCAGATTTTGATTGAATTTTTTTAAGTTTCCTCTCGTGTACTTCGCAGCTGTTATACATTTTTTTCACCCACAAAGACAATATGTTTTCTTTTAACCGACGTGCTTACCACATTACATGGTTTTCATGTTTTTAATTCATCATTTTTATTGCTTAAATTGGCTTGTGATTTAGGAACTGTTTCCAAGAACTGAAAGAGATGTAAGTGATGCCCACTGGTTAAAGAATCCGCTGAAATAAGTGACGTTACATTTCATTATCACATCTTTTGTTGAACATGATCTACAGCGTCAAGAAAATACTGTGATTACCAAAAAAACCAATTAATTTACTGTATGTGGTTTTTCCCAATTGAAATTACTTTAGTACCATAGAAATGTGTTTTTGAAAATATGTAAAGGGCAAATGTGTATAATAAATTTAAAATGTATTCGTTTTATTATTCCATATCGTCTTGTTTAAAATTTTAATGAAACAATTAAAAGGTTTAGATAACTAACAGTAGAAAATACAAATCGAGAGAGATGGGCAATCACGGACCCCTGGACATACCATAGTTGGGATCAGATCAATATGACTTATAACACTTTATACGACCATAGCTCACAATAAATCAAAGACTGGACTTTTTGGCATCATAGACAGTTGCTTCGTCAACAAATATGGTAAAAAGGTATATCATATCTAGTGATCATTCATTCAAAAATTATTTTGTTAAACACCACTCCACGCACAAGTACTCTGAACTTGATATTATAACGATGTTAAAGGTCCACATCGACAGTATCTTCGCAGTGTTTGGTGATAGGAACTTCCAACAGTCTGTTGGAATTCTCATGAAGTGTTATAAGATAAAACATAAATGGTATCAATATGAATTCAACAGATATGCAAAATCATATGTTTTAATGGTGTTGATTTGAAAAAAAAAATTGATTTCAAATTCACTAAAAGTACTTTAGAATTGTTTAGAATCCACCTTTGATTTACACCACTTCTGGAAAATGTAGTGGCACAGTACGTTGAAGTTTCTATTTCACAGCAGTTGATATTTTCTTGAAGAGCAAAGATAGGGACTTGGTAGAACATTTACTTGATTCAGCAATGTATCTTTGAAAGGATTTTTGAGGAGTTTGGGAATCCAATACAGGTACGGAAACTCATATCCATCCACTCCATTGACTGGGATATTAAATATGAATAGGATTCACCACAGAAATGAAGTTCTGTTGCCAGCTGAGAGACCAAGTTCATTGAATTTAAGACCTTTAAAATAAGTGATTTTAGGTCTTCATTTTTACCTGTATCATTATTACCAGTAATGACATATCCATCTCGCCCATAGTTAAAAGAAGACGAAGAACAAGGGCAGGTATGTAGATTGAATATAAGATGGTATATATCTAGGCACTGTAAAGTTTGTTTGTAGTTAAATAGTATGGATGCAATAGTGGAAGTATATTTGTAGAAAATAAAAGGTGTAGACTTGAACTTGAAATATTCTGATTGATTGATTGTTTGTTTATTGTTTTCCGCCACATTCAAGAATTTTTCAGTTATCTGGTGGCGTCCAATTTTTATTGGTAAAAGAGAGAACCTAGATACAATACTCGGGAAGAGACAGCCGACCTGCCTAAAATAAACTGACAAACTTTCTCACATATATAGGCGCGAGGGACAATCGAACCCGCGCCGACTAAAGGTGAGAAACCTTGTGATTTTGAGCTCGATGCTTTTTACCACTCGGCCACAGAGGCCCTTAAATATTCTGAAATACAAAACTGATCTTGAACTTTCTAATGACGAAGAATGTTGCTTATATTGAGGGCATGAATTCCTTTGTTAGTAGATTTCCGTTTAAGAAACTGGAGGCACCCATAATCATAGAATCATAGAATTCAGTCTATATTCTGGTGTAGAAAAATCCATATATGGAATAGTTTTAGTTTCTTCAAATAACGCATTCAAAACTTTCAATAGAACAGAGTCATGTTTTGTGAGAATATGATATGGACCTAATTGTTGACGTAAGGTCATCATGTGTCAAGTGTGACATCGTGTATATTGAGGGTTTTATATGAACGATGCCCATGGCTGCGTTTACGTCTATGTGTATTAGGAAAAGTTCCCACCACATCCACGTTATTTCCTTGTGGATTAGTCAAATTTCCTGGATTGATATATCACCGTTGCATCCATATGGAAAAGCAGTGTCAAGAGTTTTAAACCAGTGACCATCTCGTTGTCTACGGAAAAGGGTACTTAAAGTTGGGTTGTTTTTATGATAGTAATTTTTCCCAGTATCTAACCCTCGTGGACAAGATGGAAAGGTCTAGGAAATTAATTTTTTGTACACAAGTCGATTACCGCCATTATTAATTTGGAACCTGTGTTCCAATGTTTTATTGAATGTCCCCTTAGTTTCCCCGACATAAATTAACCCATAGAGGTTACACTCAATAACGTACACAAAGTTACAAGATTTACAGGTCAATTTTTCCAACGTCCTGGTACAGAAACTACATTCGGTGAGATTACTAATTACTGAATTACTAGTTATCAGTATATCACATGGTTTATAAATTCTAAGAGAAGATTTCGACATGGTACACATGAGATCTGAAATGGAATCATCAAAAATATCTCTTAATGAAATATGGCAATGATAAGGTCAAGATAACTAACGGTATTCAATCTCGTAATTCCTAGGGAAAATACAAATCAGAGAGATGGGCAAACATGGACCCCTGGTCATACCAGAGGTGGGATCAGGTGCTCAATCTTTAAATTGAGTAAATGAATTTACATTTCTGTACCAACGCTGATTATCTGATGACTGTACATATGACAATTTGTTTGGCATACCGAATGATAATCATGGTGATACCAATCATTCTGTTGGAGGCTGTGTCCCTTATAAGATTCAAGGAGTGACACCTTTTATACTGTTCTATCTCGAAAACTGAAACTTCGTTCAATTGTCTAGTTTTAGGGTGTTTTACCCTGATGCACAATATTGAGCAAATAGTCAAGCTTAATTGTTTTAGTAATATCGTTTTGGCCTTCTATTGCCATTTGTTTTTTAAAGTTTTGTTTAAGTTATTCAAATTTTCATATATATATATATATATATATATATATATATATATATATATGACCGGGTGTGACCGGTCAACAGGGTACGTTTACTCTTCCAAGACACCTGACCCCACCTCTATTATATCCTGGGATCCGTGGTTGTCTATCTCTGATTTGTATTTTCTGTTGGAATTATAGAAAACTGAGTACAGTTCGTTACCCTAGCCCTTTGATAAACACAATACTAGACAAATACTAATCTCTTGATAACAACATATTTTATTTTGTTGAGATCTTTACTTTGTATAATATGTCTGCTATTGTCTTCAAAATTGATCTACTAGAAAGTGGCAAGGACTAAACACAAAATAAGTACCCTTCCACTTTTGTCATAAAAATGAGATTTACTTTAAGACCTCTAAGTGTTATGCAAATCACTGAAATGAAAAAAATAAAGATAACAAACAGTAAGCAATCTCAAAATTCCAATTAAAAATACAAAATCTTAAGGTAGATATTGATATTAAAATATCTAACCATTGATTTTTGTTTTTAATTTTGATATATATTTACGATGCTTTGTTATAAAACATATTTTAAAAATCAAGGTAGGTAAACGACATCGTTTTTGAGAACTATGGTGATTTTAATAACACGTTCTTCAGTCTTTGTAAAGCGTAAAATGTGACGCAAAATGAATAGGGAGCAAAGTAGAAAACGAGCTATAACATTTTTTTCATAAAAAGAATCATAACTTGTCACATATGGTTTAAAACAACGTATCACATAATTCTATATTTCACATCAAATTCAAGTTCAACAATCATCATAAGCATTCAGCATGATTACTTTAACCAAGGTGCATTTGCTAATCACCGTAAAATAGTGCACAATATCTGCACAGAGTCACACTTTTGTTTCAGCTGGGAAAAATCCCATCAAATTTCTTATTCTATTTCATTAAGTAGTTAGTAATTTAATAAGTTAAATTTAAGAAAATATTATACACCATAATGGGGTACAATATGAAACTAGCAGCAAATTCTTAACCCCACCCCCTTTTAACTAAATACATAATTTCTTAAGAAGAAAAATGCTCGCGCCGAAATATGTGAGAAAGTTTGCCAGTTTACTTACGGAAGGTCGGTGGACTCTTCCCGGGTACATTGTATCTGGGTTCTCTCCTCCACCAATAAAAACTAGATGCACCAGACAACTGAAAAATTGTTGAGTGTAGCGGAAAGCAACAAACAATCAATCAATTAATCAATCTTAAGAAAAAGGGATATTAAAAGGTTGTGACCGGTTGACAAGGGATGCGTACTCCTCCTAAGCACTTAACTCCACCTCTGGTATGTCCAGGAATCTGTGTTTGCCCATCTCTTTGATTTGTGTTTGCTGTAGGAATTACGAGATTGAATACTGTTAGCTATCTTAACCTTTCCATTGTAAACAATGCATCAAAATAATATTGCTGAAATTCGATGAGTCTTTTAAATACCTTTTATAAATTTGTAAATATGATACAGAAATATATATTTTAAGATTTCAGCTATGCTTTGTATCAGTTGACCTTTATGGATATAAAATCGTAATAGATACATTTATCATACATCACCATTATTTGATAATTAAATTAGAGTTTTATCACACAAGAAATTCCCACAAATGAAAAAACATATATAATTTGTTTTCTTTAAGTAGCATTAACTAACTGTAATACTCCCTTGTCATGGTCTATGTGCACTGTTTGTATGTATTGAAAAAGAGGGTGTATTAGTTAGTCCCATTATGACTTTTCTAAAAATAAAATTGGTATATATATTAAAATATTTATACAAAGTCGAACAAAACGTAAAATTCATGACTATCCATTGTTTAAATTAAAGCTTTCTTTGGAAAAAAAATCAAACACATTGATCGTCAATTTGGTAATCTATCATGTGCATAATTTTCATTATGAAATGCTTGCTGATATGTCAAAGAAAGAATAATCAATAGTGACATTTCTTCTAAAGTTTTGCAATATCATTGTCTTCAAAAAGGCTTGTACATATAATACATAAGTACAAGTACTTGTTTTCCATTAAATTCACACTTTAGTGTTGCACAACAGCCATGGCTCAAAAGTGCATTAATGATTGTATCCAAGTCCCAAATTTTGCAGTAGTTCTTGAAATTTGATAAGAGTCTCTGTAACTTAATCAAACTTTTCTTAATTTGTGGAGCTTTGGGCGGTCAGGGAATATGTCATCATCACTGTAAATGAAGTACCTGTTAAAATATAGATATTATTCAAATATTGAAAAAAGATGAATATATACTCACATAATTGTGTTTGCAAAGAAAACAAGATCATCATAATTGATATTTACAGTAATTAGCCATTAAATACAATGTGGATTTTAAATTTGTGTGCCCGCGTTTAGATATGTGTTATAGGTTTACACACGAGTACAACACCCATTTACAATTACAAACATGTACGAGTTATTTTATATACTTGGGAACACATGGAATAAATAAATGCATACAAAATGATGCATTTACTATGAATCGTGTGTTCAAAGTTACAGATGTTATCATAAATCGTGATGTGAAACGACGGACGAAATGTGAGTTGAATACAAATTTGATTTATGACATTTTTTTCACTTACCAAACGAAATTATGATTTCTTTATCCAAGTTGAATGCATGCATCGAATTCCTATTCTCAGAACAAACTTTGTTTAGACTCTCAATGATGACATAAACAGCATTTAATTATATTCGCAGCACTCGGATATAACGATTTATCATCTTTGTTCATGTAGCGCAGCTTATGATGGTGGTATTAATTTCGTTTGGTACAAATTACCACACAGATAAAATATTTGATCAACCATTATAATTTTTCATTCACGTAAATCATAATGTAAACTATATTGCTAATTCCTCTAGCTACGGCAGAGTCAGTCACAACAAGACCCCCTTTTTGTTTTTCAATTATTCTATAACGGTGTAAGGAATTCCTAAAAATACATTCACGTGCGAATACACAATTTTTACTGATCACGTGGTCCCTATACATCTCCACCTTAACAGTGGTGAAAATACGGACCCCTGGACATACCAGAGGTGGGTTAAGGTGCATAGGAGGAGTAAGCATCCATTTTTTTACGATCATACCTGACGTGAGTCCTATATCTTGATCAGATAATCGGAGTAATCCGCAGTCAAAATCGATATGTATAGAACGGTCAAACAATAAGTATGGCACACGTCAGACAGTATTCGACCTAATAACAGGTTGCATTCGTAAATTAGATCGTCATAAGTCCATTGAATTTGCACAATACTGGCTTTAAACGCGACAGATGAAATTCCAATAATATCAACGTATTTGTCAGTAACCTCATTCGATTTCAAAAAGTTGATCATACGCAGAATATGTTTGTTTGTATCTAATCAGTTGAGAAACATAAACACCATATGCAAGTGGTAATGGAATATTGCTTCATAAATTTGGCAAGTTGGCGATGGGTAGCTGAAGTCATCCCATTTGTCATAAAGTCGGAATGATTTTTTATTATGATATTTTGTCTAAAATGTTTTATGTTACCGAACAATCTCAATATGTAATTCCCGTTGTGAATTACATGAGAATTAGATGTTAAATGCGATTGATTGATTATATACTGTTTAACGTCCCGCTCGAGAAATGTTCACTCATATGGAGACGTCATCATTGCCGGTGAAGGGCTGCAAAATTTAGGCCTATGCTTGGCGCTCAGGGCCTTTGAGCAGAGAGGGGTCTTTATCGTGCCAAACCTGCTGTGACACGGGACCTCGATTTTTGTGGTCTGATCCAAAGGACCGCCCCATTTAGTCGCCTCTTACGACAAGCAAGGGGTACTGAGGATCTATTCTAACCTGGATCCCCACAGGGGTGTCAAATCCGAAACATAATGCTAATTATAATGTTAAATTGAAACACTGTGAAATAGGAAGGCATATACAGCACGTGGAATGGATTCAAAACGAGTTGACTAATAGAAAGTAGGATACATAGTGGTAGGCAAGTTTTTCTATGGTAACTACATGTTCTTGGCTTTCAAATCATTGCAGGAAATCGGATCGGGAAATGTGAAGGGGAACATAATGGAGGGGTCAAAATCTTTCGAAACTGATGTGGACAGTGTAATTCTACATTTTAATAGCTAACAAATTTAGAAATGTCATTTGCTATCTCAAGGGAGTGCTTTAATGGGAGAGAAATCCAAGAAATCATTGTCACCTATTTTATACTGCTTATGAATTCATAAGGTAAACAGCTATCATTCTGTTAACTTAGAAAAGAAAATATTTGAGGTTTCCTCTTAAGTCAAAACTGACATACTTGTTTTCAACTAAAAACATTTAAGGTTGATCGCTACTAAGGCTGTCACGTGTACACGTGTAACCGGTAACGTTTCGTGTTTGGGCTGTAAACGTTTACAAAATCCCTAAACGTTTAAACGATGTCTTATATATGTGGCACAAATCTTGCAGGGTTCAAATTACAATCTAAATTATTTGAATAATTATTTCAAGTGAATAAACTTATTAAACAAATTGCGAGGGGAAGTAATGAATTTATAAAAGTTTGACTATAGTCTATAGGAACGGTGAACAATTTGCTATGCACACCGGCGACGTCCGTTGCCTCTGAGCGCGTCTTTTCCACAGCGGGTGGAACTGTTACAAAACTGCGCTCCTCCCTTGACGCTGAGAACGTGGACAAACTGATCTTTTTGAACAAAAGATTAAAACATAAAGTGAATTGCGCTGCTCCGGCTGCACGTGAAGTCCATGTTAAAAACGAACCGACGGAAGAAGCCGCGGCACCAGCTCTGCCCTCTCTGGACAATCTAATGTGAAATCACTGAAATGAAAATTTGAAAAATGAAGTTCATTGTGAATTTGTGATCTGTATTGTGCAAATGTTGTACAGTGTGAATAAAATTGAATTCAATTTAAATGCTATCCGGATATTTATGTTCGTGTATTTTTTTCTGTCTTATATTTATACTCCGGAACGTCCGGTGACAATCTCTACATCGTCCATAGAACGATGAAAACTGAAACACAAACATAATGGTCATTAATGGGTCTTAAAATTCTGTGCGTATTTTATTTTATTAAATTATACAACACTTCGTTTAAACGGTAACGTTTCGTTTACAATGCTTCGTTTAAACGTTTACAAAATTTTGTAAACGTGACAGCCTTAATCGCTACACAAATATATTATTTAATGTTTCGTTAAAGCATTTCATCTGGAATATGATTTCAACATCGATAGAGCGTTCACAAGCTGTCAGTTATTGTGTGTATGTTTTCCGAAATTATAAAAAGTTTTAGAGTCTGAATTTTGTTGAGATTTGATTTATGATATGAATATATCTATAAACATTTGCTTTGGCAAATAACCTACACACAACTTTGAACGAAACAAAGTATTCTGCAAATATTTTGCAGATTTCATTGTCTGTTTAGTAGATTTACATATTTATATAATCTAATCATCGGGATCAGGATTTATTAGATTCTAATTCGTTTCATGCTAAATTTCCTTCAAATTCGTCCACTTCCCGAAAAGCATAAACATGTATTAACGGATATTATTAACACGATGAGAAATTCCAAACGAGGAAATTTTATGCAGGAACATTACATCTAACCAATTAAATTTCGAAAGTAAACCTCGCTTATCAATCTTACAGCTCAGCTTTCACGAAGGGTAAGAGGATAAGTTATGTACATCGTTCTATCTATTTTTAGATGATGAATAATATTTGTGAATTATCTATACCTTAGGATATTCAGATTTTAGAATATTATAAATTTATAATTATTGCCTGCAGATTTAATTTTTTCCCGGAAAGGCGAACAAAAATAAACTTACTCTGTTTGGTTGCGCTCTCTTGTGATGATTAATGCTTAGAAAAGGCTAGTTTTGTTTTGTTTTGTTTTGGATTTTTGTGTGTGTGTGTGTCATTTTAAATTATATGAATTGATTCATTCTACAATCACAACAAATTTGAGAAAACATGAGTATCAGTCAAATAAAATGTGGGCTTAAAGGTAAAGCTTTACCGTTTAAGCTAATTCACACGTCCAGCTGTTTATCGTCGGAGGAAACAGAAGTTTTCTTGCATAAATAAGTATGCAACTGAGTTATGATAATAATGATGTCCTATATTTTACCAGGATATCACAATTAGTTTATAAACTAGTTTTGTGGTCCTGAAAACATGTATATAGACAGCAATATTTACAGAAACAATATAAATACATGTAAGTGTGTGAGGGTTTGTTAAATACATACGCTATCTATATAATTAATACTGAGATTAAAAACAAACTGTTTTTATTTTACAGGCTAAAGGAAAAAAGTCTAAGAAATGTGAGAAAGTAAACAAACATATATATAAATTATGTTTTAATAATTAAATTTTCAGGGTGAAAAAATTTCTAAGTTATCGCGATTATAGCATATACATGTACACGTAGAGAATATTATTTACCAAAGAGGGTCAAGAAAACAATATAAATGTACTTTCTGATTCGAATTGGCATTTTACTGTATTCTGACTTGGTGGAAACTGCAAAAGCATGTTTAACTGAGTTATTTACGTTTATGTTGAGAAATATCACTAATACTTATATATTTACCTGTGAAAGAAAATACAATTCCACAAAATATTGTTGTCGTTTATATACGTTCAATAATTTATTAATTACTATGATATCCTAATTTAAACAGGGTTTTGCATGGCGTTCAAAATTAGATGGCTTTAGATTTCAAAGAAGCACAGGAAGTTTGGCGCGCTCAAGCCCGGAGAGAAGCTTCTATTAGTAAGTTGGTGTCTCATATATATATATATATATATATATATATATATATATATATATATGTGTGTGTGTGTGTGTGTGTGTGTGTGTGTGTGTGTGTGTGTGTGTGTGTGTGTTTTACCTGAGCAACGAGTACTGTTTCAATGTCTTCTTGGAACGGAGGATCGGACCCTAGAAAGAGCTCAGAAAATATACATTTACTCTAATATATATTACTTCCCAAAATTCCCTGTGTTTAATGGACTCTGATATGCAAATTTTTTCTGCATCCCCCTTTCTTTGTTTGTTTGCCTACAACTAACAATATACAATTCCCCAAGCAAGTTTCGCTTTCGCTTTCGTAGCTTGTGTAGCTTTGATCTAGAACTGATCTTTAACTGATCTTGAAAGTACATGTAATATCAAAGAAAGGAAATTCTACGTCCATGACATTTCGTTTATTTGAATTTGATGGCTGCATGTGGTGTTTATTTCCCCTAGGCACCTGATCCCAACTTTCGTATGTGCAGGGCCGTGTTTTACCTACTCTTAATGGTGTGCTCTCTATAGGAGTTATGATTCATGATCGAATTTGTTCATTTGTGTCTCTTGCGTAATTAATTGTCACGTGATATATATATATATATATATATATATATATATATATATATATATATATGATTACCCCATCCTGCGAAAGGATTTAAACGCCGACTATAGGCCTAAATTTTGCAGCCCTTAAACGACAATAGTGACGTCTCCATAGGAGTAAAATATTCTCGAGGAGGACGTTCAATATTATACAACCAACCAACCAGTGTTATGTAAGTTATATGGAAGCATAAACTAAACTACGATGTAAAAAATGTAAATGACATACTGATGTAGTGTAATTTCTGTCTGTTCAATATGAAAACACAATGATAACATCAAAACTTTTTAGCGGGTGAAAGTGGGATATTTAAGATACATGCTGTAGAATATGTTTGTAAAACGCTAATAATGATTTATTACTATAAAGGTATGGATATTTTAAAGGTATGAATACTATAAAGGTATGAATATTTTAAAGTTATGAATACTTTAAAGGTATGAATACTATAAAGGTATTTTAATTTCATTAATTGACATTTTTTTCCAAAAGAAAGATAAAAATGACATTGAACATGTCGATCTGAAATAAAACTTCAAAAATATAACAGTAGGTTGCATGCTTTTAAAGTTTTTCTATACACTAGGTGAAAGGCAATAACTTAGCCTACACAGAAAGTGCTCATAGAATTTGCCGTTAAAGATTTAAAGAAAGCCCTAAAATGAAAGTAAACGTTTGACAATCATTTACTGAAAGCAGCATCATTCTATCAGAACATTTCACACACTTTGGGTGTTCTATTGAAAGTACTGACTATTGGATCAATGATTAAACCCTGAGGTGATATTATACTTATTGTAGATTTTCTTTTAAGGTACATTCATAAATTATTTATTTATGTAATGACATCATACCGAGGCGCATGTTTGTCAATTCGTTTTATTACATAATGTTCTCATGTACAGACTCAAATTAGTTTTAAAAGTGGAAGTAGATTCCTCCCTTTGTTAATAAAATGTACAACTGTTGAATCTTTATGCATCAATGGGAAAAGGCCTACCTTTCAAAAGAACAGATGAAGATAAATTATTTAATTCATCTCATAAATCCTATTAAGAATGCAAAATTAAGACAAGGGGAAACTCGGACCCCTGAACACACTAGAGATAAGATCCGATGCCTAGGAAGAGTTAGCGCCCCCTGTCAAACTGTCATACAACGAGAGCCTTATATATTGACCAGGAAAACGGAGTAGTAGTCAATATTTGTTGTCAAAATCAGTATGTAGATATCAGTTTAACAATCGGTATGAAACAATGGGATTCCTCCCAATCATATTCGTAAATCAGGTCATTTATAACAACCATATATTTTGCGAAATGATGACTTTAACCAAGAATGTTGAAACCCCTGCAACATCAGATTATTTGACAATAGCCCTTCTAGATTTAAATATTGATCATACGCAGAACATGCGTATCGTGTTAGATGAAGGACATAAATACCATATGCAAGTGATAATGGAATATTGCTACAAAATATGTTTTACGATGGAGAAGCTGAAGTCACCTCTTTTGTCATAAAGTTGCATTGTCAGTCTGCTGTTGAGATCTATGTTTAATAAAATGTCGAAACGTAATCATATCTGCTTAGCTCCTAATTTTGACATCCAAAAAATTTCTGAATATACAGGCAAAATGCACTACAAACTGAGGGAGAAAGAACTAAAGTGCATAATTTTCAGAGAATTCTTTACAGAATGAAGTGGTTCAATGTTTGTTACATAAGGTTTCTATCTTATCTTTTTTCTTTCATACTTTCAGTTTCTGTTTTTAGCTAGTTTTGGCAGCAGAAAGTGTTCTTTACATATTCTCTTTGTCTCAATGTTCTGTCCCTGACGAAATATATATATATTTGTCTTTTCAGGCTCTTGGTGTAAGCAAAATATGCTTATTGATAGTAGTCGATTTTTATCCGATTTATAGGTGCTTTGGTCCATCGCTGTCTAGTTAAGTTATTAAGGAAACTGTTACGTTATCAATTACATCGAACCAGTTATGATCAATTTTAAAAGAATCCATTCACTTGCGCTATGGGAAGATTATAGTTAAGGTCATTCTAAGGTCATTACCTTTGTATGTATTCTCATTTTATCAGGTTTGCGATAAACTGCACATCCAAAACCGCTCGATAAAAATCATCAGTGTTGCACCTTACTAATCTTGCCAAAGTAATACTACATACGTTTAGTGTTGTTCAATACTATCAGCTCTTTTAATGTGATCACTTATGGGAATCTTTAACAAATCAACTCAAAGATCGGGATTGAACATTATCTTTTTATTAAGATTTCAGACTACGATATCAGCATGGAAAAGGACCTTGTAATATCTTTATATTGGACACATCGTCAAGTCTTGGGGAAGACGGTTTCACACAGATGAAAGATGTTTTTAAAACTATACTAGATGGTGAGTCTAATTTTGAATTAATGTTATAATCCTCATTCTTGTATTGTACAATAAACTAGTCAAACATGTAATATAACACACTTTGAAAATTTATATGATTACAGGGTATGCTTGTCATCCCCAAATAGATGAAAATGTCAGTGTCATATTTTGTGGACGAAACACAAGATTTCAGCATTATTATTCAAATCGATATTCTGAAATTAAAAAGTGTGTCGGTGAGTCAATTTTAGATTTACATGTTAAATTTATGCACTGCGATGATTTACTTCATACACGTTCGAATCAAGCATTATTAAGTAACCTATCCATTAGCAAAAGAAAATTACACACAAATGTAAAGACGTATGCATTCAAATTGTTACGAATTCATAAGCTGATGGGTACATGTGTAAATGGACGAAATAATTCCCCACAAAAGAATTACTCAATCGGCATTATACAGATAAGATAAACGTATTGTGATTCATACACTGAAATAGCAAAGCAAGGAAATATTATAACTGCAAGTGGGATATGATACAGGAAATATATAGATTATAAAAAGTTTAAGAAGGTTGACAGAATTCAGGAAATCAAACAGGAAGAATATAGATAAATGCTGGAAGTGTTTGACATAAACAGGATAAATGAACTTGATAATTCCCATGTTTGTTTGTTTTACGTCCCGTCGAGAATTTTCACTCATATTGAGATCTCACCAGCTGTAGGTGAAGTACCACAAATTAGACCTAGGCTTAGCGCTCAGTGCCGAAGTAATGAGTGTTATTTAACGTGCCAATGCCTGTCTTGACACGGGACTTTCGTTATTAAGGTCATATCCGAAAGATCCGTGATTCTCACTTCTAAATGTCGAGCGTTTGGCGAAGGAGCAATCACTACCTATCTTTACGCCTTAAGTTTGACGCGGCCATAGCACGAGCGAGGCTCGAACTCACGACCTCCCGGTTACGAAGCGAACGCTCTGACCACTGAGCTACCGTGACCGATTGATATTGAAATTTCTTTGGAGTACAAGTAATAGCATGTAGTATACGATTTTCTTGCATTAATTTGATTAAGAATCATTCTAGTTTTCTTGTGATCTGGATATATCAACCTCATTTGTGGGCATTAAAGAGCATAAATGCGCGTTTTGTATCAATGCATAAATTTTCCGTCCAATATGTTCTACGATATATTTCAATTATCTCAAACAGAATTATTTAACTTCTTAAACTAAACTTACAAACATATAAAAATTATTTGTTCATTATACTGTTTCACCTAGTAAAGGACCACGACCATAATCTTAGAATTGCTCATTACATTGACATTTTCTCCGCGCACAAGTACTCTGAAGTTGATATTAAAGAGATACTGGAGTTCCTCACTGATAATATCTTTATAGTGTTTGGTGATTCGGTCTTTCAAGTCTGCTGGGCACGAATCATGCTTTTACGATACCTGACCTGTTTTTTACATCCTTGGGGCTGAATTTATTCAAAAGCTTCTACATAAGAAGAAATGATTTCTTGTTGTGGCTCTCAACTCGACATTTAGATATATCGACATTTTATCTATCAACAATGACCATTTTCATTTATGTGTCGATTTGATATATGCTGTCTGATGTATTTCATACCAATTGTTAGGACGTTCTTGGCACACTGATTCTGAATAGGGATTGCTCCGTTTACCTGATCAGAATATAGGGCTCACGGCGGGTGTGACCAGTCGATAAGGGATGCTTACTCCTCCTCGGCACCAAATCTCTTTCATTATATTTTCTATAGGAATTACAATATTGAATAATGTTAGTTATCCTGGCCTTTTCATCCCAATGAACTGGAAATAAAAGATACAACAGAGTCCGTCACATCAGCTTCGTACTTATATATTTTATTGAAAATAGATGCTAACGGCAAACTAACAACTATTATGACAAATTGGATGATTTCAGGTTCCCCATCGTCAACTTCCACTATTTATATAGCAATCTGTATGTGGTGTTTGTATCTCTCAACTGATTTAATAAGCGGTCCCGTGGGAACCTGGGATGTTAGAATAGGTCCTCAGTACCCCTTACTTGTCGTAAAAGGTTACTAAATTGGGCGCTCCTTTGGATGAGACCGTAAAGGCCGAGGCCCCGTGTCACAGCAGGTGTGGCACGATAAAGATCCCTCCATGCTCAAAGGCCATGTGCGCCGAGCATAGGCCTAATTTCGCAGCCCTTCACCGGCAATGGTGACGTCTCCATATGAGTGAAAAATTCTCGAGCAATATATAACAATATATAATCAATCAATCAATACGCAAGGGTTTTGTCTGCGTATGATCACTTTTGAAATCGAGATGGGCTTCTGACAAACACGCTGATTACAGAGATTTCAAAAGACTCATTTAAAGGTAGCATTTCGCAAATTCTTAACGATCTAGTTTGCCAATACTATCTGTCATTGGGCCAAATGCTCTCTGGCGTGTTAGATCGTTCTTTGCACACTGATTCGAAATGCGGATTACTCAGTCGACCTGATCAAAATATAGGGCTCACGACGGGTGTGACCAGTCCATAGGGGATGCTTACCTAGGCAACTGAGCCCACCTCTGATATATCCAGAGGTCCGTATTTTCCCAAGTCTCTAATTTGTCCAGATAGGATTTATAAGATTGATTACTGTTCGTTATCTTCATCTTTTCATTTAATTGCTACTTTAAGCATCTCGTATTTTGTTTGCAAATAAGAGAACTTCGCTTTGGCTTGATACGTCTAGATCTACCTGAGCCTTCTAGACATGTTTTTTTATTGATTGATTGTTTATTTATTGTTTTCCGCCACACTCAACTGGTGGCGTCCAGTTTTTATTCAGTGGAGGAGAGAACCCAGATACAATGTACCCGGGAAGTGACCACCGACCTTCGGAAAGTAAACTGGTAATCTTTCTCGCTTATGTCGGGGCGAGCGAGAATCGTACCCGCGTCGACTAGAGGTGAGAGGCATTGTGAGTTTGAGCGCGATGCTTTAACCACTCGGCCACTGAGGCCCTCATTATTTCTTACATATTCATATCATGCATTAAATCACAATGAAATTCGAACACTAGAATCTTTTGTTTGCAAACAAACACCTTGTAATCATTCAGGAAAAAAATCGCAAAAAAGGCACTTTGATATCAAAATGAGTTTTTCATTGACAAAATATTCGTAGTCATTTGCTTACTCATTATCAGAAGTGGAATCAGGTGTCTATGAGGAGTAAGCATCCCCTGTCGACCGGTCACATCAACGTAAACCCTATATCTTGATCAGGTAAACAGAGTAATCCGTAGTCAATCAGTGTGCTAAAAGCGGTTTAACAATTGATATGAAGCATGTCAGGAAGCATTTCACCTAATGGAACGTTACACTCGCTAACTAGACCATTATAACCAAAAGAGTTTTTGCGAAATGCTGACATTAGACGAGAATGTAGAACCCCCTGTTGCATCAACATTTTTGTCAGTAGCCTGCCTCGATTTAACAAAAACGGAAATTGATGACGTGACTACCATAAAAGATCCTGATGCCTTAAAGAAACTGCTGGACGAGACTAGATCAACCACAAAAAGGATCATGTCACAGTAACATTTCCTTGGGATGTGTGAAATGATTAGACTCTATTATGTTTAACACTCAATTTTGTACTTTTAAATTACATTTCTTGTAGATTAGACTAGTCTATAGTCTATTTTGAATGACAATGTATTCTCTACTTTGTATAAGATGACACAGAGTTGGGAGGTTTGACTCCCCTGGCTGCTGCTTTTTTCCTTTCTCTAGGAGGTATTGATTCCAGAGCTGGTAAGATGTCTATCTGAAAACAAAATTTAAGCGTTCTGTGTACAATAATATAAAACATGACTGTAAATGAATTTATTTTCCCGTAATATACCTTACTATATGCTACTTAAATGACTGCAATTATGTCTTTCAAGATCTTATACGTTTGTATATATTCCAGATTTGGTATCACTAAGAAATGTCTATTATATTCTTTGTTTCTGAGAGAGAGAGAAATCTAGACAGACAGATTGTGTGAGACAGACGGATGGATAGACAGACAGATTTGGACACAGTCATAGTACAAGTACACTGTTACCTGAACTTTCGACGATTTGTTTAGTTTCATAATTTCTAGCATTACTCTGAGAGTTTTTCCTAACTTTATGCATTTCAGCTCATCCGAAAATTATGAATGGTTTCCATATTCATCCCCGAATAATTCTAATTTCGGATGGAAAACCGACAGATTTTACTTGCATTAGTGATGGTGACGACTCGCCCTATTATGAACGAGAAGAAGTATGTTAGAATTGCTACGTTACATATATAAATTTACATGGAAGTAAATATCACATTTCCTCAATCAACTCATAAATTAGTTCAAATGAATAATATTGATATAGAGAAGTTGTTTCACCCTCGATTAATTTGTTTTATTTTGTATTTAATCTTTAGGACAAAGATCAGTTGCTACAACTCACAAGAAAGATCGGCAGATGTCATCCCATATTTTGTATACCTGTAGGAAGGGACCCTGATGTGGTCAGTACATTTGTCACTTTCATTCTTACCTGAATATGTCGTTGAATCGTCCAGATATGTTTCGTCACATTCTAATAGAAATTGCTTTTTTCTCTTTAAGGTATTTTTGGAATTTATCAGCGCTCACTCAAGAGGAGGAAAGCTAGTCTATCCATCCGAGGCAAAACAATTTGCAAAATACTCTAAGAATATAGTAGGGACACTGTCTATTAATACTGAACATTATCTGAAATGTAAACTTGACTTATTCAGTTACGAGGGCTGATCGATATGTAATGTGTATTGTACCACAGCGCGATTACGCTTTGCACAATTTTGTAGATGATGATACTCCTGAATAGCTTTATACAAAACGTTTCCAACGGTAAAAACACAAGACTTCAGCTCTACATAGTTTGAAACTTATAGTCATTTCAATAGAGCCAGTCTTTCACCACTGTCGTAAAAACGGTTGAGAATATGGAAGAAAGTAGAGCTTATGTAAAACTTCGCACAAAACTCGGTCATTCTGTACTGCAAAATTCGTATGAATTTGGGGAAGTTGATGGGTATGATAAGGTATAGTATGAGACAGTTTATAGGTGGAGAAAAAAATTTACGACTGGTACAGAGTCCGTCAAAGATGAAGTAAAATCTGACCGACCTGCGATAGTAACAGGCAAGGCAAATGTCTCAAAAGTCTGGGAAATATTTGAAGGTGATGGAAGGTACACGATACGTAATATTGCCAAAGATGTTGAAATATCGCTATCGCGGGTGCATTACATTTTGAAAGGTATTTTGAAAGTACGAAAGATATCTGCCAGATGGATACCGCATATATTGACATATGACCAAAAACGTCAAAATGTTTCCCAAATTCAATTGAAGACAATTTGCAAACATTGTTACTGGTAATGAAACATGGGTTCACTATTTCGAACCAGTACGAAAAATTGGAAACAAAATATGGCTAATTAAACACGGTAGAAGGCCAGCAGTTGCCAAAAGAACCATTAGCACAAAGAACGTTCTTCATTGCATATTCTTCGCATGTGATGGTGTAGGCGTACAAATTCCGGTGTCGAAGGGTAAAAAGTGTTACAGGTCGGTATTACCGAGATGTTATACTAAAACTCAAGAAATATTATCATAAAGGACGCTCCGTATCAGGATTTACGCATGTTCGTCTAATTCATGATAATGCCCATCAAATACATTTGAGCTTATGAAGCAATTTTTGAAGTCGGGAAAGGTTACCGTCTTGCCACACCCACCATACTCACCATACCACACCCACCAGATCTAGCTCCATGCGACTTTTCCTTTTTCCAAAACTTAAAAAGTTCTTATCTGGTCGTCGTTACAAGTCCCGATAAGCCCTTGGCTCAGCCATCAGTCAGTGCTTCAGAGGTCTACCTAAATCAGCGTATTGTGACGCATTTCAGAAATGGATTCAGAGACTGGATTTATGCATTTCAAACCGCGGAGAATACTTTGAAGGGATATAAAGTTCGTTTCACTATTTGAGTCGAATGCTTTTGACATATCGTACAATACACATTACATGTCGCACAACTCTCATATATTTTATCTTATATTTCACCTTACGTTATCACTATCCCTTTTCAACTTTAAGGAAAAAAATTGTAACCATAATCATTTTACAGCGAGCAGCATCACTTTTAAACTTTACGATGAAGAATGATGGTTATGACAAAGAAATGATATTAACTCTACTAGCATGCAATATGCCTGAAGAAGAATTCACCGAAATGGATCAGGTACTGTGACACAAAGTCAATGATATTTGTTTATATATCCTATACAATGATGAATTGTTACTACCATTTCATAAAATTACGAGTACATATTCTCTTCAGGATGATATATTTGACATATGTACAAAAAAGTCCTTGTACAATCCTTGGAGTGAAATAACGGATGCTGATGATTTTGATGAAATGGCTGATTTATACAAAGAAAGATTTTCACACTTACCCTTCCTAGGGACCAGAGTTATAAGAGGACCGGATTGGAGGTATAATGACCAAGACAATTACGGACCCGGTACAATTGTTGGACATTTGAAGAACGGTAAAAATTAGAACAAGAACACTACTTTTTAAAGAACATTCACCGATAAAAGAAGCTACAAACTATACTGCTCCTTTTTCTTGATCGCGTTTCTTTTAAGAAAATCAAACTTATTAAACAACATACAGCGGGTTTATGTTTTTATTTAAAATTTTTACAGGGTGGCTTATGGTGGAGTGGGATACTGGTTTGGTATTCGACTACAGATACGGATCATCAACCTTTGAAAAAGACAAATATGACGTCATTGTGTGTGATAAACCACGAATATTACAGAATGATTTGATTGCTGTCGGTTGTGTAGTTAAAAGAGGTATTCATTGTGGATGAAACCAAAATCAAAATCTATTCTTTGATTCTATCAATATAAAAACAGCTCATATGATGAATTTTCCGTAGGTCCAGATTGGAATTGGGGGAATCAAGATGGCGGTAACGTAACAATCGGTTCAGTGTACCGAGTCAAAGACAATGGACATATTTGTGTACGAACTGATCATTCAAGTAATTCTGTAGATCAACATGTACTTTGATAACCCAGACCTTCAATATCGATTACCTGTCCTCCATTTGTTCGTTTATAGGTACGATGGTCAAACGGTCAGACGAATGATTACAGGTTTGGGTACCATGGAAAATTCGATATTCAGATATGGTAAGTCCAGGTAGTTTTTTTTCTTTTTTTTAATATATAAAAGTACAAATGGCAAAAGGGTTTTCTGTTACCAATGGCTCTAAGATGAAATGGAAAATTTTGCAGATGTTCATAAATGTGTAAAATGAAAGAGGAAAAATTGAAAGTCTCATAAATTTAATCTGTGATACTCTTTAGCGATCCGTTTTCGTCAGAAGCAATGGACTATTTGCAAGATCAGAAGAGGAACGACAGTTTGAAAAGAATACACAAAACACCAGCTCAATTTCCTATAGAAGCATTAACAGAAGGTATTCTATGTACTGATATATTATTATTGGAATATCCCTGTACATTTGTATTAACAGAATGCAATAATGCATCTACCATGAAATACAATTTCCTTTTAAGCAGCCCACTCCGTTTCAATTGCATCTCCTCATGATTCAAAATTTTGTGACAATCCATTGCCTAGTCCTCAAACATTAAAGGTAATGAAGGGGTGTTACTTCAAAAACGACAGAATTGATGATGATTTGCCACCAGATAAGGAACATGTTGAATCAAGAGAATCGTCATCATTCATTGCTGTAAATCAATGGATGTGGAAAGATGACGAGGGAAACTGGAACCCGTATCCCAGAAAGATAAATGAGAGAATTAACAAGTGTTACAGAAGAAATCCCAATTCTACTGTAGTTGTGGCAATTAAGGAACACTCGTAAGTACAAAATGATAATGATTCTTGGCATTGTAAAAAAAACTATATTTTTGTTCAACAAAATGTTGATTTCACTAATATATTTATTTAAAGTTTCAGAGTGGTGATGTCCAAAAATATGCAGATAGATTTAATGACTAGAGAGACGTCCGATGTGAAACTGGTGAAAAATGAATAAAATTTGCATTTGTTACATGAATTCTGTTAAGTTGTGCTCATCGTTAGTTACAGTTGTATAAATCTATTACGAGATAAAGAAGTAATCAGGGATGAGCAATTAAAACAAATGACTACTAGCCCAGTGTCTAGTGGCAACAACAAATTTATCATCCTATGAACTGCAGACAGTTGTATAACAAAAAGCCTAAAATGGAGTTGATACGAGAAAGCTGAAATATAACTATGCAAACAATGATCAGTCTTTTTTATCAATCAGTTTGTTTAATAACTTTTGGCGAAGTGTATAATTATAAGTATATGGCATTTCATACTTTTTAAACGGAGTGTGAACAACCTTCACAAAAGTTATGCTTTCGTATACCTTAGGATTTTGTGTTATCCGGATATTTTTGCACTACTTCCAATGCCCGCAACTTTACCAACGTTAAAATCATCACTGCATCAATAATTTTCGGCAATTACCAACAAAAATGACAATCTAAATAGATTTTCCTATCAGTAGTGTATAAGAACAAGTTTGGGTTTTCTGAGTCTTTTCGCAATGCACAAGTAGAAAAACAATCTGAATTGGAATGCGTGTCATTCGTTTTACGATGGGTGACGCATATTAAAGAGGGTCCCTTCTATCCAATATTACGAACGTTTGCAATGAAAAATGGAATTATTCAAACTCTTTCTTCAGTTTTAAACAATTTAATATCCCAATCAAGTAGAGTAGGGAAAAAATAGGAGTTGCCTTACCTATATTGGAATTTATTTCATACGTACTGTGCCACTACATACGCCAGAAATGGTATCACGACTGACGACTCTAGGCTTTATTCTCTGGATCATAATAATGAACCCAAATCTCATCTACAGTCACCAGATGCAACGACAAATCATATTTTGACATAATACGTTTCAACAAGGCGCTGCATATTGATGCTCTGGTTGCTGTTTGCTCATCGTTTAGGTATTTGGAGACCCAAAGAGCTGTTAGCTTCCACATAATTAAACGGTCATGTAAGATTCTTGAAACGCTACCATGTGAAATGTCTAATACCTACGCTATCTCTTCCACTGGAATTCGCCTATCAGAGCATACTACATCCCGAACTTTGCTACACATTTCTTCGTTTGTGGCATCCAGTGGGTGTCCAGACCTGGTTTCATCTTCTAAAAACGTTCTACAGCGTTTGAATTCCCTACCCACAACTTAACATGAGCATAAGATGATGCAGAAGACCCATAAGCATCGGCTAACTCGCCGTGTATTTCCGTGCCTATTTTACCTTTTAAATACAAGTGCCGAATTACAGCATGGCACTCAACTTTAGATGAAAAGCATTTGACATTCAATATTTTATTAAAGATTGACTTGATAAGCATGCAATTTTGTACCCAGGTGTAAAACATGTATTGAAACAACGCATGAAAATCTTGACCGTCTCGGTCAATCGGAAATGGGATAGGTTGGATACTAATTGACTCTCCCTCGTATCACATTAACATATACGTACAGATATGAATCATATCATTTTCCCCTTGTGAAATAGAAATGATTATACATTATATATTTACATTGTTTTTCAATTAAATTAAAATTCATGATCATACTTACAATATTTATTGAATATCTTTCAAACTGCTGGGCATTTTCTTGCAATATAATCTCCCCACCGTCTGATTCCATGACAACGGTTCCAAGAAAACACTTCAATTTCGATATGAAAAATAAACAAAAAATGGCTCTAAGATGAAGTATTTTTATGATTGCCATTATATATTTATTCGATGGTCAAAAGTCTGCTTTCTATTGTGTGATATATGAAAAAAGAATGGCATAACCAACATGATACCACAAAACTTGACAGATATACCTGCTCTTTGTGATTTTTCCCTAAACTTGTTGGGCTTGTTAACAGGATTTAATCTTGTAGTTTTTGGATTGATTATTATTGATTGATTATTTATTGCTTTCCGCCACACTCAACAAATAATAGTTTGGCTGATATTTTACTCAAAGTATATATTTTCACTCTTTTTAAAAATGGGCTGTAACTTGTGTTTCCAATCGTAACAGGACGTCATTTTCTTTGTGAAGACATGGACTTCAGAAATTGTTAAATTTCCGTATTTTAAGTAGCATATATATATATATATATATATATATATATATATATATATAATATTAAATTATATATTTCATTCAACATTCAACTTCCTGTTACTATTTGATTATTTCTGAGTTGATCCACTTGAACATCATAAATATGATAAAACATCTCCTTTTTCAAACGAAGATGAGCGAAAATTGTGTTACCTTTTTGCAGGAATGCATGCACTGGTGAATTATTCTCAATGTATATTTCAATTATGACCAAGACATGTGAAATCAGAATTTTTGAAAAAAGGTGAAGGGTGTTTTGGTTATTTTGAGCTGGTGTATGTCTTTAAATTATCCGGGTTTTTTTTTTTTTTTTCATTTAAGAATGTGTTTGTCGAAGATGGCTGTGCTGACGATATTTAATTATAATGTATCAGTGGAATTATATAGATGTTTACGGTTGTAATTGTGGTGACAATCCTTGTTGTATGGAAATAATTTCTGAATGAGAAGATTTGCCGAAACAGAACTGCAGAGTTGACGTAGAAAGTATTCTATTCCACTATTATACCAGTTCACTATAACAGTTCAGATCAATCAGTACTTATTCATTTTTTTTTGGGGGGGGGGGGGGGGGGACCCCGTTTCATAAAATCACTAGACAGTAAATAAATTCGCAATTATCTAAGCATGTTACACGAAAATAAGTAAAATCAATAAGAAATACCTATACCGATAGATGTTAGTGAACAAGGTATATATGCACAACGTAGGCTTTAGTTCTAGTACCGTATAACGGGTTATTATAACTGCTGTATTTTTTTTTTTACGAATTTTGGTTCCAATGAGGTGATTTAAATTTTTATGCGTTATATTTTTACGAATTATGTATGTCCGTTAGAATAAAATCATCGGAGGTAAAAGTCCAGGTCAATGTTTGTTAGCAGATTGAATGCGTTTACATACAAATTAAATATACAAATACCCGATTTAAAAAAAAATTGTTCCAGTGATAATGAGTCATTAAATTAATATGATATATTTATTCATTTACCTTTATATACCATATGCCCTTCATTTATTCCTGTTTTTGGAATACATAGCTATGTATCATTATTGTTGTGCACCATGTACTTCTCTTGAATTTACCGGAAGCACAAATAGAGACAACTCAATCTCGAAAACCCGACGTTTCATAAAACAGGAGATAGGGTCGAAGACTTCAAACTAATAAATTTTGAATAAAATCTAAGATTATTAAACGTTTGTGGGGAAATAAAAAAAAATGTTTGTTTTCCGTATTAAAAATATTCATGGAGGCTATGCAAGTCACTATGAAATAATGAAAAATGTTTGTTTACCGTATTGAAAACATGCAAGTATTGAAAACATGCAAGTAGAATACACAAGTGAATTTTATTTTAGCACATCATAATTTCCGCTTTCCTGAAGTCGCTTGTAACATTTCTGGACGTCCTTTGAAATGTTCATAGAGCTTAACAAGACATTTCAAATGAAGAAGTTTTACGGCAGATAAAAGTAGAGGAACGGGTTTGATTGCCGGTGTTGATTCGGAGCACTGATCTAAAATTAAATTCGTGTACCATGCTTGGAATTGTTTTTTCATGAAATCTTTTGCGGGTTTTTGAATAGACAGATCCATGGGTTAGAGTTTGTCTGTGCAATTCTCCGGAACGATAAGTTGTATAACGAATTTCTCCTACAAACTTCAAAGATTCCATTAAATCCTCAGAGATCTGAGTTCTAAATACATCGAAGATGTAGTGGGGTTTTTTGGGGGTTTTTTTTTTTTGTTGTTGTTGTTTTTTGTTTTTTGTTTTTGTTTTTTTTTTTGTTTTGTTATTTTTTTTTTATTTTGTTCGTTTGTTTTTTTTTTTTTGGGGGGGGGGGGGTTTAAGTCAAGATCATCTTTGACCTGCTGGATAAAAGGAAGGATGATTTTCTTCACATACCTAAATAAAATAAAAGAGTAACTGTTTTATATCTAATATCATAGTAATACATGCTAACACCTATTTCATTTTCCGGGCAGTAAAAAAGCACGTCTCGCCATTGGCCCGTGATTATGTGAATGGGTGATGTCCTACCCTTCCACAAGGCTTTGACGAATTTGGGGGTGGGATTTGTCGGTCGTTCCTTTATAG
Source organism: Ostrea denselamellosa (assembly GCA_024699665.1). Classification (NCBI taxonomy): domain Eukaryota; kingdom Metazoa; phylum Mollusca; class Bivalvia; order Ostreida; family Ostreidae; genus Ostrea; species Ostrea denselamellosa. Next base: position 12,391,129 of record JAMZEH010000010.1, read on the forward strand.
ATGACCTTTGGCTTCAGTAAGTGGCCGCTTAATGTTCCGGCAAATATGGCGGTCATCTGTCGTTTGTCGCCAAGCCCCGTAATTTCCACTCGTTTACTACCCTCTCTCTCCATTATCCATTTCAAAACGGGTATAGTTGGAAGACCTTTAATAATTAAGTCATCTTTATCAGATATGCGTCTCGTAAAAAATTCTGTGCATAACAGATGCAGCTCAATGCCTAGTAAGATCTTTATCACCACCATGATCTATGTGACGAAATTTGTCTTGGGATCAAAGTGCAGCATTCTCGATGGATAAGACAATCGTAGTATTAATTATACCACATTTACTCGCGTAGCTGAGATGTAATCTGGATTACTCGCGTAGCTGAGATGTAATCTGGAACCTGTTGATCAATTTTGTCCACAAGCACAGTTCTTCTCGCGCGTTTACGACACGAGACTTTCAAAACAACACAATCGTCCTTAACATCGAGTTTTCTCTTTCGTTCAATTAATTACTGGACATATGTGGTCTTGAAATTACGCACAGTACATTGAAGATATTCCTGGAAAATCGGAAGAAAATTTCCTCAGCGCTTTGGTATTCCGTTTTCACTGGCATACTTGACAATAGCGGCACGATCTTTATCACTATATTTTATGTATTTGCCCCGTTTTGGTGTTTTGGGAGAAGAGGTGACTGTAGCAACGGATTTATTTACGTCATTAATCACCTCTTTAGGAATCGTTTGACGGAGAGATCCATTTGGATTTGGTAATGTAGATATTGGTTTGAAATAACTCCGTATCCCCTCCATAATTCTTGATTGAATGATTGATATCTAGCTTCTAACATCATATGATTTAAAAATGCTCAAAAATGCCAACACCAATTCTATAGCCGCTGAACGGTAATTAATGTTACTCTCATACATACGATGTTGAAAAATTACGCGCGGAGTTCAATTTTTTTAAATTTTATTTTTTACCTTTTTGAAATTTTACGCGTTTAAATTTTACGGATTTATAAGACTCGTAAAAAGTAGTAAAAATTAGCAGCACGTAAAAAATACCCGCTATACAGTATTCGTAACTGCACAAATATGTCCAATTAATAACATTCTGAAAAAAAGCTAAGACAACGAAAAACATACAATCTCGCAATTTGCATAGAACATACAAATCAGAGCGACGGGCAAACACGGGGCCCCTGGATATACCATAGGTGGGACCAGGTGCCCAGGAGGAGAAAGCATCTCCTGTCGACCGTTACACCCGCCGTAATCTCTACATCCCGGTCATGCAAACGGAGGAATTTGCAGTCAGAATCAGTTCGCCAAGAACAGTCTAACAATTGACAGCATTTGACATAATGGAAGGTTGTACTGACAAACTAGATCGTTATGACGACCATAAAATTTGCGAAATGCTGAATCCAGAAGAGATTTCGAAAACCCCTGCAACATCAACTTCCAGTCAGCAGCCAATCTCGATTTAAAAACTGATCATATGCAGAACAAGCTCTTGCTCATCGAATCAGTTGAGAGACACAAACATCATATGCAGGTGATGATGGAACATTGCCTCATAGATAAGGGAAGTTGACGATGAAGAAATTGAATTCATCCCGTTTGTCATAAAGTTGAGTTGTTAGTTTGCCGCCAGCATCCATTTTCAATGAAATATCCAAGTACGAAGCAGATGTGTACGACTCTCTGGTATTGTTTATTTCAAGTTCACTGGAATAAACCTAATCAACACATGAATAGATATGATTATTATTAATAGATAAAACGATATATCAAAATGCCAAATTTAAAGCCACAGTAAGAGATTTTTTCTTGCCATGTAGAAGCTTCCGAATGAATTCTGCCCCACAACAACACAAAAACAGGCCTACCAACAAACGAGCACAACCCTCGCCCAAGGGAACTCCAACAGACCGCCGGAAGACCCGATCACCAAAGACTACTAAGACACTCGCGCGCGGAACCAGAGTGGTGTTTAGTAAAACAACCACTGGGACGACTGACTACCAGACACGAATTCCCCCTCTGTCATCCCCGCCGATGAGGCAATTATCTATGATGTCAAAAAGCCTAGTCTTTCATTTATCATAAGGCATGGTCGTGTAAAGTGTTGTAAAATCATACGCTCCAAAGCTGTTAATTTGAGACTAGAAAAAAGACTCTAAGAAAATTGTAATCGCGTCCACTTTTCCTTCACAATATCGGCTGGATACTATGATTAGTAAATCGTTATCCCCCTTTTTCTGTCATTTGTCCGAAGAATGATAAATTTTATTCGTGTCACCGCCTTATGTGAAAATTATGTATGTATATTTGTTGATTGTTGACAGAACTATACAATTTGATATTTTAAGCTAAATTTACCGTAGTAGTAGGTCATGTAATGGCCAATAAGTGAACAACAAAACGTTTGGAGTCTTATCTATGATTGTGATCACAGTATTATATCATTTAAGTCATATATTTTTTTCGGAGAGAGAGAGGGGGGAGGGGGGTACCTTGCACTATACTCTGTCGGTTTCCCATCGGTAATAATGACTATTCTTGTTCTATCGTGAAAAGAACCCAAAGTGCAATAAGGAACTAAAAAACCATTATACCATTATATCACACACACACACACACACACACACACACACACACACATATATATATATATATATATATATATATATAGACGCTTTCTGCCCACAGTGCCCACAGTGAGGGTAAAATTAACGAATCAGAAGAATTACATTTTACGTACACCTGTACCAGAAAGAATGCCTGATAAACACAGTATCATTCCCGCTTCTAGTGGGCTACCTCCACTGCAGTCTAAATTCTCTATAGTAAAGATAAAAAAAATTCACTGTTCATTTTATGTTGTTAATATCTTTTGAATATCTGGGAAATATTGTGGTAAAATGATTGTCTATGCTATTACCGACACATCTGGTAATCGACCCGTAATCATTGGAATAGTAGTGAAGAATCTTTACTTCCCCGCCAAAAGTGATCACCGACACATTTTCTGCTATTGATGGGTGCTTTGAAAACTCTGAAAGCATTTTTATTTGATTAAACAACCTGCAAAGTCATACAAAAAAACACTACACTACCGTATCAAGAAATATATCAAGTACAGTTGTGTTATCTATCATCGAGACTGCACTGTTTATGATGCCCTTGAATGACTTTTTCATTTGTTCCAGACCTTCACCCAGCATACTAGCATCGTTATGAATAATGGTAAACTTTTGATTAGCTAAATTTTTCACATTTTTATGGGAAATTTAATCGCATTCCACAAAAATAAATATATTTAGAAAATAAAGCAAGATTTTCCGTGTTACTGGAACTAGAAATCACAATTTTCCTTGTCGGATATCAAGTAGATATTTATTACAAATAAATGCAGCGTGAATTTTATCTATAAATAATGTTTTATTTAATGCCAAAAAATTGTAAAACTTCAATTTTTGTATTCATGGAATATACCAAAAGACAATACTCGTCTAGCATTAAAACATATGGCCTGATAGATACTGATTTTGTCATCGGTCACAATCAAAATTATTATAAGGCATTTTATGTGAAACTACTGCTCAAAAACAACATTATCTCAGTTTAAACAATATTGTTTAATTATTTTAAAATATCCACTCCTTTACCATAAAAATAAAGAATAAAGTAGCGCAAACACGGACAAGCGGGATCGGGTGCCTAGGAGGAGTATTCCGGTCACATCCACTGTGAGCCCTAACTCTTGATTAGGTTATCGCAGTGATCCGTAATTAAACTCAGTATGTAAATAACGGTCTAAAAAGTGGTATGAAACACGTCAGACAGTATTCGACCTAACGAAGAATGTAAATTAGACCGTTATGACGACCACAGAATTTGCGAAAGTTTGACTTTAAAGAGACTGCTGAAACCCCGGTAACATCAACTTAATTTATTTTCCTGGAAATTGTTAAACCTTTGAATTCCTTTATGATTGATTTCTGTTTGTCTCGATTTATTCTGGTCCATAACACTTTTCTTTCACCTATAGCTGTTATTGAAGAAATACACTTCTGAACAGTTAATCATATATCAGACACCATGGCATGCACATGTTTCTCACACTCAATATGGGGCCTACACTCAACACTAGTTAATATCTCGGATGTTGGACAAACAATATCTCGTAATTTTATAATAAAGAAATATACGGTAACACATGTACAGTTATATCCCATACATTATCATTAATAATACACTACATTTCCCCCTTTTCTAAGAGTAAAATATCATTCATCAAATATTTACTGAATTACAAGTACATCAACATCCAAATATTCTATAGAACATTAAAAATTAATACACAATAGTAGCATAAGTTAATAAACAACAGTAGCATTTACGAAGTCACATTCACACTTTAAAGAAATTACTTCTCATTCTTCGATGCGTTTCGGTAATTTTCTGGCTCGGTTCGACCTCCTAGGTTCGGTTTCTAAGTTTGGAGATTCGCCATCGAATTTGAAGACGAAACCTCAGTCTGCCCAAAAGCACACAGACTGGTTCTGATTCACTCTAAATTTCTCGAATATCGGATTAACTATCCTCTCCCTGATATTTTTTTCCACAAATTCACTTTTTCGCTTACAACACCATCTGGATTCACAACACAGCTTTTTCAACAAGGACTGAATCTCCCGATTCCAAAGCACACTCATTGCACCCGTTTTTCCTTTGCTTAGAGTATGCATGTTGCTCGCGTGCTTCCTCATCATATACATTTCCAGAAGTCTCCAGTTCCAGCAATTTCATTCGTAATGTACACTTAATCATCAATTCTGCTGGCGAAACTCCTGTCCAATTGTGTGGTGTTGGTCGATTAGCAAATAAGTATTTTTCGAATCCCTTCATCAACTACCTATTCTGCCTTTCCACTTCTCTATTTGCTACAAGGTGTACTGAGTAACTGTTTTGAGCTTGATCCGTTATCTACCAAGTATTTCAAAAATCTTTCAGATTTAAACAGAAGTCCACTATCTGATGTAATAGACAATGGTGATCCATTGTGACAGAACATTCCTTACAGAGAAGCAATATTTTTTTACTTGTTATGTCTTTAGTTATTTCAGTCCCATACTAAAGACTAATATACTCCACCACAAAAATCATATTGTCCTGATGTTAATGGTCTAAATAGATCAATCGCTAAATCTTGCTCTCATGCTGTTGGTAATGCTGAGGGTTTAATAGGGTTTGGTTTTAGAAATACACTAGTAATCTTATATCTGTGACATAATTTCACATTTTTCCCCGCGTCTTTGTTCATATCTGGCCACCAGACCTACTGATGCTTAGTACACAAGATTCCTAGGAAATTACAATCATCCTGTTTGTCATACAGTTGAATTGTTTTAAAATCAATAAAAGACCTGATCACCAAAGACTATGAAGATATTGTCAATGACGAACTCTGGCATCTTTTTAACATCACCTTCAGAGTACTTGTGCGTGGATTCAGAGTGACGTTTGACAAAATAATTTTTTGATGTTGATTTGAGAAAATTTTTGTGATTTCAAATTTACTAAACACTGATTAGAGTTTTAGAATCCACATTCGATTTACAACACTTTTGGATTGTGTAGTGGCACAATACCTTAGAATACGTTTAAAATTTCTCCTTCACAACAGTTAATATTTCCGTAAGGGCTTGGTAGAACATTTACTGGATCCAACAATGCATCTTTCTTTGTAAAGGTTTTGTGGAGTTTGGGAATCTAGTATACTGTTGAATCATTACTGTTCGGGGGGGGGGGGGGGGGGGCTCAATGTTCGTGGATTGTTTGGATACCTTTTACCAACGAATTTACATATCCACGAACCAGTTATTCTTTGCAATAGCTTCTATAGTATAATGTTGTATATTTTCAAAATAACGTTAATCCTCGAAATTCCATCTCCACGAACTAGTACATATTTGGCTACCCACGAACATTGGCCCCCACGAACTTTAATGATTCCACAGTAAGTACGATAACTCATATTCATACACTCCATTGACTGGGATATTAAATGTGTTTAAAACTGAAGCATGATTTTGAAGACTTTCATCTGTTGGAGTGTAGATGCGATTACTAAATATGAAATTAATGCCATGTTCGTTTACAATGCAGTTGTAACAATGAGCCTTAAAACAAATACAATGTTGTTACAAGCTTTATCAGCTGGAATCAAAACATATTCCTCATATAACCTATCTAACTCTTTTATCATTTCTCGTTTAGACCGGTCGCGGTAGCTCAGTGGTTAGAGCGTTCGCTTCGTAACCGGGAGGTCGTGAGTTCGAGCCCCGCTCGTGCCATGGCCGCGTCAAACCTAAGACGAAAAATAGATAGTGATTGCTCCTTCGCCAAACACTCGGCATTTAGAAGTGAGAATCACGGGTCTTTCGGATACGACCTTAAAAACGGAGGTCCCATGTCATGGTAGATGTTGGCACGTTAAAGAATCCTCACTGCTACGGCCCTGAGCGCTAAGTATAGGTCTAAATTGTGGTACTTCACCTACAGCTGGTGACGTCTCAATATGAGTGAAAAATTCTCGACTGGACGTAAAACAAACAAACATTTCTCGTTTACTAACCACAGAAGGATAGCTCGTAGGCATTTTTTTTACATGTCTGATACGTGATCTTAATATTCTTCTTTACTTTCTTTCCATTCTGAGAAGGTATCCATTTTTTTAGATTTAGCTCATCGTCTGACATAATCTTTGAAAAAATTCATAATAAAGATGAAGTTCTGTCACCAAATGAAAGACCAAGATTTTCTGAATTTAGAATATTTTAATGTAAGTGGCTTTAGTTCCTCATTTTTAACTATATCAACATTACTAATAATGACATGTTCAGTTGGACTACAGTTAAAGGGAGAAGAACAAGAACACATTGGTGGATTGAGTACAGGATGGTCTATAGCTAGGCACTGCAAATGTTGTAGTTAAAAAGTCTGGATGCAATAGTAAAAGAATATTTTTTAGGAAATACAAGGTGTAGACTTGAACTTGAAATATTCTGAAATACAAAACCGAACTTTTCTTATGACGAAGAATGTTGCTTATGTTGGCGGCATCAATTCCTTTGTTAGTATATTTGTGTTTAAGGAACTGGCGGCTAGATTCGGAAGTAATATCATCCAAACCCGCGGTGGTTTAAAAAGCCTGTGATAGGCAACATCCACTATCATAGAATTCAACCTATTTTCTGGTGTGGAAGAATCCACAGATGAAATGGTTTTGGTTTCTTCAAATAACGTATACAAAACTCTCAATGGGACAGAGTAATGTTTTGTGCGAATATGATGTGCACCTAATTGTGTATTGACGTAAAGTAAAAGTGAGTCAAGTGCGACATCTTGTATACTAGGTCTTTTATATGAACGATGTCCATGGCTGTATTTTCGTCTATATGTATTGGGAAAACGTCTGGATTAGTCACATTTTCTACATTGGATATATTATCGTTGTATCCATATATACGTGATCTTGCAGCTACTTAGTAGATCCGACACCCTTGGGTATAAAAATATTCTTGGTTTCCAGTTCATATTTTTAGAAGGAATCTTACAAATGCATTTTCTTTCCTTTTTAATAATGAATATCCAAAGAAATAGATTTTCTTAGCTTTATATATACCCATAGATAACACACTTTGTCATCCTCACGTTAAACTCGTAATACTATGCGTAGTTGTAGTGTACTGAATTCAAATAATATTCATTGCATAAAAGAACTTACAATAATTTTCATTTCTTCTCATTTGAGAAAAGGCCAAGATAACTAACATTATTCAATCTCGTAATTCTTATAGAAAATACAAATCAGACTAAAAATAATTACAAGTCTGACTTTATAAAAAAAAGTATGAAAAAGAGCATATAGACAAGTGAATGTAATTGAATATAAAGACCTGAACAAGTCTCTGTGAACATCAATTAAACAACAAACACAAAGAAAGAATATGTGAAAATACCCCGTATTGGGAATAACTCTACCAAAACACTGCCCTTTCCAAATCAATGTCAAGTGTATTCCATGTATATACAAATACGGTTGTGGTTTGTGGTTTTAAGAAGTCGAATGGCATGAAATTATATATATATATATATATATATATATATATATATATATATATATACAGGAGATGAACACTTGACATCATTTTTATCCTCTTGTCCGTCCATTATGAACAATTCTTAGACCAGATCAAATAATAGCAGCACACGTTTCAGGAGAAAACAATCAAAATAAATAATGAAATAAGAACTAATTTGAATTGAATTCCTAAAATTTCCTTTCGCCTACACTGGCCTCCTCCATCTTGATGCCATCAAAACGATGTGAATACAAGCTTATTACGAATTTTGTCAAGCCCACCGGGGAGGAAAATTCGTAGTCAGAAGGTGCTTTATTTGTCAAAACTGATTTGTCATCCAACTCATTATTATTTGTTATGTGTAATGCAGCCTAACTTTGAAATTAAAATCGAACAGGAAAATTACCCCCAAACAAGGTAATGCTGTTAATTTGCCGTTGACATCTATGCTTAATTAAATATCCATATATGAAGCCCATATGAAAGACTTGGTGATACCTTCTTTTGAGGTCACTGGGATATATCAAATCGACTAATGAAATCAGTATTGAATATGAGTATTGTTAATGGATAAAACATGTTCGATATACCTAAATTTTGAAAGGCCACATCAAGAATTTTTTCGTCTCATATAAAACATAAACGGTACCATGTTTGATGCACCAGATGCGCATTTTGACAAATAATGTCTCATCAGTGGAGCTCAAGTCAAAAATGTTGGAAATCCAAAATAAGAACAAACTAGAAAGAGATGAAAGAACTAAAATACCTAATAGTGGAGCCAAATCCGGCAAAGGATCATAATTTTCTCTTATGATACTCCATTTTCATTTTTCCCTTTGAAGGTTTTCAGAGAAGAATGGGTGAATTCCCTTAGCTCTAATTTCAGATGACGGCCAACAGATTTTACGTCTATTGGTGATGGCGACGTTTCGCCTCTTTCTGAATATGAAGAGGTATTTCTGATTGTTTCGTAAAATTCCTAGGTAAAAAATAACTGAATTTGTATTCAAGTATATTTTAATTCATTGCTCTTGCATTAATTCTAGTTTCCTGATTTCAAAGGAGCTAGGTGTTTAAATTTCATAATGATCTACTTTGCTGTACAACCTTTCATTCCCCGTGGGGATCCGGGTTAGAAAAAATCCTCAGTACCCTTGCTTGTCGTAAGAGGCAACTAAATGGGGCGGTCCTTCGGACGAGACCGCAAAAACCGAGGCCCAGTGTCACAGCAGGTTTGGCAAGTTAAAGAAGAACCCTCCCTGCTCAAAGGCCATAAGAGCCGAGCATAGGCCTAAATTTTGCAGTCCTTCACAGGCAATGGTGACGTCTCCATATGAGTGAAAAATTCTTGAGCGGGACGTTAAACAATACATAATTAATCAATCAATCAACCAATTGTATCTCCACGTGACCATGATGTAAAATCTGGGGGAAACCGTGCTATTCTCCGTTGCATATACCTCAACGATTAAAAATATTAAAGGGGTATTATTTTAAAAACGACAAAAGTATGATGAATCGCCATCATATTTAGAATCTGATGGAGCAAGAGAGTCGTCATCTCCCATTGCCGCAAATCAATAGATGTGGACAGATGACGACCGAAAATGTAATCCTTATCCCAGAAAGATAAATGACAGAATTTACAAGTATTACAGGAGAAATCCTAACTCTACTGTAGTTGTGGCAACTAAAGTGAATTCATAAGTGCAAAATGATAATGATTAATGGCAGTGCAACAAATATTCTAATAAATCATGATTTATGAAAGATGATGGAGTTCCATTCTATGCTGAAAAATAGAACTATATTGACTGGCCATATATACTTGTCCTAAATGATCATACACATATTCATGGTCGTTTAAGCTTCCAATAAAAGGTTGTTGATATTGATTATACCAACAGGATCATTCTCTCCGATATGCACATATCATCTTTCCACACATTAGAAAGTGTTTTCGCGTCTCTCTAAATGGAAGTTTGCTTTTCACGATAATGAATGATCTTAAAAAATGAAATATATTTTCTTTAGATTCGTACAGTTCACCCGCTAAGTCCTGGGGTCCGTGTATCTACTACTCTCAATTATATATTCTTTATAAGAGATTGATGACTGTTCGTTATCTTCGCAACACACCTGATAATCCACATAAACTCATCAGATTCAGCGTAGTTGTAGTGTATCTAATTCTATTAATATTACTTTATAAACAGAAAATGGTCACTTTCTTTCATTCTTATGCAAACCTAAAACATTTGCTGCCAGCATATATCCGAAAATAAACTCGAAAAAAGTTTATTAAATATTGTATCTTAAAAACGTCAATATTTTTCATGTAGATGTAAACAAATTTGTGCTTTTAAAATGTTGGAACAAAATTAAAATAGGGAAGTTATACATTGAAATAAAAATAAGGAAATTTGATACTGATACATGTGTATTTTAACATTTAGGCTGAACTTCTGCGTAGGGTAAGACAAATGCATGTAATATGATTTTGCATAACGTTTGCACGATGAATTGTATTCTTTAGAAATTAAAATCAATGTAATGTTCTATTGCATTGTGCCTACCTCCATTTCCAACATGAAATGGCAAATTTCAGTGATCAATCTCATAAATCCTCATTAATGTGACACAAATTAGAGATTTGATGAAACCAAATATACCAGAGGTGTGATTATGTGCCTAGGAGGAGTAAACATCCCCTGTCGGCCAATCACTATCGACATGAGCCCCATATCTTGATCAGGTAAACGGAGAAATCCGTAGTCAAAATCAGTGTGCCAAGAACGGCCTAACAATTGGTATGAAACAGATCGGCCATTATTTCATCCAATGATATATTGCATTGGCAAACCAGGCCATTATAACGATCAAAGAATTTGTGAAATGCTGAATATAAATGAAACTGTTAAAATCCTTGCGACATCAACTTGTTTATCAGTAGCCTGTGTCGATTTAAAAAATATTGATCATACGCATAAGAAATTCTGCGTATCGAATCAGTTAAGATTGATTGATTATATATTGTTTAACGTCCCGCTCGAGAACTCATATGGAGACATTACCAACATTTAGGCTTATACTTGGCACTTATGGCCTTTGCACTGGGGGATCTTTATCGTGCCACACCTGCTGTGACATAGGGCCTCGGTTTTTGCGGGGTTTTTTTGCGGGTTGAATCACTTGAGAGATCTAAACACCATATGCAAGTGATAATGGAATATTGCTATATAAAAATGGGAAGATGACGATGGAGAAGTTCAGATCATCCCATTTGTCATAAAGTTGAATTATTAGTTTATTCGGACTATGTTTGGAAGTTAGTTGTCCCAATGCTTATACAGGGCTTATCCATAAAAACAGGGGGTCTAATCCTTCCATACCATTGACATTATAAAACATAACAAACAATAGCTTAATGGGGTTTTTTTCGCGGGAAGATTCGTATTGCTTGCAAAATTATTTCACAACTATCAGATCAAGAAATTACAGGGGATCAAAAGATCAAAATAAAAACTGTTTGGTGACCTAATGAAAGCTGAGTTTTCAAATGGAGAGTGGGTAAAATAAACAAAATAAAGATATATTGTATACTTGCACTATTAAATGAAGGGTGTAAATAACGAACAGTGATCCTATAGGGAATACAAAATAAAGAGTAGGGCAAACACGGACCCCTGCATAGCCCAGAGGTGGTATCAATTGCATAGGAAGTGTAAGCATCCCTGTCGATATCTGTCTAATGTTTATAAAACGAAATTTATATGTGGTGCGCCACGACAAAACCAGGTTTTTTGAGATTCAAATAATTGAGAAGATAACTTGAAAAGAAATGGAAAATATATCATTCATGTTAATTTTGTCATTTTGGTGATTTTGTGTGAAATTGAACTGCGTTCTTTGATGTGTTTGGCAGATGTGATAGGTCAACACGGGATGCTTATTCCCCCTATGCACCTGATTTCACTTCTAGGGTACCCAACAGTCCGCGTTCGCCCTATTCTTCATTTTATATACCTCATAGGATTTTTGTGGATGTCGTGGGTGTTTTGGTAATAATATTATTCTTTTCCCCTTTCACAATCATGAAAAATATGGTATTTTACTTCACTTTGCTAAAAATAAATCTTAATATTTTATATCAATATGCAAAATATATATGTAAATATGCAACTTAAGTATGTCAACATTTAATTTATTTATGAAATGGAACTTAATTATGTTTACATATAGAACTTGATGATGTTGACATGCAACTTCTTTATTTAGAATGTTGCATATCTACATCATTAAATTACATGTTAACATAAATAGTATATAATGAGGAAGTCCTTTTAATGAAAGCATCTATTTTCCCCCAAATATCTGTATCTTCTTTCCGCTTTCCTAGCGCGTTTCCTTCTCCGCTCTGCTTTTCAGCAACACACCAATCGTAATAAACAATCGGTGAAAATGAATTGGTCGCTTCAAGAGGTACTATACCATAAAGTGCATTTCATGACAAAAAGTCGTTGAATCATCACGAGGCAGTTAAAAAGTATTTGTGATGTGAACGACCAAATACTCTTTGACTATTGCTTTTATGAGGTGTGTGCTTTGCTAAATTGGTTCAAACATTCATTGACAAGTCATTCTCTGGTATACAACCATCACTGTCGTTACAATGTGCAATTTTACAAACATCGATGACATTTTTACTACTGTACTGAATATTTTCTGGTGTCGAATACGTCTAACGACAATCACAATCTTGTCGACAGAGGATGTTTGCTCTTGTTCTTTCTAAGCACCTGTTATCACCTTTGGTTTGTCCAGGGGTGCGTGTTTGCTCAACTCTTGACTTTGTATTCCTTATAGAAGTTACAAGATTGATTACTATTCATAATCTTCACTTAACCAAAATTGAAAATGTTAAAATGCTCAATCAATGACATATCTATACTTCTGCCTTAAACTTTATTCAGAATATTGAATTAGTACTCATTTACTGGTACTATTACTTCTTATCAATATAATAAAATTTATTAAAGAATTTCGAAAGTGTTATATATATATATATATATATATATATATATATATATATATATAATTTTGTGACACCTTATATATAGCTATTTGTGAGAACCAGGCAGTGGCGATTCATGACCTCGGATCTTTATGAAAGTTTTATACGAGTATGTAGTTTCGTGGAACACTAGAACATTATTGGAAATTATCATTTTATTGGTCAACCTATGTTAAAACTTATGCATCAAAATTGGTACATCACAGGTGGGATCAGGTGCCTACAACGCTATGACAACGAACAGTTTAATTTCGAAATTCTTATAGAAAATACAAATCGGAGAGATGGAATAAACATCCCTTGTTGACCGGTCACACCAGCCGTTGTACTTTGCGTTAGGAATTACTGTGACACACCAGAGAAAGTGTTTTGCTTGGAATGTACACTATAAAACATAAACGGTACTAATTTTGAAAGATTTAACTGATTGAAAATTATTGTATTGGTAGAACGTCATCTCGAAGAAATAAAACCTCTGCGAATTTAAGCTTAAGACCTACAGATTTGCAGTCTTTTTGAGCACATTGAATCAGTGAGTTAATAGTACAAATACAAATGTAATTAAAAGGAAAGAGAGTATATTACTGATATCCATTTTTCCATTCGTTATTTAATAAAAGAGTCAGTCATTTTGATGAAACTCAACTATTTTACTGCTAAACACTTTGGCCAACATCGTTTATTAAGATCACTTCTCATTTCAATGTATCTCAACTGAATCATAATTAATGTTCAAAATTAAATTTCACTTTTAAATATCTCAACTAATAGCATAGAATATATTTGTTGCAACATATTAAATCAGAAATAATGAGCTCCAAATTTCTAATGTCTCAATACGCATTAATGTATTTTGACAATTAAAACTTATAAATACTTCGATTTCCTACCAGTAATACCAATAATGCATACTTCGTGTGCGTACGTGTCTAACATTTCTCCTTCTTGATACCAGATGGGAAAAATTGGAACAAATTTTTCAGTAATAATGTTTTTTCTCTCTCATGTCAGTGCAGGCGGATTCCGGATCTGCTTTGTACCTTATTGCCCACTAGTTATATAATTATCTGATCAAGATATAGGGCTTACGGTGGCTGTGACCGATCCACAGGGGATGTTTAGTCCTCCTAAGCACCTGATTCAAACTCTGATATGTCCAAGGATCCATGTTTGCCCATTTCTCTGATTTGTATTTTTTATAGGAATTGAGAGATTGAGTACTGTTTGTCATCTTAGCAAAGGATGTATTCGTAATATCAAAAGAATTGACCTATAGAAGAGAACGATTTCTCAGATAAATTCACTTTTGAAAAACAATGTTCATTTGTTATGTTTTACCGTATATATTTCTAAACATTTTAAATTAACCTTCAAAGTTGGCTAAAACAGCATTTTCTCAGTAAAAACGCCCATTTGTGCATGAATTTTGACCAAGAAGTCCTTCAGGGCAGACCTGCCCCGAATAAAAACTATGGTATTTTGATAGGTTTTGATCTAAGAAATAAAATAGGATTTTAGGGGCATCCTTGACTTAGAGTTGAAATTTACAAAAAGCCTACAAAAAATCGAAAACCTGTTTTTATCATTGTGGTTCATATTTATGTCGCTGATATTCATAGTTAGTATAGCTCAAATGGTTAGTCCGCAGATGCCCACAATCAACATTTTAATGTCCTGGTTCGAATCCACCTGTTGGCATACTTTTACTGTTTTAAAATTTTCGACTGTATAGAGACCATTATAATTATTTGTATACATGCTGGTGCATTTTTCTCCATTTTTTCCCCTTAAATGCATGTTTGCTCGTGATATGAAAGAGATTTATGAGAATGTAGATCATAAATTCTCTGTAACGTAAAGCAATCACACGTAACTATACCTCAATGTAAGCACGCTTTGTTTGAGAACAAGAATCATTCACTCTGTGTTAATTGTGATAAAAATTCATCTACCTCTGCAAGCGTCACTATTCCTGTTATTTCTGGTGGAAAAACTTAGGTGTCACAAAGAGTCAGATAACGACTGTGAAATGGTTCCTTCTATCTCTACCCAGTTACGTGTACTGACTAGAACTAAAGCGATGCATGAGAAACAAATACGAGCATGTGACCTAAAGTCATTGACCGGAACGGAAATTTCAATAAGCTTTTTTGTAAAGACTTAATTCAATACCAGCCTTATAGGTCAACGATATATTTACATACAAGTCTTTCAAATTTCTGGGAGGTAGTTCTAGATCTCGCATACTCATTTCTCCCGAATAAAGATTTAAACTTTGCATAGCATTTTCTTTTTACATAATATATGAAACGATTCCGATGAAGTTCATTATGGTTTGGTGTGGCCTTATCTCCAGAGATTGATATTCTGCTTTTATTTATAGGCATAGTGCCTTGTGTTGAATTGCACACTGATATATTCAATGACGATCAATTTTAAATGGCCTTAGAATTCCATAAAGCACAGGAACTGTGGCAGGAACAAGCATATTTGGAAGCGGAAAATAGTAAGTTATGACACATAGAGAAACTTAACGTTTTGATTAATTTGACATAGCCCTCATCCAACACGTTTTTCTTTCCCAACGCCGTAGAGAGGGTACAGACAACCCACATAGTGAATACTAGTTGTGGAACCAGGATTCTGGAATGAGGGGTAACACATGGCAAGCAATTTTGGTTAAGTCCCAGTACATACTAATGAAAGCCCTGGTGGGGTCCAGCAATATTGTGCTAGGCTTTCGAAAATAGCGGGACTTATTCTCTGATGGAATTCTTTATTCTTTTGATGACATTTTCCTATTCAATGTGTTTTTAATACATTGGTACTTAAGTGTAACATGTATAGCGAATATATTTTATTTTGTAAAGTGACAGATGAGGGACCCCTCTAGATCATAATTGAATTTCAAAATTCGAAAATTGTTTTTTATTTCAAATAGAAAGTGAAAGTTACATAAAATTAACATCACAATTATACCTCCTTACATATCACACACTGTGGATGTTTTATTTTCTGTTATGTATCTACCCATTTATAAATCAATAAAAGTCACTCTGAATCCAGAATTTAAAAAAAAACAGATTAAACTTTCATTGATCTTTTAACATTGAGATTTTAGACTACGATATCAGCATGGAAAAGGACCTTGTAATATCTTTATATTGGACACATCGTCAAGTCTTGGGGAAGACGGTTTCACACAGATGAAAGATGTATTTAAGACTATACTAGATGGTGAGATTTTCTTTATATGAAATTAACGTTCTACTATCTTCGCTAGCCAAGGATTCCCGGTCCATTCCGGAAGCGGCTAACGAAGTTAACGTTATACACTATATAATTACAGTTAAACGTGTATTGTTAGTAGTGAAGTAAACACCAATTCTCCACTTACAACCTACGTATCTATCAAAAGAAAAAATATGAATTACAAATAGATAAAAGTAATTTACATAAAAGTAATTTGTTTTTAGACTTTGGCGACTAAAAACCATGGAAGCATGAGCTGATTATAAGAGTTAGCCCATGATTTCATTGTTTTTAACTCTACATGACACACATTTGCCATATATTCCTTAAATATATACCTCTAATTTCTTAAACATACGAGGGCGAGGAAATCAGTAACCAGCCTAACGTATTTTCGATTGACCGAGACGGTCACGATTTTCATACCTTGTTGCGATATATGTTTTTTACCTGGGTACAAAAGTGCAAGCCTATCGAGTCATTATTTAATAAGATATTGAATATCAAGCATGGCTAGTGGTGCAAAGGCATGCTTTTCATCTAAAATTGAGGACCGTGCAATATTTCGGTACTTGTATTTGAAGGATAAAACAGGCAAGGAAATGCGCGGCGAGTAAGCCAATGTTTATGAGTCTTCTGCACCATCTTATACACATATTTAATTTTGGGTAGGAGAATTTATACGGTATAACGTCTTTTGAAGATGAAGCCAGGTCTGGACACCCACTGGGTGCCATCGATGAAGAAATATGTAACAAAGATCGAGATGATAAGCGAATTCCGTTGGAAGAAATAGCGCAGGTATAAGGCATTTCACATGGTAGCGTTTCAAGAATCGTACATGATCATTTAGGTATGCAGACGTTAACAGCACGCTGGGTCCCAAAATCTCTTATTGATGAGCAAATTGCAACCAGAGCATCAGTATGCAGCACCTTGTTGAAGCGTATTAGGTCAAAAGATGATTTTCTTTTTCGTCTGGTGACTGTTGATGAGACTTGAGTTCATATTATGAGCCAGGGAATAAAGCTCAGAGTCTTCAGTGCTTAGGACCGAAGTCCCCAGGGCCAAAGAAGTTCAAGACATAATCATCTGCTGGCAAGGTGATGGCCACATGGTAGCGTTTCAAGAATCGTACATGAGCATTTAGGTATGCAGAAGTTAACAGCAACAGGACAACGCGATTGCGAAGTAGCAATGGATGCTGTAGAGGGAAACAAGTAGGAATTGATACCACATCCTGCCTATTCGCCTGACCTAGCTCCTAGCGACTTCTTACTATTTCCAAACTTGAAAAAAGATATCCGTGGACGTCATTTCCGGTCTTACGAAGAAGTCGTTACGGCAGTTAAGGAGTGGGTCAATGGAAAGGACCCTGGCGTTTTCATTTCTGGGCTGATGGCACTTGAACACCTTTGATCTAAGTGCATCACACTAGATTACAATTGCATCGAAAACGAAGAGGTGGATCTCAACCGGAAATAAGTTAGGCTGGTTACTTATTGACTCGCCTTCGTACGAAATGTTGACTAACAGAATTGATTACAGAGTATGCGTGTTATCCAGACATCGATGAGAACGTATCTGTGATTGTTTGTGGAAAAAACACCAGATTTCAACATTATTATTCAAATCAATACTCTGATATCAAGAATTGTATAGGTAAGTAACAAATTACGTCTAACTATTAAATAAATCATCAATTTAATGAGGAAGGTCATGAAACGAAGTTAAATAACGCTTTCTATGATTGCCAGTACAACATTTTGTGACGTGTTATTTGTATGAAAGATTTCCAAAAGTATTTCTTCATTGTTTATAAGTACATATTCGCTCTACAATGTATTATTTTGATAAACCACTTAATATGTAGCTTACAGAACAACAACCATTGCTCACTAGTTATTAGAATACTCTCAAGAATGCATATATGCCTAGGGGTCGACGTTTGCCCTATTCTCAATTTTGTACTCTTTATAGGAATTCTGAGACTGATCACTGTTCGTTATCGTCAACGTTTCAGTTTTATCAAAAAAGTGTAGTTTAATGGGGGAATACAGTGTATTCTATCCTTTATTGAATCAGGAGGGGATAATGTATGTTCCTGAGATTTGAGAAAAAAATTAAGCTGAAGCAAACAGGAATTTTGTCCTTAGATTCTCGTATGAACTTTAATAGGTCAGTAGTATGATCTTCATTCACAAGTTACTGTCCAAATTATTCTGTAATTACGTATGAATTGTCCAGGAATTGTGTACTTGACAGTTCAATAACTATCTATAGCCTATTTTACATAAGATGATGTGGAGTGTGGAGGATTATCCCCCTTGGTTGCTGCATTTTTCCTTTCACTTGGAGGATTGAAAGGCGGTGAGCCATTTTTAACTTACCATATGAACTTTTGAAGGACATATATATATCACTGGGGATTATCATTATTATTATTATTATTATTATTAAATTAATCCTGCTATGTGTTGTAAAGGAGCAGTTCATTGCAATGAAGGGATTAACTGCCTTTCAAAATGATCAATAATTTTGCATAGACTGCTACACAGGTAAACTTGCTAGATATGTTTAACATTTGATTGAACATTTATATGTTAATCACTTATTTAACATAATGTGATTTTAACACAATATGATGAACACGTGTTTTGCAAGTATGTTTAACAAACGAGTATGCTTGAATGTATCTTTTATGTTTGAAGCATATGTTGACCATACAACAAACTTCAAACATATATATGATTGACACAAAGTGAAAATTTATATGTTCAATACGATAAACATGTGAAATTTGCAACAAGTGATGAAAGTTATATATTGTTTAATATCCAACTCGAGAATTTTTCACACGTATAGAGATGTCACCATTCCCAGTGAAGGGCTGCAAAATTTAGGCCTATGCTTGGCGCTTGCTGCCTTTGAGCAGGGGGGTATTTATTGTGTCACGCCTGCTGTGACACGTTTCTGCGGTCTCATCTGAAGGATCGCCCCATTTAGTCGCCTCTTACGACAAGCAAGAGGTACGAGTGAAAAGAATTACGGATTAAAGATAGACATTTTGTAATAAATGTCTATGTCATTTTCCCGCTTGGTGAAACAGAAAGCCAACAATCACAACCCCATAATAGATGACCGAACAAGCTTTGGAGTTCTGGTATAAAAGGTTTGAAATATATACTTGTGAAGCGGCCATATCGAACAAAATATTTGTGCCAGGTATGTTTGTAGTGGGCCAGGGTGTGCGCACACTTCACTTAGAAGGTTTGGAAAAGGAACTTTGTCCCGATGAAAGTGATTTCATACTACAACAACAGGCTTTGGTTTCTCGAAAAAACGAACTTTGACGAAACTTGGACTTAAGTCTGAGACTTTGATAATATTTTGACTGCTCAAACAAAAGAAAAGTCAAAAATAAATTTAAGATTTTTTTCTTGAAATCCAAGTTAGAACAATATGAACAAAGAATGACAATTTTCACCTACGATTCATACAGCCCACAGTGAAACATTCGGCATCAATTTCCTGTGGAGTATCTTTGGTGCAAGAGGCGTAGGAGTTTTAAAAAAACTGTGAAGGAACTCTCAATTATGTTAGATATCAACAGGAAATATTTAATGACTTAACAATGGTTTGTGAATGCATGCGATTTCATTATAAAGACCACGGGGATCCGAGTTAGAATTGGTCCTTAGCACCACTTGCATGTCGTAGGAGGCGACTAAATGGGGCGGTACTTCGGATGAGACGGCAAAAACAGGGGTCCCGTGTCACAGCAAATGTCGCACGATAAAGATTCCTCCCTGTTCAAAGACCGTAAGCGCCGAGCATAGACCCAAGAATGGCAGCCCTTCGCCGGCAATTGAGAAATATTTTTCGAGCCTGACGTTAAACAATATACAAGCAACCAACCAACCGGTCCTTCCATCACACTTTAAATCTTCCTCAAATTCATCCTTTCACAAGTAACTAATTAATCTATTGGAATATGACAGGTGGTGTCCTGTAGAGGTGTAATAAGGTTTTGGAGTTTATATTTTACCCGGAAATCAACAAAGGATGGGATTTCTTTTTGTAAAAAAAAAAAAAAGAAAGAAAATCTGGTTTCCAGAACTCCACATAAATTTTATGCAGTTGCCAGAACTTCTTTTGGATGATGATTGGAGTTGCTCTGCAGATGTGCAATAAGGTTTCAGAATTTTCATTTTCATCCTGGGGACCAAATTGGAGTAAAAATAAATGTGGTATTTTTTTCTACACCTTTTGGATCCTAGTACTCCTAATACTACGCAGTAACCAAATTATCTTTTTTAAGGTAATTGGTGCTGTCCAACAGATGTACAATAAGATTTCAGAATTTTCATTTTCATCCTGGGGGCCAATCGGAGGTTATAAATGACGCTTTTTCTATTAAAAAATCCTGGTTCCCAGAACTTCTCATACATTTCATGCAGTAGCCAAATCATCTTATGGGAATTGATTGTTGGTGGCCTTTAGGTGTACAGTACGTTTTCGGAAATTTCTACTATTTCACCATGAGGGACAATGTGATGGGAAAACAACCAGCAAATTTCTGGTGCCCAATGCATTGCATCATGTGCAAACAGAATATATTTGTGTGGTGATGTATGAACTTTCAAAAAACGAACATTTTCCTTTCACAATTCCTATATGAATGGTATTTATTATTCATTAACTTTATTCATGGTCAGGGTAAAGGTTAAGTTATTAAGGTTAGGGTTAAGTTATGAGTTAATTATATGAAATACTAACATAAGAGGACAGGCTGTAATAAATTACCACTATATTGTTCAAATATACCCCCACATTCTTATTACCACGTCTTATAGTATGGATTACCGCTACCATTAGCCAGCGACGAATGCATGTACATGCATAAAGTACATTTGAAATCGAGATGGATATGTCATTTCTGGCAATGTAGCGGTAATATATACCTCCTAGAGGCATTAATGAGTATGAGTATTTAATGATTAATTTGATCATGGATATACACGTAAATTATAAAATAACCATTATGGCTTCTTTGCTAGTTACACAAGTACGACGGAGAGTATACTTAAAGGAAAACACGTGCGTACGGTTACCACTGTCTTATGACAGGGTCTAATTTCATTTCTCCGATAATGTCTCATTTTTCCTTTTGAAGCCCATTCCAAAAAGATGGGTGATTTTCATATTCATCCACGAATAATTCTAATTTCGGATGGAAGACCGACAGATTTCAGGTATACTAGTGATGGTGAAGACTCGCCTCGTTCTGAACGAGATGAGGTAATTTAGTATTGTTTCGTGAATTTTTTTTTTTAGAAAAATCAGTTTCCAATATGGATTTATGTACACTTTATATACAATTTTATTGTTTCTTTTTAGGATAAAGATCACCTGTTACATCTCACAAGAAATATCGGCAAGCAAACGCCTATATTTTGCATACCTATAGGACACCCGGATGTGGTCAGTACCGTAATCACTCTATATATCATTCTTACATGTTCACACAGTCCAGGTGTGTTTTACACTCCTTCGGACAATAATCTGAGATATATATATATATATATATATATATATATATATATATATATATATAACTGGCTTAAACTCTCATTTAAGATACTTTTGGAATTTATCAGCGCTCACTCAAGAGGAGGAAAGATAGTCTATCCATCGGAGGCAAAACAATTCGCAAAATACTCTAAGAATATGGTAGGAGTGTTACCGTATCTCAGCTACCCTAGAATTCTTCTGAATTACAGATATATAACAATGGCTAAAACTGTATCTTGATAAAACACTTTCAATGACTGTAAAGCATGTTTATAGCGAAGTGCTGAGGACGAACATTTTTAATTCGCTAAAAACGTAAATCGTTACAGCCAAACTATTGTAATGCGATTTAAAACTACGGTGAATAAAAATCACTTTGCTGTAAGTGTGGATTTATTTTAAGTGTGTTCACTGTAAAATCGTTCTACTGTATATTATTATCTCTTTTCGAAGGTGAATCAAAGTCTACAATATCATATTTTTGTTTTAAAGCGAACAGCGTCTATGTTGTCCTTCACGATGAAGAATGACGGTAATGACAGAGACATGATATTAATGTCACTGGCATGCACATTCCCTGACGAAGAGTTCACTGAAATGGATCAGGTAATGTGACCAAAACAAACTCCTAAAATTGTCGTAGGAATACGATATCGTATAAAGTACCAAACCTTCCACAGAATCATATAATGATCAAGTGATAATGCTTCAGTGAAATCTTTAAACTACATGTCTTCTTCAGGACGATATTCTTGATATATGTTCAAAGAAACGATTATATAGTTCGTTCGATGACATTATTGAAGAGGAACTTGGTGCAGCCGACCATTTGTTTAAAGAAAGAGATCCACACATGCCCTCCCTGGGGACTAGAGTTAGAAGAGGGCCGGATTGGAAATGGAATCATCAAGACAGTTATGGACCCGGCACAGTCATAGGGCACTTGAAAGACCGTAAATATATAATCATATGGGTAGACGTCAGCAATTTTCAAATCTTGTATTCGTACGAATGGCGAGTGCTACCGGTTATAACAATCTTGTCTTCTTCATACATGTTTGCCATTGCGTAAAATGCTGTCTGACGTGTTTCATACCAATTGTCAAGCCATTCTTTATGGATTATTCTGTTTATCTGATAAGACGTAGGGCTCACCGCGGGTGTGACCGGTCGACAAGGGATTCTTACTCCTCCTAGGCACCTGATCCCACCTCTGGTATGTCCAGAGATCCGTGTTTGCCCATCTCTCTGATTTGTATTTTCTATAGGAATTATGAGATTGGGTACTGTTCGTTAACCTTTTCATGAATGATATTGTTTATGTAAGAATACGTGTGGTTTTTAATTATGCATTCCTTATAGGAGTTATGGGACTGATCACTCTTCGTTGTCGTCACCTTTTCACATATTTAAATCATAGTACTTAATGAATGAATGTTAAGTCAGTACCTATATATACACATGCATACCAGGGATATCCCTTGAAAGCTCGAAAGCGTATTCCAATGAGGTCCTTTGATGCACAGATGTTGGCACTAGGGTTCATTATCTGAGAGGAAATCGGAGGAAACTCACGTGTCCGAGTGGACGGCCACCATACCCTCTCACATACAACCACTGCCGATCACTGGGATCGAACTTGGGTCGCAGCGGTGAGAAGCAAGAACATCTGTGCTTCCCGGACACTCTAATTAGGTGTAATACTGTGATCGTTCCTGTACCTGTTGACTGATTTCTACTCTCTGAACTACAATTACATTGCTGTATGATTAGTTTGTAATTTTGTACAGGTGGGTGGCTGAATGTGCAATGGGATACTGGTATGATATATGGCTACAGATACGGATCAACAGCCGCAGAAAAAGACAAATATGACATCACAGTATGTGATGAACCACGGATCTTAGAAAATGAAATGATAGCTGCCGGTTGTTTGGTCAAACGAGGTAAGGATTACAAAACGTCATGATATTTTGCCCTCTGATTCAGATTAAAGAAAAATTAAACCCCAACGGTGTAGTTAAGTTAAGGCTTCCCAAAATTCAAAGTGCTGTACATAGCTGTGCATCAGTACACTTCACACCATATGACGTCGCAATGAAAAAGTACGACGTACAAGTCTTTAGTCGTATCTCGGGGGGGGGGGGGGGGGGGGGGGGGGGAGTAGCAATATTTTGTGTTTATTACCGCTATCAAGTGATAATCTGTATATGTGTAAAAATTTCCTGTCAAATGATTATATATTATATTTCCAATTTTATATATAATATGTACAAAGGTAATGTTCATATTAGATTGTAACCTACAAATCTCCCCTAATCTGCATGTATTGTGCGTTGTAAATGGGCTTATATGCATAAATAAGGTTATCGTATATAAACGGTACGGGAGCCTTTAATCCTATTGTAGGAATAGATCTGAATTATTCTTTTTCTTAGGTCCAGATTGGAGGTGGGGAGATCAAGATGGCGGTGAAGGGACCATCGGTTCGGTGTATAAAGTAAAACACAATGGAACTGTCTGTGTACGATCTGATATTTGACGAATTTAAATGAAAAGAGTTCATTATACAAATACACATACAATTTGATTGAATAGATATTGAATACTTCACTTTATTACATTCTATTTGTCCATTTATAGGTACGATGGTCAAACGGTCAGGCCAGTATATACAGGTTTGGACATCAGGGGAAATTCGATCTCCAAATATGGTATATCCTTTATTCATCGAAAAAGTATTTTCAAAAATATTTACCTCCCTCTATTAATCTTTGATGACGTATCCATTCCTTAGACATAATGAATTACATTCAAGAATTCACTCAAAATCACAAAGCCTCTCTCCTTTGTCGGCGCGTGTTCGAATCTCGCACGCGGCGTTATGTGAGCAAGTTTGCCAGTTTACTTGCGGAAGGTCGGTTGTCTCTTCCCAGGTACATTTTATCTGGGTTCCCTCCTCCACCAACAAAAACTGGACGCCATCAGATAACTGAAAAATTGTTGAGTGTGGCGGAAAGCAATAAATAATCAATCAATCAATCAAGAATTCATTTGACAAGAGGTGAGAGGCTTTGTGATTTTGAGCCCGATGCTCTAACCACTCAGCCACGGAGGCCCCCCTCATTTGACAAGAAATGGGAAAAGGTTGTTTACACCTTGTAGATAATTCAAAGGCATCTTTCTCCTTAGCGATCCCTTTTCATCAGAATCCAGAAAATATCTCCAAGATCAGAAAAGGAAAGCAATTTTGAATCGCTCTCAGGAATTCTCCCATTCTCCGGAAAATGGTATGCAGTACACTTAGAGAAAGATGAAATGCACATTATATCTATATCATCATAATTTAACATCTATCAACTACTGATTACGTTTCCTTTATAGAACGCTACTCCTCTTCATTTGTATCTCCAATCGACCATGATTTAAAATCTGGGGGGAAACCGTGCTATTCTCCGTTGGATAGTCCTCAACGATTAAAAGTATTAAAGGGGTGCTATTTTAAAAACGACAGAAAGTATGATGAACCCCCATCAGACCTAGAGTCAGATGAAGCAAGAGAATCGGCATCGCTCAGTGCCGTAAATCAATGGATGTGGAAAGATGACGAGGGAAACTGGAACCCGTACCCCAGAAAGATAAATGAGAGAATTAACAAGTGTTACAGAAGAAATCCCAATTCTACTGTTGTTGTGACAATTAAAGAACACTCGTAAGTACAAAATAATATTGATTCCAGATTAATTCATGCTACTAATCATTAAAATTATCAAAATGCGTCCTTATAAAACTATATCATTATTTGCTTTCAGTTACAGAGTCGTGATGACCAAAAATATACAGATCAACCTAATAACCAGAGAGATTAATGAGGTGAAAGCACCTCTTGATACCTAATAAGAAATATGCTTATATGCGTTGCATCATGTAGCTGTAGTATATATAAAGTCAGTAGTTTAATATCTAGATCAGTGGTGTTATATCCTTTAAAAGAACTAACAATTGTACTATATGTAATGAATACTTACTTACTTTTGCTTACTAACCCACCTGAGTCATAGGCCACCGATAAGAAATCTCCGACCGTCTTGGTCCTGGGCCCTCTGTTCACGCTGCTTCCAGGTGCATTCCATTTTCCTGATTACAGCATCAAGGTCTCTGCGCCACGTGTTTCTCGACCCGCCTATGTTTCTCCTGCCTTGGCGATTTCAGGTCAGCGCCTGTCTCGTGATGTTTAACACTGGCTTAGAGAGTGTGATGACCAATCCACCTTTAGCGTCGTCTCCTCTTCTGCAGGGAGTTGGTTGGTTTGCTGCCAAAGATTGCTGATGGTTTTTGGCCAGCTGATCTGGAGTATCCTTCGCAGACAAGAATTTATAAAAGCCTGGATTTTCTTGACCGTTGCCACTGTTGTCCTCCACCCCCCACCCCACCCCACCCCCCACCCCCCCTCCAGAGGAGAACTAACTTGACGTTTTAGAAATGCAATTAATAGCCATAAATCGGAACATGCATTCTAAGTGCTAAAAACTGAGGGGGAGAGAAAATAACGACGGGTTTAAACGATTATTGTTTAGAAAAATAAAAGTGTTTAAGCCTGTGGTGTGTTACATGAGACGTAACATGTTGGTTTATCACTATGCTATCGATGAAATAAAAATCGATTCTCCAAAAATGTTCTCTTTTTCTTTTAATTCCTCCCTTTAGCTAGGATATGCAGACCCAAAATGAAATGACCTGGATTTTGGTTGCATACTCAAAATCAGCAGGTTGATCCACTGGTCATTTCGATTCCTGACAGAACGTCTTCGGATGGGAAGTCAGTAGTGGTTGATCAAATCACCGTCCGTTTGTAGACGTCTTCCAGCTTGCTTCAAATCTCGTCCACCATAGCCTTAATGAGTTTTCGAGTGTAGTCTATAGATACAGTACCACCTTCCGTTGGGTATTCCTTCTTATTCCTAAAGCAGTCAAAATCCACGAAACCCCTCCGCAACCCACATGTTCCAGACCTTTGCTACATACGTCATCGGTGAGTTCCTGGTATGTCGCATTCTTTCGTTTGATGCTTACTCCTCTTAGACACCTAATACCACCTCTGGAATGCCCAGGAGTCCATGCTTGCCCTACTCCTTTATAGAAGGCATGAGATTAATCATTTTTCATGATCTTTACCTTCGTATGTTTACATACGGCCATTATTTGCATAGATCTTTCTAAAGAAGTTGGTTTACGTTTGTGTGATGACTAAGGAAATTTTTCGAACACCCTGCAGTTAGAGAATCTAGTCCCCGCGCGATTTCCGTCATGTCTCTCTCGGAAAATCGTACGCATATCTAACAGAAGTCTTGCAATAACTTGGCACGAAGCATTCTAATGTCTTTCGAAACTACATTCTCATTATGATTATTTTTGGTCCGAATGTTTTATCAATCTCATACATTTACTGTCCGGTCAGCGGACTTGTTCCGCGAAATGACCGTGTGGATACTGTGTAATACATACATTGTACGACATGTGCATAGACTACGGACGTACGGGTTTTTTTTTTAAAAAGACTGTTCAAATTTAAACAATATCGTACAGGACACAGGGTCCGTAATGTCACAGCCACCGCCTGTCATCGCATGGAAGCCACACGACAAGGTAGATCAGCTGCCAGGTTACGTGCTCCGTGGGAGCATGGCAGGTTAAATGTAAACTAGGCTTTGTGGTAATAATTATACACAATAACGGCAAAATTAAATCATGACTGTTTTCCTATTTTGAACATTAAGCACTGCAAGTGTATACTGCCTGGCGCGTAGCCAGAAAGAGCGTCAACTGAACCCAAAATTCGGCAAGGGGACTGGGGGCCGCATTGAGGCCCTGTGGGTCCCGGAATAAGCCCTGGTGGAACCCAGGGAGCATATGTAATGTTCCTCCCACGGGAACTCCTGTCAGGTTCAAGTCGATGAGATAAGACAGTGATGGATCTTTACACAGTATTTTGTTAATGAGGAATAGATATGAAAATAGCCCTGAAATACAATAAATAACAATGTAATATAGATTTAACAATCCGAACTTGCAATAATACATTATATTTAGGTATAATGATTTACCCATGAACATCGAGATTCGTTTAAGCATTTAAGGGAGATAACTCCGATAGACATTACCTTACAAAAATAGTGCTTCTCTCGTAGATAGATATAAAAGCAGTTAGATACGATAAAAGAACAATATAGCCTAACATACCCTTCTATGGGAAGAAGCTTCCCCCAGAACTAACTGTATGTATCAGCTAGGCAATCTATCCAATCTACGACTCTATAATCGAATACAGTTATATGAATATAAAAATCTCAGTTACATGAATTAAACTAGTATTAAATTGCTCATTTAGAACAAAGTCATCAAATACCTTTGATATAATAAAATCTATGTAAACTGTTTTATCTATCATTTACAATATACATGTATAAATAGTTGTACTGATTTCAGAACCAATATAATGAAAAGATCTGTCTCATTCATTCTTTCTTTCAATCATTTAGTAAAAGTGCCAATAGGTAAGTTATACTGCAAATTTCTATAAGATAGACTTTTAATTTACTATTAGCAATAGGAATTAGTATAAATAAGTTACTTACCAGAAATCAAGGGTTTTCAGACAGTAAGTCTGTAATTTGTCCACAAAAAATCTGAGCAGGAAAATGGCATACTGTCAAGTCTCTGACTGGCTTCTGAATGCCTAACAAGAGTTCACAAGTGGCGGTAAAAATCTAGCCAAAACCAAGAACCAACCAACTGCAACTTGACAAACTCTGACCAATAAAAAACCTCTCTACAAAGTGACTACAATCAGACCCATGACCAATCCCCCCCCCCCAGGTATATTACCTTGTGTAGTGTACCTGTGTAGTGTTGCAATGTAAATAAAAGGGTGGATCCAAGATCTAAATGTGTAGGAATAAAAACAAGTGACTGTATACTACTATATATATATATAGGATAAAACCTAGCACTATTACACAAAGGCCCAGGAAGATCCTGTGATTTACTAACTCACCGTGTGTACATGGACTGGCTTTACATTTGCTTTACGAATCTTGTGTTGTTCATTTATTTTTACTGTTTTAGAGTAGTATTATATCAAATCACACAATCTTTATTTTAAGTCGGATAAGGTCACAACATGTAACATGACGAGGGCTGTTCGATATCAATGTATATTGTACCACAGCGCGATAACGCTTCGCATTATTTCGTGGGTGATGGCACTCTTGAATAGCTCTATTCAATACCTTTACAATGGTATAAATACAAGCCTTCAGCTCTACATAGTCATTTCAATAGAGCCAGTCGTTGACCACTGTTGTAAAAATGGTTGGGAAACGGGTTGAGCATATTGAAAAATTTAGAGCTCATATAAAAGTTCGCACTAAACTCGGTAATTCGATAATGCAGAATTTTACTGAATTGGGGGAAGTTTATGGGTCTGATAAGGTATCTTGTGAGACAGTTCGTAGGTGGAGAAAGAGATTTGTGACTAGCACAGAGTTTGTCGATAATGCAGCAAAATCTGGTCGACCTGTAACTGTAACAAGCAGACAAATGTCTCAAAAGTCAGGGAAATAATTGCAAATGATGGTAGATACACGACACGTGATATTGATAAAGCTGTTGGCATATCGCTATCGCGGGTGCATTTCATTTTGAAGCGTATTTTGAAAGTACGAAAGATTTCTGCCAGATAGATACCGCGTATATCGACAAATGACCGAAATCGGGTACGAGTTCAAACCGCTAAGCAGTTGCTTGAAATGTTTCCAAGACTATTAGCAAACATTGTTACTGGTGAGGAAAAATGGGTTCATTATTTCGAACCAGTAAGAAAAATTGGAAACAAAATATGCCTAACTAAACACGGTAGAAGGCCTGTAGTTGTCAAAAGAACCACAAGCACAAAGAAAGTTCTTTATAGCATATTCTTCTCATGTGATGGCATAGCCGTGCAAAAGTGTTACAGGTCGGTATTACCGAGATACTAAACAAGATCAAGAAATAGTATCATAAACGACGCCCTGTGTCAGGATTTAGGCATGTTCGTCTAATTCCTGATAATGCTTCATCACATACATCTGAGCTTATGAAGCAATTTTTGAAGTCGTACAAAGTTACCGTCTTGCCACTTTCAACCCCCATAATCTCCAGATCTAGCCCCATGTGACTTTATCCTTTTTCCAAAACTTAAAAAGTTATTATCTGGTCGTCGTTACAAGTCCCGACAATTCCTTGGCTCAGTCATCAGTCCGTGCCTCATTGGTTTACCAAAATCAGCGTACCGTGACGCATTTCAGACATGGATTCAGAGATTGAAATTGTATATTTTGATACTTTGAAGGGATGTAATGTTCATTTCACTATCTGAGTCGAATGCTTTTGAGATATCGTACAATACATGTTACATATCGATCAACCCTCTAAGCACTAGATAGCTATTTACTGACGAGAGCTATTTACTGACGAGAGCTATTTACCGACTTAGGTGGTGTCATTAGTAAATTTACTGAATACAAAAATATTCTAAATCTATCTACTACTTGTAACTAATTTAAGTGCATTAAAGTGATATTCGACGTTATGTTGATGATTTAAAATTTTAAAACGTCTACGACTTTAAATTAGATTAAATGGGCATTATGATGTTGAATGATTTATAAATCGGAACTATACATTTTCGAGGCATAAATAATTTAACATCATCTCTCTCTCTCTCTCTCTCTCTCTCTCTCTCTCTCTCTCTCTCTCTCTGTGTGTGTGTGTGTGTGTGTGTGTGTGTGTGTGTAAGGACGTCCTCACAATTTCTAGAAGATTAAACACACACACGTTATTTTTAAGGCAAAGAAGTATTATGTTAGGTATAGCTATAGGGACAACTATAAAAATTCATCTAATATTCTCTTTCGAATTATGAAAATAATGCTTTTGAGAGAGAATATTAGTAAGGGCATGTCTTCACCCACTTGTCCTCATAATCTAATATTCTGTATACATGTTGTAGGTAACTTTTATGAGAACAAAATTGTGAGGACAGGATTTTTGTCCTTATAGTGCGCTTCTGTCCTTACAACTTCAGTCAAAAGGTGAAAAATTGCCCTCACTTTACACGTTTAACTACTTACTCTCTCTCTCTCTCTCTCTCCCTCTCTCTCTCTCTCTCTCTCTCTCTCTCTCTCTCTCTCTCTCTCTCTCTCTCTCTCTCTCTCGTCTATAATTCTTGAGGGCGCTGCATACATGACATAAAAAGTGTGCATTACACACACATGTAACACACATGACACCACCAACTGACCCCCACCCCTCCCCCACAAGTGATGCTTATCGAGTTCAGTGAGGAATTGTATGTACTGTGTGTATGTCAGTCTTCCTGTTCATCCGTGCCCTGTCGGAATGTTCGTACCAAAGATGCAATAAATGTTTAAAATGCAAGGTCACATAGAAAAAGTGTTTCTTGAAAATGCGAGTCCACTCCATGTGTGCATATCATGGCTACCAGTAGATCCACTACCTGGACCACATCTTTCCGTTGCATGATTTTTTTTCTTTTTTTTTTTCTTTTATTTATTTATTTATTTTGGTTAATTAAGCTGCAATATGTTTGTGTATAAATTGTGAACAAAGTCAAAGCCATATTACTTATTTTACTTACTCCGTGGATTTCAAATGTGCTAATAAACTGATACCTAATAATCTACACCAAAATTTACAATAATCTTGTCGGATATGAAGCGTTCCAGATTTACGCAGTCTACGTTGGTTTCAAATTTAGTTTCCCCTAATTCACTTCCTACTTGAGAACGACAATGTGAATTCAGTGTATTGTACTTTTTACCAGTTAATTTAGTAAGCTTACAGACAAAATAATATACTAAGTAAGGTATGTCAAGATTTTCAGTTAGATAAAGTGAGTGTTTATAATGTTTCAGCGTAGATAAAATAATCTGGTAATATGTACTGTATCCACAGCTCAGGGGCTCGTCGCGAATATTTTGTAATTGAAATTTAATACCATGTATTGTATATTTACACAAGAGAAAATGCGAAAAAATGACTGCCTCAAATTTCCAGTCGTCTCATTTTTATATTTTACGGACGATAAATTCCCAATCGATCGGAGAAGGATCATAGTTTGTAAATATGTGTTTGCACCGGCAATATATTTAAATGCATTTTCTGATCCCAAGAACTTTTCCTCAATCACCCATAATGGAAGACATGCATTATATAATTTGCTCTCCAATTTCCATCAAGTTAGGACTTGTACATCTTGTGCAAGTACTTAGACAAATTTGATTTGACCAAAGAGAGCATTTTTATGGCCCTCGTTGAAGATACTTTCTTTGAACTATTCAACACCATCTTTTTATATATTTAAACAAGTGTTCTCACGTAGTGTTCATTCATGTCAGATTGTTCAGACCATCACTCTCAGGTACATGTATATATTAAAATTGATTGAAATTCTTCCTAAAGAGCCTGTGTTGCATGTATTTTTAAGAGATAAAAATCTGTGCTAGAAAAAAACCACAATCCCCCTAAAAATACCACAATCCCCACAAATGCATAAGAGTATGAAGTGCGATGCTTCATGCCAACATACTTCATGAAGAGCATTAACATTATAGTTCATGTCCTTATGTATTTTCAAAAGTGAAGATTATTTCTTATATA
The DNA here is from genome assembly GCA_024699665.1 of Ostrea denselamellosa. Lineage (NCBI taxonomy): Eukaryota > Metazoa > Mollusca > Bivalvia > Ostreida > Ostreidae > Ostrea > Ostrea denselamellosa. The sequence continues at coordinate 12,423,899 of JAMZEH010000010.1, forward strand.
AATTTTACATTCCTATTATTATATATGTTGGCCTGTGTAACTCAGTGCTTAAAGCACCTGACTAACTAGTAATGCAGGGGTCCCAGGTTCAATTCCCACTTCATCTATCTCTTTTCCTATATTACATCAATATGCAAGTTAAGTATGTTATAATGTGACTTATGGAATCTACCTGCATGGTGACAATTTTATGATGATATATAAGAGTTGTTTTATTTAAACATATAAGGAAATTGTTTTTAGGTTGAGAAATGCCTCGATATGCTCGTGCCTCAGACAGTAACAGAAAAAGACCACAGGATGCAACAGAGTGGAGTGAGCTGAAAAAAGATGACAGAAATATAGAGAGGACAGTGCCAAAGAAGCTAAAACAAAATGATTCTGAACACAGAAATAAGAAAGTCAAAAGAAAGAAAGAGAAGCAAAACAACAGGTCACAAAGTGGTTCTCAGGATGAAGTCACATGCCAACAAACTACAGATAGCATGGAATCTCGTCTTAGAAGTCTTTCTCAAGAGACCGTTCAAGAATTACAACTCAAAACAGTTTACAAGAAAGTTAAGAGAAGTGAAGACAGAAGATTGAAGAGGATCCAGAAGAGACAAGATGAAATAGTTTGTCACTTATCATTTATCAATGATGAAGCTGATTTTAGAGACACAACATGTGTCATCAACAAACACATATTTTGCAAACAAATAACGGGCAGGCAGATGTAGGCAAAAAAAAGAAAACCTCTACCTCTCTCGCTTTATATATATATATATATATATATATATATATATATATTTATATATATTTTTTTTATTTATTTATTTATTTAAAAGTAGATGCAAACCATGAATATAGGTAGTACATTTATTGAATATAAGTGAATAATTATGACTTGTGTGCATGTTTTGTATTGCTGCTAATGCTTTTGTTTTTCAAGTTTTTATGCACTGAATGTATCCAAACTCATCTTCATGTCAATTTAATTTACAAAATGTACAAATCTTTTATTGCTTGGTATGCATTTATGCCTCCCAGTTTTGATGGGCAAAATTGTGTAAAGATATTCAAATTTGGCTATAGAATTTTCAAACAATCAAATGTGAAATCATAATTATTGTGAATTTAAACTTTGCTTTCATGCATATACACATACAATACTTTCCTTTCAAGGTATGTTACAATTGTCGAGAATCGGGTCACCTGATTTCTGATTGTCCAGAAGTAAAAAAAGATATTGAGCAAGGCACTGGTATCTGCTTTAAATGTGGATCAACAGAACATTCTTCTTCAAAGTGCTCAGCCAAATTACCACCAGGTGATTAATTTATGTAATGTATATACTGTTTATGATTATGACCATACTAAATATCACAAACCTGAAATACTGTATGTGTATAATTACATCTTTCTGTGTCAGTCAATCTGAATATCTGATATAGTGAATATGTGTACATGGGTTCAGCATTTTTCCCAAAGATATATTTGCTCACTTATGAATATTTTTGTTTTAATAATATTATTGACTTTTACAGGAAAATTTCCATATGCAAAATGTTTCATTTGTGGAGACACAGGTCATCTATCAAAGCAGTGCCCTGATAACCCAAAAGGACTCTATCCCTTAGGTAGGCTGCTAAAAAAAACATGTGTGATCTGTATCTTTACATGGCTACTGTGTGCAGTTCAGATCAGTTGTTTTTATCAGGAATTAAAAAAAACTGTCAGTAAATTATCTTTATTTTTAAAAATCAAGTTGGACATACAAACCATGAACATTAGTCATATGCTAGCTATTTACTAACTTGCACAGATGTTGATGCTAGGGGGTCATTTTGTGGGAGGAAATTGCAGTGCTCAGAGGAAATCCATGTGTCTGAGTAGGCAAACACCATACCCTTTCATATATAACCAGTGTCGCTTACGGGGAGCAAACTCGGGTTGCAGTGGTGAGAAGTGATGTGCGTTAACCACTACACTACCCAAACACCATGAACCAGGAATTTATTTTCTTTCATTAATTTTAGGTGGATGTTGCAAGATATGCGAATCTGTAGAGCATTATCAGAGAGACTGTCCAGAGCTTCAAAACCAACAAGGTACATGTATGTTTTGTAAATGTGGGATCACATTGTCTGTCCATCATCACATTGGTTTGAACAAAGATCTCATATAATTTTCATTATGGAGCTTTTTCATATTATTCTGAAGGAAGATACCTAGAGCTGTTTGGTCGTGAAGTCAAAGGTCAAGGTTACAGCAGAACTTCAGTCTCAAAGTTTACTATGCTTTCATTGTGAGTGGATTGTTGAGACATTTTTACTTAGTCATATTTTATACAAAGGTAGTTGATGGTCAAAGAAAGGAATTTAGAGATTTGGTGGTCATAAGGTCTAGGTCATAGCAGATTTCAAATTCAAGCTTGATGTACTGTATAATCAACTTACTAATTCATAACATATAATGAGGCTTGCAGGTCAATTTTCACCCTTCCATACCCCAGGGTAGATATTTTTTTATCAAAAGTTATTAGCACAGCTTACCACCCCCTTTCCTTTATTGACAACATTTATTTTCGGTTATTTTGACATGCAAAGCTAGTTATTTTGATATGCCAAGTAAGGTATTCTGGCTGACTGTCTCTTCCCCTACCCGTATTTTTGAATGGTAAAAATGTGAGCTTGAACTGATGAATTGAAGGGCAAATGCTTCCCTCCACTCATGGTTTAGGATTTTAAAATGTGAATTAAAGTACATCTTTTAGCTGTATTTGTTTATTTTGTTTTTCATGGCTAGAATTTTAAGACGATTGTAAAGTTAACTTTTCCGCTGGCTTCCCTCCAATACCCCCCCCCCCCCCCCCCAATGAAAATCAATACTATATTCCTGCACCACTGGTTCATTTACATACCAGCAATTTTTTATTCTTATTAAATAATGAGACCATTTAATTACCTGCAGGTGTGAAAAACTACTGTCTACCAACAATTGCAGCCCACAGTAGTGTAGATGCTGAGGTAGACCTGGAAGAATTAAACCCAAAACCTGCTGTCAGAAAGAAAAAAGGACCCAAAACTGTTGTGTTTTAACACAAATCAGTGCATCAGAAGCTTAATGTTATTCATTTTGTGTAACAACAGACCAAAAAAGGTCTGATGTCAGTCATTAAACACTGTTTGATAATAATAATAATAACCTTATCATAATAATGATGTGCAGACATATCTGTACTGTATAGCAAGTTCCTTATGACCTGCATTACTTTTATATTTACGACCAAGTACTGTAGCTGGCATCATCATGGTCCAGGAAAAGAATCCGCTTGCCAATTAAAGATATTCAGATATGCATAACATTTTATCTTAAATTCCCATTCGCATACATGTGTTTCAGTATTAAACATTTCAGTTTGACACAGAGTCAGGAACAAACACTTTACCTCCTGGTAATTCAGAGAATGCCGGAAGCTCTAGACTGGTAAACACGTTACCTCCTGGTAATTCAGAGAATGCTGGAAGCTCTAGACCGGTAAACACTTTACTTTCTGGTAATTCAGAGAATGCCGGAAGCTCTAGACTGGTAAACACTTTACTTCCTGGTAATTCAGAGAATGCCAGAAGCTCTAGACTGGTAAACACTTTACTTCCTGGTAATTCAGAGAATGTCGTAAGCTCTAGACTGGTAAACACTTTACCTCCTGGTAATTCAGAGAATGTCATAAGCTCTAGACTGGTAAACACGTTACCTCCTGGTAATTCAGAGAATGCTGGAAGCTCTAGACCGGTAAACACTTTACTTTCTGGTAATTCAGAGAATGTCGTAAGCTCTAGACTGGTAAACACTTTACTTCCTGGTAATTCAGAGAATGCCAGAAGCTCTAGACTGGTAAACACTTTACTTCCTGGTAATTCAGAGAATGCCGGAAGCTCTAGACTGGTAAACACTTTACCTCCTGCTAATTCAGAGAATGCCGTAAGCTCTAGACTGGTAAACACGTTACCTCCTGGTAATTCAGAGAATGCCGGAAGCTCTAGACTGGTAAACACTTTACCTCCTGCTAATTCAGAGAATGTCGTAAGCTCTAGACTGGTAAACACTTTACTTCCTGGTAATTCAGAGAATGCCGTAAGCTCTAGACTGGTAAACACTTTGGTAAAATCTGTACATTTTTAATTTTACTGTTAATTAAACTTTTACTATAATTATTTTATTATACCTGTAAAGACCAATCTCTGAAGCTTACAAAAAATGCAAAACAATACGTAAATTAAAATTGGGATGAGATAGACAGGGAATCCACACATTTCGGAGAAATTATTGCCACAAAGAAAATCTGAAGGGGGTAGTTGTATTCATACTTCAGGTGCCTGTGACTACACCAGTTGCACGGAATAACATGTAATAATTCTTGTACAGACCAGTGAATGGTTTGCACAGATCACTGTCCACTGTAAGATTTAAAGAAACAACCATTAGGTACAGAAATCGGTCGCCTTCGTCGTTTGCCCAGCACATTATTGTATGTGAAAACTGCAAGAATAATTCAGCGCAGTATGTCCTGGTCCTACAAGAAAGGCCACAATGAGCAAAAAATGCTATCAATCCAATAACCGTGTACCACTTCACTTGAACGAGCATGCATATTTTAACCCTGATTGACCATATGATTTCAATGAAAGTGATTGGTCACAGAGAACAAAAGCAAAACATATGTTTCATTGAAATCTACGAGAAGCCTTGTCCGAAAATTTGCTTGCTAGATCAAGCAAATTGACAAACTGTTACTGGAATGATAGTATTTCAAAATCACAAAATGGTACAGCCGACATCATACAAGTCTGAGAACTTTGCGATGTTTGCAACACACAACAAAAATCTAGGATGCTACTGCTTGCCTCGTCCGACACCAAACATCTAATAGAAAATGATGGCCATGGTATATAACAGGATCAGAAAGGAATGGAGGAAATAGAAATTTCACTTCTACCAAAGTACAGAGCATTGTTGCTAGAGGAGACTGCCAAGACCTTGATGATATCAAACAGAACTCAAAAAGTTCAATGGCAAATGGAAGATCACACAAAAACCATTATTGAAAAAGTTACAGCGAAAGGGAATGCAAGGTGCTGTGGTCAGTTGAGGTTTCTAAAAAATGAAATGGAGAGAATTAAGATATTGCCTGTACAATTGTGTGCTTGTTAAATTTTTATAATTACCCCAATAATCTTCTGAACATTAAAGTTCTACGCACAATTGTCAGTGCTTGTCAAATTTCTTTAATTACTCTGATAATCTTCTGAATATTGGATTGCTGTTCTCAAGTTCTATGGATACATGCATTTGAGATGGTCAAAAACAAGAGGCCCATGGACCACATTGCTCACCTAAGCCCATATTTAAAGATTTTCCCTACATAATTACATGTAAAACTTTGTTTCTCTACTGTCCCCCCCCTTCCCACCCCAAGCCATGATTTTAACAAAATTGAACCTGCACCATGTCATAAAGCTGCTATGTAAACTTGAACCTTTCTGGCTCTGGTTCTCGAGAAGTTTATTACAGATTTTTTCCTACATTTTCGCATGTAAAAATGTAATCCCCTATTGTGGTCCCATCCTACCCATGATTTCATCAAATTTGAATCTGCATTATATCACGAAGCTTCCATGTAAATTTGAACTTTCTGACCACTTTGTTCTTTAGAACATTTTTAAATGACTCCACCCTATTTTTGTGATTATCTCCCCTTTGAAAGGGGCATGGCCCATCTTTCGATCAAATTTGAATCCCCTTCACCCAAGGAAGAATTGTATCAAGTCTGATTGAAATTGGCCCAGTGATTCTGGAAAAGAAATTTTTTAAAACCTGTCAGTATATTTTTGCTATTTCTCTATTATCTCCCCTTCAAAAAAGACTTTTCTCTTCATTTGCACAAACTTGAATCTCCTTCACCCAAGGATGCTTTCTGCCAAATTTGGATGAAAGTGACCCAATGGATCTGGAGAAGAAGATGAAAATGTGAAAAGTCTACCACAATGCTAAATACAACAACAATGCCGAAGACAGACAACAAAAAGTTTTGATCAGAAAAACTTACTTGAGCCTTTGGCTCAGGTGAGCTAAAAAAAAAAAACCAATGACACAAAATTTAGTAGGGTTTCCATATTTTTAATATCACATACTCGCATACATGTCAATTTACATAAACAATTATGAAATTAAAATAAAACCATCATACAAAATGTTTGAGAATTTTTATGGAAAAAATAAAATCTATTAATTTCTTTCATACCATTTTTTTCACACTTCACCATAGTTGTTATTTCTCATATTACTATTAAATGATATAATGGTTTTGTATTTAAAACAAAATGAAAATCAGTGAGTATACATACATATAAAAAACTTTAAAAAATGGAATGAACAAACTTGATCATATGCTGATTGTTTCTGTTGATGTTTAGTATGATTGATAAATGAGAGTATATCAAAAACAGTTGTTTATTACAATGGTTCATGAAATTCACCATCACCCCACAAGTAAATTAACAAGGTCCATCATGTGAATGCTGGTCAGAATATACAAATACGTGTATGACAACAAAAAGTACCAATTTATTTTTAATTCATCTATTCGTCCAAAAAGAGCCCCCAAACAAACCCCATTGACAAGATCTTTGATCACTTACACAAGTATTTAAGTTACAGGATGCAAGATGAATATGATTGCTCATCTGTTCCACATCAATACATCTTTACCAATCAATAGTTCATGTTGCAGATACAAATATCCCTTTTGGGGGGGTTAAATCATGGGCAAAATGTATCCATACACTCGGAAGAGCCCATTTCTGTTGGTAATAAATTACAAATTAGAGACAGCACTACATTAATAGTAATAATGTACAGAATTATTAAAATCACAACCAGAGTAACAGATTATTATAGGGGTGAGGTAATGACAGAATATAAGCACCTGTCTGTACAGATTAAAAAGTCGAAAATTTTAAAACAATCACACATGTACATATATTACAAAAGTTTTGTGCTTCTAAACTTACCTACAGTCGATCATTAACATTTGGTGAAAAGCCTTTTGCATAATATATAGCAAATTTATACACAAATACTGTGGACAAAACACTATAATTAAATTCTGTAAAGCTTGGGTCATTTTTGATAATATTATGAGGTATCAACAACATCAAAAACTACCAGTTGTTAAGAGTTGAAAATTCATAGGCTCATTAAACACTCTTACAATTTACCAATACATTGCTCAGTTCCATGTAATTAACACATTGAAACTAGTGATCAGTCTCTGACTTGATGATAATATACAGATTCAACAAAGCTTGAGACGAGGCAAGATACTTAAAAGCACTGAATGTACAAATAACTTAAAAAATACATACATGTAGTACGGTTATCACAGAAAAAAAAATGATGTAGCTAAAAATGACAAACGCATGAAAATGTCTGAAAAATCCAGAGCACACACAAGTTAATGACAAAATATATACAATATCCCCTATCTAGGGAAAGAAAGGTAACAAAACAGTATTTTAAATGATGCAGTATTTTCAAAGTGTGGTAAATAAGGACACACATATATAGTAAAAGAAATTTTAACCATGTAATAAAGACTAAATTGTATTGGTATTTCATTTCCTAATCAAAATCATGTCTAACAAACTTTAAGATAATTTGCCTATACTATTTCTGGCCAATTAGAGTACCAAAATTTACATCAATAGACAATTTTTCAAATTTACTCCAATTCTGTTGAAATTTTTTATGCACATTTTTCATTCAGAAAGCACAGAGCCACACAGAAACACAAAAAATTCTCCAAGTGTACAAGAAAGAGAAATCTCTGGTATGAAATATGTATGAATATACGTGTCATATGTACTTGTGCTTAATGTTTTCTGAAAGAAATAATCCCTGTATGTTGAATACTGATAATGGTACAAACTTGTAATTATTGATTTAATAATTCTAAACCATTTTGATCAAATCTAGATTCTTGGCACCAAATGGAGGCCTGATCATACGTGTACAGTACTTTCAACTGGTCAGGACAGGCTCGGAGGGTACATAGCACAGCCATGCACAGTTTTGCACCCACCCATCCACGCACGCACACACATCTAAATTTACTTCAAAGTCTACTGAATTTTGTAATCACAAGTCCATCTTTGCCTGTAGTCTGAGATGCATGCACCATGTACAACTTTGTTGGTTGTGGTAAGAATGAAATAGATAACTGTTCCATTTAAAATTGCTGACAATTACAATACTCAAAATGTGTGCACATATTTTCATACACAACATAAACTCTGAACATATACATGAATACATCATGCTAAATCCTGTCAATGTTGCTGTAATCGTGATCTGACAATGGAATCTGTAATTACATGTAGATAATATAAGTGTCTGGTCAGTTTGATCCATTAGTTTGTTGGAAAATTACTCAATGCATGTTTAGGAAATTTTTAATCAAAGTTTGGTTTGATAACTGGAAATACATTTATCTTTTGAAATTGGAAGATGGATTCATGATTTATATGGAAGGAAGGAATTCAGTTTGCATTTCTGTACATGCTTATTTACTTGTTAATTCATTAATTCAAAAACTCATACAAAGATATCAAACAAAAAAAGCAACAGGTACCAGCCCTCTAAATACAAAAATAATAATGCTTGTTAATTGTTCCATGTTATATAGAATACACATAATTATAACATAACATGCCTTTTCTATCTTAACACAAATGAAATGAATTTAAATCGATTCAATTCTGGCTATATTACCACAAAAATACAATTTATTATGATTCAGTGTATGTGCTTTGAACATCTCCTTTCTCGCCTACCACTAAATATCGAGTTAATACCTTACTCCAATTTTATCACATAAAAACTACACAAGTGCATTTGTAGATTAAAGCTCTCCAGGAAGTCTGAAAGCTTCTTCACTCCTTCTGTTAAGGAAATAAAGCTGTTTTTGTAATTAATCTCTCATCACCTGCTCTGCAACACAGTCACTTAACACTTTTACCAGTGTCTTCAATAGACACACTAAGGACTAGGTCCAATAACACTTGTTTCTGGCCCTAAACATTCTACGACTTCCATTCTGCGAAATTCAGGAATTCCCATGTTGACTATGTCAAGAAACTCGAATGTAAACACACACACACACACACACACACACACACATGACTGATTTCTATTTTAGCCTAATTTAGAGCTAAACCAAATTACTAACCCAAGTCGTTGGACTCTTTTTAGAAAGAAAACATCTGCATTTGCATAATGAGATTTTCCATAATCCCACTATATGAAATTTATACTTGAACACTTAAATAACTAGTCAAAAATTCCCCAATTCTTAATCTTAATAATGAATACTAATCAGATACTGTTCAGTACTTCAAAAATGCAATATATAAAATGTTACATTCATTCCAGTATGCTGCCCTGTGATATCTCGGTGGTATCTAACATAAACTCTACTCTGCAAAACCTCTTCTGTGGTGAACGCTTAGCATAATGTTCAGTACATAGTACAGATTGTATCCATCCGTACTTTGCAGATCCTTCTGCACTAGTGCACATGTCTCCAAAAAAAAAAAAGATTAAAGACATAATTGAATTTCATATGCATTAAGCTCATGCTTAAGCCATGCACTGAAAATTTACACAAAGAAAATACAATTAATTTCCAAATCTAAACAATGGTGTTTAAAAATTTAAATGATCAGATAATGCAAATTTCAGACACATATTACGTTAACAATGTGTTAAGTGTTGTGTTTCATCTTTACATAAGGCAATGAAAAATACATCCAATCTCGCCATTTCTTCAGTGGTCAGCAGTTTGTGTAATTGTTGCTGATTGGTCGAACTAAATACAGAACACTCTCCTGAGAGATGATTGGAAAGTTCTTACTTCTGTGGTAGGAGATAAGGTGTGGCACACTCTCAAATGTATGGTCCTTGGTTCTAACCTGTGAATATGAAGAATGATCTGTGTAAAATGGAACACATTACACTGCATGCAAGGTCACACGATCAATATATCAAGAGAAAAACAATATAGTACTCCAGGAACATGCATGTCACCTGCTATGACATCATAGGTCAAGGTGAACATTAAATATTTCATGTCACACATAAGAATATGGATGTCTTTTTCCAAAGAATAATTCACTTATATGTACGTAGTTTTTTTCATAAAATCTTCACTAAGCCATATAGAATATATGAGCCAGTGTATGAGAAAAGAGGTCTTATGACATAAAAATTATAACAATTTGGTTTTGATTGATTCTTACAAAATACTAAAATCATTTTTCTGTCTTACCTATTTATACTGAAGTTCAATGTTGAAAATATATCTTTTATGACCATGATGTTATTTTGTGCATTCTTATTTTGACAGCGAAAAATTGTAAGTCAAAACTTTAACGCTATAGCAATACTGTAACTAACTTTTCGTCAAATTAAATTGAATAAAACTGCATATTAAAGTAGCGGAAGTACATTTATTTATAAATAACTAATTTGAAATAATTTTTACGGTTAATACATATTATGCATGACTAGATGTACCACTGTTCAGTTATTTCATGAATAATGTTTTGAAAGGACACTTTTTCTCATAATCAAACAAGTCTTGAAAATTTCAAACTGTAGTGGTACGAAATTCCGAGACTTAGATTCTTTTTCCAGCAAAAGGAGATCCGACAATACCAACAGAGCATGACATGTAAATCATTCAAATTTTTTTCCCATTTCATGGGGGTGGGGTTATTTTCTATTATCTACAATTACATGCAAATAAAGCTATATCCTATATCCTGGGTGCTTTGCATAGTGGAAGATGTATAATGTAAGCTTGAAGTGAACCCATCCCCACCCTTTATGTTTTAAAAATTGAATTTCAATGGAGTTCGTTCTCTCTCTCTCTCTCTCTCTCTCTCTCTCTCTCTCTCTCTCTCTCTCTCTCTCTCTCTCTCTCTCCACTTTTCAAAGTGGTGCTTTATCCTCTTGATCGCTTATTGCATGTTCTTCCTCCAAATATGCATAATTTGAATCAGCAGTTAAACTCAACCCAGAGTGTTTGTAATAAAGGTCCAATTATCCCTAAAACATTACATAATACATACATACTAAAAGGAATGTATCCAGAAAATTATCAAAGGGTGGGCAAATTGGACCCAAGTTTGTACTTTTTCTGCCCAGAAAGAGTGGGGCGCGGGAGTGTTGAAAGGAGGGGGATACAAACCCCCACCTCACTATCACCTTCACCATCAATCCGGCACAGATTTATATTAATTTATTACTTATTACATAATAGTATCAAATCATTACTTAATTTGATCATGTTATTTTTTCCAGGAATCTGTTTTATTATTTATAACAAATCAATTGATTTTTAGCATGAATCAAACCTATGCTGAAGTGCATGAGGTAATATTTTATTTAATCATATCAATTTTGAATTATTTACATGCACCTTTAGATATATATGCATATTTATTCCTTGTTCATGTCTGCGGAAGCAGTTGATGGTGGATCAACTGTTTGTTGATGTTTTGTGCATTGTATTTACACTGTTACTAACTCTATAAATCTAAACAGTGGAGAATTTGTCATACAGATAAATAATTCAGTACATGAAAACATGAAAAGAACATCTCTTTTTCATATGAGTTGTGATTGTGGGTAAATATACGAGGGTTGTTCGATATGTAATGCGTATTGTACGATATCTCAAAAGCATTCAATTCAAATAGTGAAATGGAACATTACATCCCTTCAAAGTATTCTCCGTCGTTTGAAATACATAATTTCAATCTCTGAATCCACTTATGAAATGTGTAATGGTACGCTGATTTAGGTAGACCACTGAGACACTGACTGATGACTGAGCCAAGGGCTTGTCGGGACTTGTAACAATGACCAGACAAGAACTTTTTAAGTTTTGGAAAAAGGAAAAAGTCACGTGGGGATAGATCTGGAGAGTATGGTGGGTTTGGCAAGACGGTAACCTTCTCCGACTTCAAAAATTGCTTCAAAAGCTCAGATGTATGAGATGGAGCATTATCAGGAATTAGACGAACATGAGAAACATTTTGAGCAATTGCTTAGCGGTTTGTACTTGTACCTGTTTTATACCATTATAAAGGTATTGAATAGAGCTATTCAAGAGTATCATCATCTATGAAATCATACAACGCATTACAGCACTGTGGTACAATACACATTACATATAGATTAGCCCTCATATTCACTTGGTCAACGCCGTTACATTTTGTGTACATGTCGCTAGATTATAATACAAATGTAGTAATGGTTTTCCCGGAAACTGGGGAAAAAAAAATCCAAATGAAGAGACTTCAAAACTTTAACTATAGGTTTGTGTACTTTCTTTTTTATATTGTAAAACTCGGTCATCCCACTCATTCAGTACACTGCATGACAATTCTCTGCAATAATGCAACTTCGATATTCTAGAATTACTAATCTGTTGATATTTTGCACTTATACTTTTTTTTTTCTTTACTCCATTTTCAAATTATTTTTATTTTGAATTCATTTGTTGTTGTTTTTTAACAAAAGTACATGTACGTGTGTATAATATGGACTTTAACATTGTTTTTATAACAGCACCGTATGACATCTGCAATGGAATTGAAAATATTCATCCCTGAAAATCTCACTTGATTTTTCAATGGTGGCTGTTATAAACAAAAACACATTAGTAAAATGCACTAGTTTGTACAAGTCTAGAGCATGCTTCACAAGAAATGGAGCGTCAATGAAAATGAGACTTCATGCAGTGTTCCTGACGTTTGTGACGTTTTCTACATATTGTGACCTTATGTCATAAGACCCCTTTTCTCATACAGTAGCTCATATGTAAAACTTTAGGTATTCACTTAACAAAATACTTTTGTTTACAAACTTTGGATAAAAATAAAACCTGTAGACTTTTATATCTATTTGAGCAGTAACTGAGAATTTCCTACCACTCCATCTGGATCCACCAGCAATAAATGTTTGATCATGCCATTCTGTCTTCCACTAAGTACAAACTGATTGGGATCACTTGAACTCTTTCGTACTAAGAAGTCCCCATCCTTCTGTAGCAGCTTCTCTGCCTGTTTCCTGGGTAAGGCTCCATGATACCACTCTTCGAATACTGGGGCAATGCCCTTCCCTGGGTTGGGATTTTCTTTGAGCGGTGGCAGAGTGTCGCACATTGCTTTGTCTTCCACTGGTTTTTCTTCAACACCATTCTGTTGAGATTTATGTCTAGGAGGAGGTAACTCGGCACCAAAGGGCTCTAATAAAACACTTACATGTTAAAAATGGGAACATACTCAATTTTTTGCCTTTCATTTGTCCCTAAATAACTATTAAATATAATTAACAATAGGCCCATGGGCCATATCACTCACCTTAATCACCTTGGCCCATATTACAGACTTTCCCTATATATTCGCATAATAAATTTTGATCCTTTATCATGACCTCACCCTACCCCCGGGGGGCCTTGATTTTAACATATTTGAATCTGCACTATCTCAGAAAGCTGTCATGTAAGCTTGAACTTTTCTGGCTCACAGTTCTTGAGAAGAAGATTTTTTCCTATATTTTCACATATAAAACTTTTATCCCTTATTGTGGCCCCACTCTACCTCAAGGGGCCATGATCTCAACAAATTTGAAGTCAGCAAACTTCCATGTAAATTGGAACTTTTCTGGACCTGTGGTTCTTTAGAAGATATTAAATGACCCCATCCTATTTTTTCATTTGAACAAACTTGAGTCCCCTTCACCCAAGAATGATTGTACCAAGTTTGATTATCATGATGAATTTCATAGTTTTGGTATACAGCTCATCACTCATTATAATCATACCACTACTTGATGTCCAGAAGTAGAAAAAAAGATTTTCTATGATAAAATGCATTTTCAATATATGACCAATCTAGCTCCACCCTGGGACTTGAACCCTAAACCCAGGGGTCAGGAATTTCAGTTTTGGTAAAGGTCTCATTACTTATTATAATCATGCCAATAATTTGACTGCTTTATGCCCAGAAGTAAAGAAGAGGATTTTTGAAGATTACATTAATTTTGATGATTATGGCCACACCCCTCTGGCTCCAAGGAGGCAGGGTCCAGGAACTTGACAACTTTTAGTTGCCCTTGATGTTATATTTAAAATTGGATGAAAATGAATCAGCCACTCCAGAGAAGAAGCTGAAAATTTTCAAAAGTTTACAGACAATTACGACAAAGAAAAAAATGATTACGACAAAGGAAAAACAAACAACAAATGCCCATGTAGTTCACCTGAGTGACTCGGATGACTTAAAAACCAAGTACACTTGTCATGAAATTAAAAGCAACATTATGATTTTTAAGTCTACTAACTTGCACTCAGAAATAAGTCCCTTCATAAATTTTACCTAAGTCAAAGGGATCTTCTGCTGGTTTGACTGGTTCCCTAATCCTAGGAGGGGGAACATCTGGTAGATTGTCTACAGCTGGAGGAGTAGGAGGTTTCTGGGGCAAAGACTCAAACAAAACATTTTCCTTGTTGTCATAGACATTAGGTTTAAATTCTGGAGATTTAGAATTTTCTATAAAAGAAAAGAAAAAATTATAGTATACATTTACATGCATATTGCATATGGATATATTATACAAGGGCAAGTCAGTAAGTAACCAGCCTGTCCCACTCCCAATTGACTGGAATGGTCACAATTTTTATGCCTTGTTTCAATATTTTTATACTTGGGTACAAAATTGCATGTGTATCAAGTCATTCTTCAATAAGATATTGAATATCAAATATGGCAGGCTTTTCATCTATAGTTGAGTACCGTGTTGTAATTTGGTACTTGTATTTAAAAGGTATAACAGGCAAGGAAATACATGGCGAGTTAGCCAATGTTTATGGGTCTTCTGCACCACCTTATGCTCAGGTTAAATTCTGGGCAGGGGAATTCAAATGCAGTAGAATGTCTTTAGAAGATGAAGCAAGGTCTGGATATCCACTGGATGCCACCAACAATGAAATGTGGAACAAAGTTTGGGATCTGGCATATTCTGATCGGTGAATTCAGTTAGAAGAAATAGCACAGGCATTAGGCATTTCACATGGTAGCATTTCAACAGTCTTACATGATCGTTTAGGTATGTGGAAACTAACAGCTCGTTGGGTCCCCAAATCCCTTAGTCATGAGCAAATGGCAACCAGGGCATCAGTATGCAGAGCCTTGTTGGCGCATATTAGGACAAAAGATGATTTTCTTTTGCGTCTGGTGACTATAGACGAGACTTGGGTTCTTTATTATGAGCCAGAGAATAAAGCTCAAATTCATCAGTGGGTAGGGCCGGGGTTCCCCGAGGCCAAAGAAGTTCAACATGCAACCATCTACTTGCAAGGTGATGGCCACAGTATTTTGGGATGCAAAAGGCGTTATTATGTTGGATTTTTTATCCAAGAGAAGTACAATAACTGGAGTGTACCATGCAAACTTGCTAGACCAGCTGAGAATCGCCATCCATGAAAATCACTGAGGTAAACTTTTTAAAGGTGTTTTGCTGCAACAGGACAACACGAGAGTCCACACTTGCAAAGTTGAAATGGATGCTGTAGAGCAAAACAGGTATGAATTAGTACCACATCCTGCCTATCTGTCTGACCTAGCTCCTAGCAACTTCTTCCTATTCCCAAACTTGAAAGAGGATATCTGTGGATATCATTCCCAGTCTGACAAAGAAGTCGTGACAGCAGTTAAGGAGTGGGTCAGTGGAAAGGACCCTGACTTTTTCAGTTCTAAGCTGATGGAACTTGAACACCATTGGTCTAAGTGCATCACACTAGAGGGCAATTACAACGAAAAAGAAGAGGTAGATCTCAACCAGAAATAAGTTAGGATGGTTACTTATTGACTTACCCTTGTACTACTACATTTCAAAAGATTTTGCTCATTTAACTACAGATTCCTAGTATGAAAATGCTGTCAAAAGTACACGTAACTATAAATTACTTTGAAACCTGAGATAAAGCATAAATCTTTCTATAAATTGATAGATTTGTCATGTTTCTCATTTGATCACGTCTGCACAGTATACAAACCTTTGTTGTCATATACATTAGCACCAGTGTCTGACAGATCAATAAGAGGCTGTTCCTTTGGAGTATCATAGACTAAGGACTTGTCCTTCACTGAAGAGTAGACTCCGTCACTGACCTGTAGCCAATCAAAGACAGGAATTCTCACAGCGATGTATCAAACAGATTGCTTGTAACATCCTTGTTTAAATAATGATTACTTCTACTAAAATAATTACATTATTGCAATCTCATTTTCTTGTACAAGTATTAAATTAATATAAAGTGACAAAAACTGTCATGCAATATGGTCGTATCATAGGTGTGTGTGTGTGCACTCTGTAAGTAGAATTTCTAGCCATTTTATGTTATGAAAATTAAAACCACAAAATGAAAGAGACACTACAGCTTATTTTCCACATTTAATCATTAAACACTTATCAATGAAATGATAGAAATCATATCAATGGTGAAATTTTAAATGCACTAAATAAATTTGCTTTCAACTGCATTCTGATCATCCACAATTCAAAGGTTTCTTCATGTTGACTAAACCTTTTAAATCAACATCACACGACTTTGAATGACAGCATGTCAACAACAGAGTGGTTTAATTTAAAGATTATTTAAATACCCCTTATAAAGCCCCACTTGAATACCAACTTTTCAAATATTTAAGTGATTATTAATCATTTAACTCTTGTTTATCCAACATTTAGACTGACCCAATTTTAGTTTGCACCCAAGCTTTATTTTGTACTCTTTTTTTGGCCCAACCCTTTTTCTCAAAACTCTTTCAAAATTCTCAGTCTACCCGCCATATGCTTTCTCTCACTGGATGCCATGATGCAACGTTTACATTCTGTGTGCATGCCTCTAAATACCGAAAGGAGGAAACAATCAATAGTTATTGTATGGACCATTAAAAAGTACTAATTTTTGAAATTTTATTATTTTTGCAAAGTTCATACATTCAACAATGTAACTAAATTTGTGAAAATTGTGGTAAAATTGTCATGTTCAAAATTTTTGCGCAAAATGATTTGTATTGTCTTGCATCAGCATTAATAATTTCCATATTAGTAAACTGACGACTTACACAGTATCAACAGATCCCTCCATACATGAAACATTTTAACATGGTGACATAAAGCCACATTTCTAAAACATAAACATGTTCATGATCATAATGCTTTTATCATGTGAACAGCAACTTACGGGGAGGTTGGAAGGGGGTGTGGCATATTCTGCCAGTGGTGCTTTTGAGGGTGGAGGTGAGGGTGGGCGTGCATCAGGACGGTCATTATAGTACTCATTCTCATCATCTCCCCAAGCATCAGCCTCTGCCAAAGGGCCATCAGACCTGGTGTAAAAATGGTAGTCTTTACACATAACCTCCAATTATATGTAAGCAATGGAGTCTTCACATAATAACCTCCAATGTGACATAAATAATAGATCAAGCCTTCACATAACAAATGTGACATAAATAGTGGGTCAAATCTTCACAATACCTCCAATATGACATAAATAATCACAACCTCCAACGTAATATAAATAATAGATCAAGCCTTCACATAACAAATGTGACATAAATAATAGATCAAGCCTTCACATAACAAATGTGACATAAATAGTGGGTCAAATCTTCACATAACCTCCAATATGACATAAATAATTATAACCTCCAACGTGACATAAATAATAGATCAAGCCTTCACATAACAAATGTGACATAAATAATAGATCAAACCTTCACATAACCTCCAATATGACATAAATAATCATAACCTCCAATGTAATATAAATATTAGATCAAACCTTCAAATAACCTCCAATGTGACATAAAATTGAATAGTGGAGGTTTTATATATAACCTTCAAAGTGATGTAAACAATGGAGCCTGTGCAGTTATCCTTCAAAGTGATGTCAAATTCTTCCATGTACTTGTCTTCCCAAGACCTTGTGGTACAAGTGCTCATCATTTCAACTATCAACTTACAAATAGCCTTCTAAACTGGCAGTAAGCACTGCAGGAACTCGTAGATAGCTGTCAGTTAATTAGTTCTCATTTTGCTGAATTTAGCTAGCAGCACACTGCATATATTTTTCTCATCCTGCGGATTGTCACTTTTTTAAAAGAATGTCATAAAAGTCTTAGATAGTCGAGAGCAAATGTTAAGGTGCATACACATGTTGTCAACTCCTGTAACAACACAAGTTGGTCCAGCAAAGACTACATCCCAACGCAGCAATTCTAATAGAAATACACATTCAATCTAAAAATGATATTTGGATTCGAAGTTCAGGATGATTAAGCATGTAAAGCAATGTGTGTGTTAGATATGAACTCTTGTAGATGTGTGATCTTACAGGATCAGAAATTGCTGCATAGTGGTCACTCTCCTCAAACAAAATACTTTCACCAAAGGGTTGTGTACTGCTTGAAACAGAAAATATCCATGAGTACTGATATCAAAAAACACCGCACTCATTTTTTTCAAATTTAACTCTCTTCAAATAAAATTCATCAATATTCATATTTTAAAATAATTTGTCTAGAGTCTACTAATTACCTGTCTGGAATCTCCATAGCTTTGGGTTGATTTTTGAGATACTCTTTAAACCGCAGTTCAAAAGCCTGCCCAATGGTTGTGATGACGTCTTCAGATAATCCCCCTCCACACTCCAGTACATGGCAAGCGCGCCCATTTACTAGGTCCTTCGCTACGTACGACACGAAATCCAGGGTTTCCTGAAATAAACTTGTGAAACTGAAACTTGTCTGTACAGACAGGTTTAGTGGCATCCATACAATTCTACACAATCAAAATGTGTGGAATAGGGGCAGAATAATTTATTTTAAGGGGGACCTATTCTAAAATGTTCACTACTTTAAGCACATTCAAATCTACTCACTGCATCTCCTCCTGATGCAAAAGAAATCCCTGGCATCTGATGTGTGGCAATTATCTGTAAATATCAAACCAAGTAACATTTCAAATCTTTATAAAAAGAGACATGTATCATGTATAAGGGTCTCTGTGAGAAAATACATATAGACATACTGCATTCTTTAAAATGAGAGCAGATCCAATGAAATACGGCTTGTGACAACATTTCAAGAGTCCCAGACTCATTTTCTACGATTTGGTTTGTGTTGTCCTTGATCACATTTTATGTGGATGTCTGTATTCCATGGCATGCCTTTACTTTTCTACAGAGAATCTTACACTCAAAAACTTATCATATTCTCTCTTGCTTTTTCCCCCAAACTGAAAAAATATTGGGGACCATTTGACAAGATTATCCTTATATTGTATAATAGGCTACGTAACATTTAGTACTTTAATTATTGTGAAAAAATAATTACAACATAATAGACTACGAGACATTTGGTACTTTAGTTACTGTGAAAAAATAATTGTCGTATAAAAGGCTACGAGACGTTAGGTACTTTAGTTATTGTGAAAAAATAATTGCTGTATGCACGCCAGACTATGAAGTTAAAACTTTTTGACCTGAAAATCATTCTCTGATTAAAGGTTTGACATCAATTGGCATATAAAGGACACAAAACTCCCAAGATTTGATATTTTGACCCTAAACTCAGTAGGGGTCATCTACCAGCTTGTCGTAAGTTATATCTACATTCACTCTGTGCAATGAACGGCCCTATTTTAATCTCAAGGTAAAGTTGATATTAACCAATAAGTGTATGTTTCCTGGTTTACATGCATGACTTCATACATTTAGAAGTATTTTCTTTGCACTGAGAATAAGTATTATATAGAAACTTCATACCTTTACTTGGCTAAATTTTTGAAAGTTGAAATTTTTTTTTTTTAAATAAAAATGATTATGAATGGATGGATAACAGATGCCACAAAAAGGGTGATTATAAAAGCTTACTTAACAGAGAGCTCAGATGAACTAAAAATCAAACTGCAGGGTGTTCAAACTTTTGCAAAATATCTTACATTTTAGCTAACTGATGAAAATGAATCATGGTCATAGTTACCTTTCTTTTGAAATACACAGTGCCAAACAAGTTTTATGTGAACCTTGTCGTAAAATACTCAGACAATTTTCAATTGTCCATGTTATCACACAGTACAATCCCCAGATGAAAAAAATTGTTCTGATGACTTGAATTACCTCCCCTGATTCCATGATCATGAGATTGAGACATTCTGTAGAAATTGTTAGGTTGACATTGGAGCCAGCATATTGCAATATTGGTTTTTCACCCAACATCTTGGTCAACTTTTTATCAACCTATTGAAAGACAAAGAAAACTTCAATTAATCCTTCACTGTTGGTTCTGCAATGTGCAAAACATTTTCAAATTAAACTTTAGGAAAAGGTTCTAAAGACCCTGAATCGTTCGCCTTGGACAAAGAACTCAAACAGCCATGGTAAGAAAGAAATGAAATGAAGACTCAGAATGCAATACTTCTGAATTCTTGCAAACCAGAGTCTTAGTCTGTGATTACTTCCTATGAAATAACAGAGCTTGGGTAAAATGAAGACCAAAATTCTGGAAATTCATGTTCTCAACATGAATATCTGATACAATTCACGTTCTCACTAGGAATATCTGATACAATTCACGTTCTCACTACGAATATCTGATACCATTCACGTTCTCACTAGGAATATCTGATACAATTCACGTTCTTAATACGAATATCTGATACAATTCACGTTCTCACTACAAATATCTGATACAATTCACGATCTCACTACAAATATCTGATACAATTCACGTTCTCACTACAAATATCTGATACCATTCACGTTCTCACTACAAATATCTGATACAATTCACGATCTCACTACGAATATCTGATACAATTCACGTTCTCACTACAAATATCTGATACAATTCACGTTCTCACTACAAATATCTGATACAATTCACGTTCTCAATAGGAATACAGGACAGAGAGATGAATAAATCAGCTTATCTCACTGGGTTTACCTTTCTCTTTTTTGTTGTTTTGAGACCTGCTGCTTCACATACTCTGTTGATGGCTTCTCTGAAAAATAAAAACGAAACCATAATCATTCATACCTTTTGAAGAATACTGTAACTGTTAATTTCAAAATTTGTTACTTTCTCCATAAATAACAAATGTATATAGACATGTTACTTCATACACCTAATCTTCCTACCTGGCCAGGGCTGTTCTGGTCTCGAAATCTAAAGATCTCATGGATTCTTTTACTTCAATACAACCAATGTACTAAAAACAGTAAATCAGTAGCATTGTTAAATTGTACAACACATGTAAATTATATCTGCACTGCTAAATAAATCAGTAAATTATCTCTGCACTGGTAAATAAATCAGTAAATTATCTCTGTACTGCTAAATAAATCAGTAAAATAAATCAGTAAGTTATCACTGTAATGGTAAATAAACCAGTAAATTATCTCTGTACTGCTAAATAAATCAGTGAAGTATTTCTGCACTGCTAAATAAATCCGTAAATTATCTCTGTACTGGGAAATAAACCAATAAATTATCTCTGTACTAGAAAATAAATCAGTAAAGTATTTCTGCACTGCTAAATAAATCCGTAAATTATCTCTGTACTGCAAAATAAATCAGTAAATTATGTCAGTACTGGTAAAAAAAAGTCAGTAATTTATCTCTGTACTGGAAAATAAATCAGTAAATTATCTCAGTACTGATCTAGGTCTGAATCCACATGATTTTCAAATGATGGTATGTATTTAAGAAATAAATTTCAATATTGAATCAATACATGAGGGCATGAACTTTGACACTTTACAACAGCATACGTCAAGAAGCTTTATTAAAAGTATGCTGAATGAAATTTATATTTTACGTTTACAGTTTACTTTCATTTCTGTCAGAATAGTTTCAGCCATTAAAATATTTGCACTATATTTATCATGATTCGTATGCATACTATTCGCAGTCATGAGGAAATGGCTATCATTTCAGTTGGCAAAGATATCAAAGGTAAAAACATTGGAAATGGAAAATATTTAGATTTACAAACAACTTTTGCCAAACCAATTTTAAAAATGGAATATTTTCTAACAATTATAAAGCAATTTAAAAGAAAACCCAAGAAGAAAAAGAACCTGTCTATTTGCTTATTGATAGCAGAATAAAGAATGGTACCATGTGACCATGCTTAAAAAACGTAGGTGATGTTTGTTAATGAACACTATATCCTGTTGAGAAAACATATTTTTGTGAATAAAGGAGTCTTTATTCTGATATACCTGTAAGAAACTTGTGACATAACCAAGTGTTCTCAATAATATCATATAATGTTTACCTCTCCACATAAGCCTGTTGTTTATATACTTTGTGTGTGTGCAACTTTCAAATATTACTCTGAAACATTAGCCCTACTGTCTTTATATCTAGATGTGTCATACCTCGAGCTTTATTTATAAATATTTACATTTCCAACAATGTTAAATTGCCTTTGCCAATAAGAATCATGGTCATGAACGCCTAAAATCTATCATTTGAATTTTCATTATGAAAATCAATTCCATTCAATTCATTTCTACATATCCCAAATTGGCATACAGTCAAACAACAGAAAACTAAATGATAAACAAAAAAAATACGAATCAAAGACGAAGAGTTTCTTTTCCATGCATAAAACATTTGTTTATTAATCATTACACTATTGTAATTACATGTACCACTGTGACAGTATAATGCTTCGTTAAACAAATCAAAACTGATCAAAAAACAGGACAGTAAAATACATAATTTATAAGTACAAATATTCCTTTTTCTATTTGGGATAACTGCTTTACAATATCTGCCCATTTCAATAGTCAATGAATGTGCACTAGTTCTTAATTTTGTTAATTGTGCGCATTCACTTATTTTTGAAGGAAAAGTTAAATAACCTTGTAGTTTACATTCACTATAGTGTAAAATCAATTGAATTGCTAACATAGGCACCTACAAGGCTCTACTTCCTTAATCTTTTTTTTTTATCATGATTCTGACATAAATAACACATCAACTGATATCTGCTTGATCAATAAAAGAAGCATTGTTTGCTTTCAGATAACTTGATGCAATAAATAGAGTCCCTCTTTAATTTGATCTAAATATTTCATTTACAACACCATTAAACATTTACATGTATCTATATGCATATGTCCCCTTGATCTATAATATTCCCTTTATATCAAGATTAAACTTTTACATGTACCTATATGCATATGTCCCCTTGTTTTTCTTTTAGATTCATGCGGAACATGTCTTAAAACAATGTCTGTTGAAGAGAGACGTATTTTACCCTCCATTTCAAACTACATGGAAATATAGATATAGTTTTAAAAAATAGCTATAAAAAAAATAATACTTGAGCTAGACAGGATATTGAATTCTAGTGCCTTAAACCAAATACATGGTAATTTTTTTTTTAAGTTTAAGGATCAACTACAAAATTTATTGGTTATATCATTTTATGTATAGAGACGTACTTTTAATTAACTGTCACTTAATGTGTATATACATTTTACACACTCTCTTTCTCAAACTTAGTCCAATACAAACTGTGAAGTAAATTGAATTTGTATTTGTATGATGTTAAGTGTTCACTGTAGCTTGAGTTTTCCTCTCATAATATGACTGTGTGAACTTGAACACGTACATTCTGATTTCCTTCCCTTAATATCCCATCATCCAAGCTACAAACATCTAATTTTACAGCAAAAGAACAAGACAGTTTATTCAAATCTCAGTCAACCTCTCTAGTTTTTAAACTGTCTTGATCCATCAGAGATACAACTCCCAAACTTACCCGGACTCCATAGCAGATCCCTGCCTCTTTATCCAGTTGGAAGTCCGGATGTATCCAGCCTCTGTCTGGCTTGTTCATGAAGCTCCCTGACTTGGACCACTCTGACGACCTCCCCTTCTTCTTATTCCTCACTTCCTTCGATGCCATTCTATTTCACCTTAAAAGATAAAGTTCCCCAGTCATTTTAATATCTACTGTCCAATAATATACCTGTACTGCAATATTTCTGACCATGAAATTGACTGTAGTAGTCCACTTACACACCAGATCTAAATAACCATGAAGGAAGCAACACGTTACACAATCTGTCTTAATACAAAGTTGTGTTACATATCATACACACGAAGAGGACCTCCATTAAAAATTTCAGAGAAATTGTACTTCATAAAGTATGTGCTCCTCTGTGTTTAAACATAGAGTTAATACAATACCTCTTCAGTGCCATTAGTTGAATGTCCCTAATGGCAAATTTCCAGTACCATATTGTATGGACACTCATGTTTACAGTTTACAATAACTTTGCACATTCCCACATTTACCATGTTAACACTAAAATATATACAAGCTTGGACTTTTGATTTTATGAATAATAAAATGGCTTATAATTTAATTTAATCCCGGTAAGAAATTCAAGCACATTTCAGTAGCATGAATTACTTGGAGCTCATAATGCATCATCTACTAAAAATACATCTTGGATCAGATTACTAGCACAAATTGAGGAGATTCACAACCCAGTACTAAGGATATTCACTCAAACATATTTCCTTATGAAACACTTCATAAATGTAACTGTTTTAAAGATAAGGGTGATGTCGTCTTCTCTCCGTAGTATAATGCAGATAAGTAAATGTTCTTGACTTCCTATACTTGAATTATTAATTGCTTGCATAATTACAGTTTATACAGATTTAAATTTGCTCCTGTTTTGGTTTTATGTCCACTTTCATTTAAAATCACTACAAATGATGAAGCCTGTTTTGGGGCCTGGGTTCCAAGTAAAACATGGATTATGGTTGCTATGGAAAAGTTATAATCATTGCTATTTTCATTTTACAGATTTCATCTGCAGAGGAAATAGCAAAAACTAAACTGCAACCAATAATAAAAGCCACTGTTTTAGGGTTTTTAATGAGTACTGTTCTTATCATGCATGTTATTCATACTACAGTATTCACATGATTTAAAAAAGTATAAAAACTTGTTTCTTCCTTTTATTGTAACAGTAATCAGTTATAGGCAATGAAAGGCACTTAGACTTTTCTGGGTATGAAATACAATATAATTACTGTTCTACACTGTTCTACAATGTCATTAACTGACTGAAAAGAGATCATTTTTATGACAAGATATGATTTATTGACTACTTATGAACCCACAAGGAGCAATAATATACAAAGAACATTTAAGATTAGAGATATATACAAAAGACATACATGTGTGACAATACTATTTAGATTGATTGTAAGTAAACAATTAAAGGACTTAGATCTGGTGCAATACATGTACCACTGCTACAGCATATATATTTATATAATAATGTACCAGTGCTACAGCATACAAACCCACACACACACACACACACACACACACACACACACACACACACACACACACACACACATATATATATATATATATATATATATATATATATATATATAATTTTAAAAGTTGATCTTGTATGCATACATGATGTAAGAATTATAGAATCCTTCATAGGTACGACTGTGGGATGTTCCACAGAGGAGACAAGATTCACAGTCTAGGACAAGGCTTTGTTGAGTCTAAAACAGTGAATTATGTTCCAGGAATGGAATTTCCCTATCCCACATGAGTAAATATTGAAGGGTTATTTTTCTCACATTTTACTCACAGTTTAGTGCATTAATTCAGAAAGCTTTTGAGAAAACTGAAATTGATCAAAATTCTCATTTGTATTTCAGTGCAAAAACTAGTTAAATAGGCTGGGCAGAAAGAGCATACTCGAAAATGGTTTACACAGTAAGTGTAAACTAAAAAACCTAAGGTTGTCCATCAGACAGCTATATCAAATTGAAATTTATAGAAAAAAATATATATTTTACTTAATCATGTGATATAAATCATAGAACCTATATGATGCCACAGCAGTTTGAGACAGAAGAATTTCACATGGCTCTCTCACATGCGTAAAATTGACTTCACACAGGTTATAATGTGAGAATAGTACATCAAATATACAACAAACATTTCACATCTATGTATGACACAACATGCCATGCCACGATGCAAAATTTTGTTCCAGTTGGAATTCTGATTATATGTAACTATCTTAAAACAGGGATTGATGTTTACAGTTGCCCGATTGCCTGAGACAAGCGAAAACCCAGTTCAAACAAGTGACACTCGATGCACATTTGCCTGATGAGGCAAGTGATTATTTCAGTAGCTTGATAAATATTTTAAAAAATACAATACAAATCCATACATT
Organism: Ostrea denselamellosa; assembly: GCA_024699665.1. Lineage (NCBI taxonomy): Eukaryota > Metazoa > Mollusca > Bivalvia > Ostreida > Ostreidae > Ostrea > Ostrea denselamellosa. Next base: position 12,450,330 of record JAMZEH010000010.1, read on the forward strand.
ATTCTAATTACAGAATTTTCATTTTTTTTATACTAGCAAAGGCTCATTCTAGTATATATAAATTGTAATGTATCTATCCTATCAGTAAGTCATTCTGAATAAAAAAAATAAAAATTTAATAATATATTTGAAAAAAATGATACAAGAAAAGGCATTGTTTAGAATTGAAGTCAATAAATAGAAAACATGAGTTTCAGACAAGGGTTTAAAAACATATAATAATAACAAAATACAAAAAAGGGTTTAGCTTGTGTCAGAAATTCAATGCTACACCAATTATCGTCAAAACTTTGTATTTTATTGCTGGTAATACAATTTATAGAATTGGAAGCATTTATGCACATTTTTATCGAGTTTTGAAAAACGATCTTGTTCAAATACATGTATCAACACTTTGAAACAAGTTACACCCCTTGTCTGCTATTTTGCAATGCAAAGTTCCATTTCCTTACATTTACCTTTGTAATTTTCTGATCTATAACTTCGACATTTGTTACTTTTTTCATCAATTTCAGTCAACTACCAACTACAAAAATACAACTTGTATGCTATAATTCATAGGTATGACCTCTTACAATGGGGAAGAAGGGATAACTTGAACAAGGGAAAACTTAAAGAAGGGAAATCTTGGCTATTTACCAATTGACATTTGGCTGACCCTACAAAGGGGGGTAATACAATTACTGGTTGATAAGTGCACTAGCATCAAACATGTTTTGGACCACAAAGTTTTTCATTTGGACAAGTTAAAGTTTGAGTTTACTTGCCAGAAGGGAAAGTGAGATAAAAGCTGTCTACCCCTGTAAAACCGTTATAAGTCCTACTATAGTACATGTGCATACCTGTACATAACTTATTTTGGCTATGTCTACATATGACTGCTTAATGGCCGGTCTTTTTTATTTGGGGGAGGGGGTGGTTGGGGTAAATCCCTAAAATTAAAGGGTCATAAGATGTCACTGTTCAAATGTATCATGATGTTACCACTGACATGACATGAGACTTAAAATGTAACAGATTGTCCTTGTGTTAAAACTTAAATGATATAAAGCTACTATAATCTCATCAAGATTCGTCGAGGCTGATGTCTCTTCGGAAGATCTACATACAGCCATGATCGCATGACATTAAAACTGTACTAGATCAACTGCATTTGGCCCTCACAGTTCACTGCAGTAGACAATCTAACTGTACAGCATACATTCACAAATATCATTAGCTACATTATAAACAAATAAAGTAGTACTTACTTTTATCTTATCTGAATCATTCCGACACCAATAATTGTCACAAAATAAAAATAAACACTGAATGACTGATCATGTATTGTTTAAATACGGAAGTGTGTTACTCATTGACACATGCGTCCTGGAGCTGGAGCCTAAGTTGTGAAGAGTTAAAACCATCAAGGTTTAGATCTATAATTTCCGGGAAAAGTCAGATTCGTCCCAAAACACATTGTGAAACCAGTGGCGGGTCCAACACCAGATGATCCTTACAAATATGATCTAGTTTTACAGAAATATGTATAAAAGAACTAAAATATAAATACTGCACTCGGTAGCTTTAGAGGACTTCACCCCTATCCCGGGTTTTCACCATAGACCCATTGGGGCTTGAAGACAGCCTCCACTTTTGCCAGGAACCCAGCCATTTACTGCGTCCTGTTCAGAAATTTTTGTATCCGCCACTGGAAACTTTCCATCAACGAATTTAACAATGCCCTCTCTCCTTTTCAATCTGATAGGAACCTAGATATCAAATCTCACAAATTTCAGTGGGAAGGGGGTGGGGTGGGGGCTTCATTACCGGCTAAAAGTATATCCTAATCACTTTCTATTTTCCAATAATTTGATATTTTTTAGTTTTCCTTTTGCTTTTGTTGTTATTGTTACAAGATTTGAATACATAAATTTTATGATTTAATTTATATATATGCATTATGATATAGGACTTTTGAAAATTAATCAGATTAAACTGTAGTGAATTGCTATGTAAATAATTGCTTAATGTTTGATTGTTAATTTAATATTCTTTCTAACCTCTTGAGACTCACAGCAGGTACTGTCTGGGAGGGAGGGGGTTTTCAAGCCAGCTTCGATATTAATCTTACATTTATAAATGTCATTGTGGGGATCCCTGGTATAAAAGGGGCTCAATTTGCCTCATTGGTTGGTAGACTCGTGATGTTGAAGATGATGGAGGAGAAACAATTGAGACGTGCGCGTGGAGATCTGTTAGTTTACCAAGAGGTTTTGGTTTTTCATGGAAATTTATCAAGTGACACCCATCACTTCACCGAGATTTCTGGTAACTTTATTCAACACTAGTAGGTGCCGGTGAAGTTATATTGTGTTAGCTAAATTATTTAAAAAGCTGCACACCCAAATCCATCATATTTTTCATTTTAGGGTCTTGGCACCAATTTACACCCAAATATTTAAAAGGGTGTTGTAACTCGATGAATTATTTCTTGGAGAACTAACACTAAACTCCACTGAAATATTTACCGAGGTACGAGTTCTGATGTTCAATGAAAAACATTTTTTGCTACAGGTTAATATCTATTATTCAGTTCATTCTCTTATCATTTATGGAATATTGGTGTGTAATTATACAATTAAACTAGGGAATGAAGGAAGTTGGGAATTTATTGTGTTCATTTTGATACTTTCTCGTTTGTGTTTAAATTATCATATATATATATATATATGTGTGTGTGTGTGTGTGTGTGTGTGTGTGTGTGTGTGTGTGTGTGTGTAAATAAATTGTATAAAAGGATAGTATCTATAAACTCGAGAAAATTGAGGCATATTTCATTACACTGGGATCTATTATTCTACTTGCAAATTCAATCCATCCAAAACAAAAGTGGTTTATTTCTCAAAGAAAAACAAATCTGTTTTACCAAGGAAATAGATTGGAATGTGTTCCAGTTCATCGTCATTTAGGCTTATTATTGTCACACAACCTCAGTTGGTCAGCATACATTGATTCCATAGTAGACAAAGCTTATAAAAAAAAACTAAGGCTTTTGAAAAAGCTCAAGTTCAAAATTGGTAGGAAGCATCTGTCAAAATTATATATAGCTTTTATTCGACCTACCCTTGAATATGCTTCCATTGTTTGGGATGGTTGTTCTATTCATGATATCGACAGGCTTGAAAAAGTACAGTTATCTGCAGCTAGAATTGTCACCGGTCTTCCCATTTTTGCATCTAGAGAATCCCTTTATTCAGAAACCGGCTGGCAATCTTTACAAAGCAGACGCTATATTGCAAAAATGACTACCATGTTCAAAATCTGTAAGGGTATCGCTCCAGACTACATAAATGACATTATTCCAAATAAACGTAAGAATATATCTTGTTATGTTATTCGAAATAAAGACCAGTTTTGTGTTCCAAGATGCAGATTAAAATTATTTAAAAAATCTTTCATACCCGATTCGATAAAACACTGGAATTTATTAAATGTAGAAGTCAAAGAAGCCGTCTCAATCAATCAATTCCGCAAAAATGTAATAGGAGAAATGACAAGTCCACCACCATATTTTTCTGTTGGAAAACGATTATTCAGCATTATTCATACAAAACTAAGACACAACTGTATACTTAATTATGATCTCTACGATCGTAATATTACTAATTCTCCCTTTTGTTCTTGTGGACATAACGAAGATGCATATCATTTGTTTTTTGCTTGTAAAAATTACAGTACGGCTAGAAATAAGCTCTTTGATATCCTTTTTGTGCTTGACTTGGTCAATATTGATACAAATCTATTATTGTGTGGTGATATTAATTTACCTTTTCAGACAAATATAAATATTTTTTCTGCTGTTCACAAATTTATAGATAAATCTTGTAGATTCAATTAATCATACTAATTGTTGTACAGTTCATATGTTAAATACATAATTGCACTATCTTGCATGACATTATTGTACTATTTAGGAGAGGGACTGGTAAGTTGTAAGAACTTGTACCAATCCTTTTGATTTAATGAATAAAATTTGTTCAAAACAAAACAAATCTATCTCCAGATTTGCACATACTGGGATTTACAAATTCAGTTGATTTATTGTGTTCAAAATAAATTATCAAATAATCTTTGCATATAAACCACGTTCCCTATTGAAATATGTGTTGACGAGTTAGCTTTGCGTCACACTGAACATTATTGCTTGTCCAGAAATTTAAGACCACCATATTCGTAAAATTCTGGATCTGCCACTGGCTTCTAAAGAGGTCGCTGATCAGAAAGGGGATTCCTACTCCTCTTTATAACATTATCTCTTCAATGTACCAGGTACAGAGACACATATTTCTAAATTGACTAAGTCGATCTTACAATTCTAGGCGTGGAGTCACATAGGGCGATGTTCTCAGTCCGGTTACTATTTAACGTCTATATCGATGATGAATTACAGGCCTCAGATGACAATAAACACAGCACATTCATTCCGTGTCAGAAATACTTCGTTAAACATACAAAGGACTCACAGAATTTTACAAATAAATGTCAAATTAAAAGTTTCATAATTCTTTATAATTAGTTTTATATAGTTTTCAAATTTCACTTCAATATAATAAAATTGGAATAACCATATTGCCACAACGTTTTTCAATAACTTGCATGGATTATGTATGCCAATTACTTTCTTTAACTCTCGGAGTTAATGGGTTTATTTTTATTTAATCTATTTAATGCTTTGTCGGAAATTGGTAATGCTTGCGAAATTGAACTTATTAATAATTCCAAAAAATATATGTATTTTTTTAACGGTTTCCAAGGACGTACCCTAATAATTAAATTAATTTTGTTAAGATTTTCCAATTGAATTAAATATCAATATTTTTGACTCGTTGTATCAACATGTGGATAAGTGAGTGGTTTATCAAGATAACTCTTTCCAATGACGGGTCATTAATAATAATTCGTACCTAAAGGCGTTACGCTGACTGTGTAGAACGGTAATGAAGTGTAAAAAAAAAAAAAAAAAAAAAAAAAAAAAAAAAAAAAAAAAAAAAATTAAAAATATTAGAAAAATTACTAAATCGATAAATGAATGTTAGAAAAACTACTAGATCGATAAATGAATGTTAGACAAATTAATATATATTTTTAAATAGTCATTCTCAAACAAGCGACCATAAACGACCACTTTCGCGTCGCATTATGTTTTGAGATCGAATTCTCGTGTGATTTTGTAGAAACTTAATAATAGACTAATGCGCAAGTGACGACAAGTTACTAAATTTGTATACATTTTGGTGCTTGTATATGGGTCATTTTACATGAAATCCGTACGTCACTTGTTGGAAGGGGTGTCTTTAAGATACGGCCTTTTCTAGTTTCTTTCTATCAACAAATTTGAATCATATGACTGAAGAGAAAAACATGTTACAAACATTGTTCCTGTTTTTTATTTCGCCACATGTCATAATTTGCTGTCGCCAAATTCATATATTAGGCTTAACAAGCGTGACCTTTTTTCTGTGGATTATTTTACAAATTCACTGCGGCTCTGTACAGGGCAATTCATTGTGATTGATTGATTATATACTGTTTAACGTCCCGCTCGAGAAAGTTTCACTCATGGAGACGTCACCATTGCCGAAGAAGTGCTGCAAAATTTATGCCTATGCTCGGCGCTTATGGCCTTTGAGCATGGACAGATCTTTATCGTGTCACACTTTCTGTGACACGGGGCCTCGGTTTTTACAGTATTATCCGAAGGACCGCCCCATTTAGTCTTATGACAAGCAAGGGGTACTGAGGATCTATTCTAACAACCCAGATCCCCACGGGACGGCAATTCATTATGTTTATATTACATACACTGTAATGAATATATACTATGCATAAAAAATGCTATTAGATTGATAAGAACGATATTTGACCAGTTTTATTTACATTCGTTTGACTATCACCTTCTCCACAGTTCATATCGTGATAATTATAATCATATAACACAAGTCACGTGTTGATTAAGCTTAGTCTTCGGATGACCCCCACTCGGTATGTGAAAAATTCCTAGTTTCGTCACATTTCCCTTAATGACATTAACAAGCATTACCAAATTCAGTATTAAAATTTAGAATTTACACAATTAGATTTATATCATAATTTCAAGGTATTGAGTAATTTCTTAAAAGTGGTCGCCATACTACCACCATTTCAAACATACGATGTGATTACCTCGATGCGAGTTCCTTTTCTGTCTCACCAACGACTTACCAAATATCAAGTTACCTTCTCATAGGCGCTCTGGTCGTGGACAATGTTAATAAACACTATATTACTTATCGAGGAAATTCGAATTCTGATCGTGACATTTCTTTTCATTGCATGTGGAGTTAGTTTTTTTCTCACCTGTTATGCTTATTATACACTAGTATGAACAGAAAACTAAATATCATAAGCGTTTAAAAATTGATATCACTCACTGTATACTAAATGAAACAAATACCCACGAAAATGTTTATACTGATGAAAAGCTTTACATTATACATTTAACATTAACACGATACGACCAATTTGGACCCGTCCTACAGTCAATACCCTGGAGTTGCGAAATTCCCAATTTTGGTACATCCTTTTCTGTTTTTCCTAAATATGCTTTTAGTTTTTATACTGTATCAGCAAACTTGGAGAAGTCTTTTAAATGATAAAGACAATAACAATTATAACTTTGGCTCCACCTGAAACATTAAACCCTTACCCCCTAGGATCACGAAGTTGACAATTTTGTTAAAGTACTATCTACTCCTTTTAAACACCTGCAATATCTCCTAAAGTACCAGTAACAATAAAGAAATTATTTAAATGTTTTACACATATTTACTACATTTACCAAGTCTGGCCCCATCCTGGAGTCAGTACCTCTAACCCTAGGGATCATGAAATTTACACTTCATGCTCTACATCATTGAGCATTTAATTTTTCTTACCCACGTGTGTGGCAGAAAAGAAGATTTTTGAAAATTGGTAAGGTTTTAGGCCCTAAGGCCCCAAAGGAGCAGAGTCCTGAAATTTACAATGTCCCCTTTGTCCCAAAAATGTTTCATACCAAATATGAAAAGAATTGGAATAGTAGTTATAATCAAGAAGTTTAAAATAAACATTCAATCGTCAACGCTAGGTGGACACAGACCAATTGCAATAGGTCAAAATGAAATTTATTTTCTATATTTACTTGTGACCTCAAAATCAGTAGGGATCATAAACTCCTTAGGTGTGTCAGTGTACAAAGTTTGACGTCAGTCAAGCCAAGGTTTCTCAAATATTTGTCCTCATACGTCAGGAGCATCCTGGAATCATTAAATTGGTGGGGCCCAATTTTCATGGATACCCCTGTCCCATGAATTTAAACCAAAATGACGAAAGATATGTTTTAAAACTCCTGCGAGAAAGTTGAACACAAGACCTGAAGTGACCCACACAGAAGCTACATAGCAAGTTTCAACAGAAACCCCCAAATTGGCGGATGGATGAAAGTACAGGCATTATAAGAAACGAAGGGGGAAAAAAGTGGCAAAACTACTTATGTTCAACTCAAAAATAGTGCCGTCTTCTCAGAGAATAATGGTACAGAATGTATTAAAGAATCTTATATTTTCAGCACACGTACACGTTTATTATAACCAACAAACTCTACTGTAACAGTGATCTCATATATTTAGATGTTGTCTTGATAAACATGTTGTCTTTAAGATCAGACTCACAATGGAAGTGTACAAGAGTTCTACAAAGGGAAATGACTCGGATGTATCTCGAAACATGCATATTGCTAACATGCATATTGCTAATCACTGACCATAATGGCCCCACCCTGACACCAAAAAAAAAAAAAAACCACTCCAGGGATCATGAAATTTACAATTTTGGTAAAAGATTATCTGTTCATTCCAAATATCTATTCAGTTTCAATCAAGTATAAATAACATTAAAAGATTTAAAAAAAAAAATGTTTTACACAGAAATAATATAAACCATGTTTCCCCCACTCCTTTCCAGGTCAGACCCGTTAAATTTTTGCCGTGCCCTCATGTGTCCTGCTATTTACTATTTATGATACTCTTAACCCAAAGACACTACATACCGAATTGGAAAAGAAGTAAAATGGTAGGATATCAAGAAGTTAAAAACGTTCAAACATTAAAACATATAATCATTGACCATTTTTGCCCCACCCTGATACCCAAACCCAACCCCTAGGATCATGAAATTTACAATCTTGGTAAAGAGCTACCTGATTACTCTAAATATCCATTTAGTTTTAATTTAGTATCAACAGCATTAAAGATGTTAAATGCTTTACACATAAATATTATATATATGTACCAAGTTTGTCTCATCTTGAGAGTAAAATACTTCTCCCCCAACGATCACGAATTTTACAGTTTTTGTACTGGCCTTCCTGCTCTTCATCACTGTGCACTTTATCTAAACTTGCATATGTGCAGTTGTAGAGACGATTTTGAAAATTGATAAATTTTTGCCCCACTCCAGGGGCACAGGAGTCCTACAATGTCACCCTTGTTCAAAAGATGCCTCATAACAGATTTGAAAAGAATTGCAAAAGTAGTTACAATGAAGAAGTTAAAAATGTTCAATTATTAACACATTTAATCCATGACCATTTTGGCCCCACCCTGACACCAAAACCCCTAACCCTGGGATAATGGAATTTACAATTTTAGTAAAGGGCTACCTGGTTACTCTAAATATTCATTTAATTTTAAATTAGTATAAATAGCATTAAATGGTTTTTTTTTAAATGTTTAACATATAATACTATATACCAAGTTCTGCCCTGCTCTGGAGTCAAAACCTCTACCCTGGGGATGTGAAATTTACATAACTGGTAAAGTCCTTCCTGCTCTACATCACTATGCATTTAGTTTATATGCACATGTGCAGTTGTTGAGAACATTTTTGAAAATTGGTCAGCTTTTGTCCTTCCTCCAAGTAAAACTAGTAAAAACTAAGTCTGGTGTGACGAAACTCATAAAAATAAGTCTATTGTGATGAAACTTAAATTTGATCTGTAATCATATATTGGTACACCACAAACAAATTTTCTGTTTCCAAATTCAAAGTATGGTGAAAAAAAACACCTGAAAACAAAAACAGAAGTTCATTCAATCATAAAATAAAGTCCTAACTAAAGTGAAACTTGATCTGTATCTACTCATTAAGTAACCATGTATCAAATTTCTAAGTGAAAGTCCTTATATTTAGCACAAAGTCCTATATATTGCATAATAATCACTCAGCTGTGACGAAACGTACACTTGATCTGACAACATACACAAGTCAACGACAAACACTTCAGCTTCCCGATACATCAAACACGAGACATTAACATAGCGATTGCTTCATTGCCTAACGTTCAGTATGTAGAAGTGAGAATCACAGGTCTTTCCGATATGACCTGAAAAATGGAGGTCTTGTATTGAGGCAGGTGTTAGCACATTAAAGAACCTCACTGCTACAGCTCAAAGCACAGCCTAAATTTGTGGTACTTCCCCTACAGTTGGTGACATCTCAGTATGAATGAAAAATGTCTATTAATGGTCAATGGTGTTTGAGAAGAAAATTTTCAAAAATCATACATATTCTATGTCCAAATTGAGCACCTCCCATCTCTCTGGCCATGATTTGAACTTCAATCTGCAGTACATGAGAATACTTGGATATCAAAGACTAATCATGGATTTTAAAATATTTCCTCATATTCCAAGGGAAATCTTTTTTATTCCAATTATGGTCCCACTCTACCCTACAGATCATGATTTAAACAATTCTGAGTTTGCACTATTAATAAAGTTTACACATAAGTTCTGTCTTTCCTGGTCCAGTGGTTCTTGAGAAGATTTTTAAATGTGCCACTATGCTTTTACTTTTCTTAATTATGTCCTCTTTGACAGGAGTGTGACCTCCAAATCATCTTTACCCAAGGACGCTTTATGACAAGTTTGTTTGAAATTTGCCCTGTATTTTCTGGAAAATAAGTTATAAATGTTCAAAGTGTATGGATGGATAGACAAACAGACTAATGTTGAACATGTGAAGAAAAGTTCACTTAAGCTTTCACCTCAGGAAAGCTAAAAAGAGTGGAAAACAAAGTGGGACAGGCAGACTGAGGTAAGTACAGTCAAGACGAAACCTACTGTCCCCTTCAATTTCACCGGTTAGGGACTAACAGTATAAAAATAAAATTTTTGTGCATGTATGTCAAAGACTAAACACAACCACACAGTTGCAGAGTAATGCTTTATTACACACAGAACCTCAATTTGTTATAATTTAAAATGAATTCAATTTCAGAGCAAAACCCAAATTAAAACATTTCTGCCTAAATAATCTAATTTAAAATTACATGAGAAAAAAACCACCAAACAGTTACCATGACAATACCAAAGTCTATTTCCACTGAAGTGTCCAGACTGTGATCCAATGATTTGATATCCCTTTTATTTGTAGACAGAGTGACACAAAGCTCTAATAATCAATACATACAATTAATAATGTATACATGTAAAGCATCTAATTACAATTGATTACAGATCAAAGAATTTTTACGTAAAACTGAAAGGGGAGGCACAGTAAAGTTTGACATTCTATCAAACTCAAAATGCTGGTCCTTTGTTTTCTCTGAAGTCCTGACCTATCAATCATTTCAATTTGTTTTTAGACCAAATAAAAAGTCTTTGCAAAGATGACAAATCACAAAGATACTACTATTCATAAGTAACTGTATCATAGATCCACTTCACTCCACCAAAGTAAAATTACGAAGCAAGTTTTACTACTAGACGGTTAAAAAAAAAAACCCAAACAAACACAGAAACTGAATATAGATACAATAACAAATAATGATGGCAGTTACAAAAATTACAGGAAAATTGACAATCAATTTTGTGAGATGGCTGTCTGAGAGTGGAAACATGGCTGTATCAGACTATAACACAGAATCATCTCAGTCTAAAGATGTAGTTACATGCCAACTCTAACATTTCATCACTGTAAACACAATCTAGCCGGCAGTGTCTTGTCAGATGGATCTCCTGGCCTAGCCTCATACTGCTAGGTCACACCCTTGTTTGAGTATATACCTGTCTGAGCTTGTGTGACTTGCTTCAGACTGGAGTCTGCACACCTGTTTGGGCTGTTTGTGGTTAGAGCACTTGCTTTGAGCAAGCGTTCAGCACCAGACAGAGACTGAGGGGTGCTGCTTGGTGACTCAGTGTGGGTAGACTTATTGCAGTAAGGCAGGCAGTTCCTCATATTCTTAGACACTGCTACATGTCAGTTTCAAGTTCTCAATACATTTTGCATCATTGTTATTTTCAGTTAAGAATAAACTCTGCCATAAAAGAGTATGGCGATTTTGGTATCCTAATTAAATGGACCCTGTGACAACTGTGATGCATAGAACATGCGGTCACCCTGGTAGGTGGAGTCTTGGGACAGCATGCCATCTGCTTGAGATTTGAAGTCATCCGCCAAGAAACTGTCCTGTAATAAAACCAGAACTGCAACTTAAACATCAACAGTGCTGTATTTGCTGAATATAATGCACATTTGTGTTTAATATGCATCCCTTACTTGGGTTTGAAAATTGGGTGGAAATGCAGATTGTGTGTTTAATACCCAGCAAAATTTTTACCATCCCATAATTGTCACTGGATATTTTGTGGAAATAACATAAATTTTGAAAAGAGCACATCAAGAATTTGCACATTGCACAGCAAAACTTCTAGCTAACGGTAGTTCCGACTTTATACATTGAAGTAATCTTCACTGAATGATACTAATTTGAAGAAAACACGAGATTTTTTCAAAAAAAGTTAATAAGACTTGATCTTTTTTTTTTAATTTACAACTTTTAAAAATTAAGTAGCCAATGTTATAAAAACAAAATATGGAATAAGTCTTTAATATCTTGTCATTAACATACCACCCATTTTGCGAAAAATAATGTTCAGATGTGTGATATACATCCCTTGTTGATGAAGCCTATATATGTAAACAATGGTTTTATTGACAGGTGCCTCAGAATATTGTGATAATTATATTATGTATTTTGTGTAAGAAGAAAAGTCATCCTAGTTCTCACTCAATGCTTTTCATTACGCGTGATGTAAACATCTCGTAAGTTAATGTCAATAATGGTGACGTACAAGATGATAAATAACTCCAGCTCAAATGAAATTCAATTGGCTGTTTCATAATAATTTGAAATTACAAATTAAAAGTTGACCCCCTTTTATGTTTCCTACAATTTTATGTCCCTGCAACACTATATTTTTAAGATAAAGTCATTCCAAGTTCTCACTCAATGCTATTCATTAAGTATTGTGTTAACATCTCTTAATATCGATAATTGTGATGTACAAGAGGACAAATATTTCAATTGGCTGTTTCATAATAATTTGATATTTGCAAATTATATCTAAAATCCACCGATGACGTCATTTTTTTGGTTGGTTCGAACGCTCCATTACTTTTCAGGAATGGAGAGTTTCAAACAACAAAGGAATTTAAGTATTCTGTGTACTTGAATTTTATTTTGTTCTATTATCCCCAACTACCCTTTTCCATATGAAATTTGTATGAATGAAATGCAAAATATATCTTAGTATTTTATTATGAAAAATAACTACACACACCTGGGTTCGAACAAAAACCTGTGTGATTCTTTCCTTTAAAGACAGATGCTCTACTCACTGAGCCACTTGGACAGTTGGCCGTAATGCAAAAGATTAAAAACAGTATCTTAACATAGTCCAATACCTTATATATGAAGAAAAAGGGTAAAAAATAGCATTTATTTATTGATAACATGTACCTATTATAAAGAAAATTTTAAAAAGTTTCCCTAGTAAAGGTGGATTTTAAGCAGGTCAAATATACTTGTGTCACTGCATTCCCCTTTGGGGCCTAGCTCCATTTCTTTTAAGGAATGGAGCAATACTTGTACATTAATCCTTACGTAAACCCCTTTAATGTTTTCTACAATTTTATGTTCCTGCAACACTTTAATAGAGATCTACCTCCATTTCTATGAGAGAGAAAGAGGGAGAGAGAGAAGAGGGAGAAAAAATGCATCTACTTTATATATAATGTTATATGTTTGCGAGTCAAATAATATTGAGGTTTGTTGAACTTAAAGATATGCTTCACCTAAAAAAAAGGTCAAAAACCTATAGTGGTATATAATATGCACCCCTCTCAAACAAGAAAAAATTCTAGAAAACAAAAGGCCCACAGTCCTTACTGGTCACCCAAGTATTAGTTAAAGGTATCACTTGCCCCAAGGGCTACAAAATCTAGAAAAAAATTTCCTGTTCTGAATATCTCAGCTAAATTCTAATATTTAGTTAAAGTATGCATATGAAAATATAGCACAAGTATGTTACATTAATACCATTGTTGTAAGCCACAGCTGAAATGTAAGCTCCTATCCCTTTTCACCCGTGTCTTTCTGCATGAAAATTTTCTGGTTTCTCATAAATATACATGATGAGCATGATGTACTTCGTTTACTAACAGAATTCACCCAAGGATATTTGTAATAAGTTTTATTGAAATTGACCCGTTGGTTCTGGAGAAAAAGATTTTTAAAATTTGTCAATGCATTTTTGCTTTTTCGCTATTATCTACCCTTGGAGAAGGGTGCTGCCTTCCATTTGAACAAACTTGAATCCCATTGACTAAAAGATGATTTGTGCCAAGTTTGGTGGAAATTGGCACAGTGGTTCTGGAGAAGACTGATTGATTGGATATTGTTTAATGTCCCGCTTGAGAATTTTTCACTCATATGGAGACGTAATTATTGCCAGTGAAGCGCTGTAAAATTTAGGCCTATGCTCGACACTTAAGGCCTTTGAGCAATCTTCATCGTGCCACACCTACTGTGACACAGGGCCTCAGTTTTTGCGGTTTCATACGAAGGACCACCCTATTCAGTCACCTCTTATGACAAGCAAGGGGTACTGACTACCTATTCCAACCAGTGTTCTGGAGAAGTGGAAAATGTAAAAAGTTTACAAACAGACAACCAGAAAATCTCACTTGAGCTTTCAGCTCAGGTGAACTACAAAGGAAACTTTGGCAAACCTGAGAAAGTTCTGGCTGGGAGAGACCAGACAATCCTGGCTGGCTCATTTGGAAGGGCTGACTCATGGACATAGGGCCTTGTGTGAGCGGTCCCTGGGAGAATGGCTGGGATACATCCTGAAATCAAAGTTTTGATGATGGATAAAATACTAGTACACCACTGTCAGATGACATCACACTGAACTCATCATGGTGATGCAAGCATCGTACCTCACTTTGACATTGTTTGAGGCATTATTAAAAGGAGACTCAAACTTGAACTGTATGTAACCCAATGTTGTATGTTTATGTATAAATTTTCAAATTAATACATGTAGCTACATTTCCATAAACCAAAAATAAGCCAACTAACCCAAAAACTCAAACTTGATATGTAACTCATTGATATAATTTCATGTATACATTTTCATTTCAAAAATTGCAGGGATAGCCAGAAAAAATCTAGAAACTGTTAAATCCCTGTAATTTTCGAAGTTAAAGGTCCATAACTCTTTGAAAGCTTGATCAGAACCCACTGATATAAGTTCATGTGTAAATTTTCAATGCAATAGCTGCAGGGATAACCAAGAGTCTGGAACACTGTCAGTGCATGGATGGTGCATGCCCACAAAGGCTGACTACTATGTAGGGCTCCTGCCTATAAGCTGGCGCTAATTAATCATAATGGAAAGATTGCGTTTTACTATTATGCTAACTTCTCCTCACCTGACTAGCCTGGCTCTGACTGTTGCCCTGACTGTACTGTGAGTTACTCTGCTGGGATTGTGTGTTACTGTAACGAGGAGGCTTCTGTCCCCGGCGACGCCCAGTGCCCCTGTTAGCTGGAGCATTTCTGTTACCTGCTAATTCACATTCATATTGTTAAGTCTTGATAGACATATTTTTTGAAGAACATATCAGTAAACAACAGCGAGCTTGGAAGATCTTAAGAATTCAATACATACCCATTGGCATTTGCTGTCCATTGAATGGCTGTGGCATGGGTGGCATAAACATATTTACTGGGACTGGGATGTTCAGGGCAGGACCAGTGTAATGTCTCTCTGGACCAATGTAACTCAGCTGGTCGTGAGTGCGAACCACAGGCTCATTGTAACCTCGATCTGGAATAATAGTTTTGGTTTGAATACAAGTATTTACATGACTATCATATCAATGTCAAATAACAACTTCCAAAGTTGAAGATAATGAAGAGTCTTACTTCTGTCATACACACTTCCTGGGATCATCACCTCCCTGGCATCAAACATGATGTTGCTCATAAATCGCCCTCCCTACAGAAATTACACAAGTAGAAAAAATTTCTTGCATTATATTGCTTCATCGTTTAATATATACATGTGTAGATTATACTGAATGAAACTGACACACTACATGTCAAGTACATTTATTGTTTTATATGTATGATTATGTTGATTTAATAAAGCTGCATTATACGGTGAAGATATTTACCGGGTTGGATGTGTTGACCAGTTTGCGCGGCTTACTGAACTGAATCATGCTTTCCTTCAAATTGTTCAATGGGCCTTCCACCAAGCACTTCTGCTCCTTGTAGTAAGTTAACAGGTGATTCCATAGGGGTTGCTGAAACAAAATGAATTTAAATTTAACCTTAAACTACAAAAAGTTATAACTAATATTTTTTCATTGCTCTAACACTGTGAAATACATCTGTATATGTGTTTTAAATTTAAAATCTTATTAAATTTATTATCTCAGTAGATTTAATATCTTGTGCAATGTCCTTACCTTTGACAAAACTTTGGGATTTCCAACAATTATTATTCCATACCTAAAAAAAGCACAGATGTTCAACTTACAGTACAAATATATGAACCACATATATTGGTTTTTTTTCTCCTAGTAAAATTTGACAATTTTCTAGTTCATATATATACAAATAATTTTAGCAGAATATGTTTAGGTGGACAGAGTTCCAAAACATAAATCTGATAAAGTAGTGGTGTTAATAACTTATCTGTAAAATGTTTTACTGTGTCAGAAACAACTGACATAAAAAAATTACCTGTTGTTTATTTACCTCCAAAGCTGAAGAATGCTACATGTGTACTGTTGACATAAAAAAAGTTATCTTTCTTGTGAAAATTTGTACTGTGCTTTTCGAGATACATCTGGGTGCAGATTTAGATATTAAGAGTTTGGTGGTATGATACTAAACAGCTAAAATAAGCCAAAATTATCAACCTGCAGAAAAAAACCTACTATACAATATGCATATTCCATATACAATTAAACTTCACAAAAGTAAAATGAATCCATGTTACATTTTGTACATGTATATTCTGTTCACTTACCTTGCTCGAGTTAAAGCCACATTAAGACGCCTTGGATCATTCAGAAAGCCAATTCCTTGATGTTCATTGGAACGGACACAAGACAAAATTATGAAATCTTTCTCTCTTCCTTGGAAGGCATCCACACTAGCAACCTCAATCTCCTATTAAAGAATTTTTTTTCTATTACATAAAACTTATCTACTGATATATATATCATATATATATTAAATATATATATATAGATATTTATATATATATATAGAGAGAGAGAGAGAGAAACAAAAAAAACACAACTTGTTATTGTGGAAAAAGAAATTGTAACTGGTTTGAGATTATTCGTTTACCTGATATAATTTCTTGTTCAGGGATCCACTGTACTGCATGTATTGTACAATGTAAGCCCTCTGTCCTTCATATGGTGTGATGATACCGATTTGCTCCGGCTTCACATTGGATCTCAAAAACCTTGTTGCAATCTTCTCCACATTTGCAGCCTCAGTCCTGAAAATAACATGTACTGGTTTAAGTCAGTCTATTTCAAAGAAAACTGCTAACTGACACACAGATATTTGCACCATCCAATGAAGTACACACTATACAAAGAATTACATGATAAATTACATAATAACTGAGATGTGACGAGGAAGTCCTTTTAAGATGATAACTCATCATAATAAGAACACTCATAAATGAAAAAGTAATCAAATGTTATTGATGAAATATACATATATACCTATTCAAGTAAGAAGTTCCAGAACTCGAAATTTCCTCTTGACCAGATGTTGTGTAGAAAAACATAGGCTTGTCACCTTGAGGCCAGGGAATGTCAAGTCCTTTCCTTGTGCGATCTCCTACATTAAATTGACATTCATTTCGATTTGCTTTCAAGCACTTAACATTTAAATGTAAAGGAATTACACATCAGATAAATTGGATTTTGACTACATGTACTACCTGGAGCAACTCCATTTTGTAAAGATCCTTCATAGAAGATGTTGGATGGGAAAGCACTAAGAGCTGGGTGCATTCTGTACTGGACCTGCAGACGAATGGGTCTGATACCCAGCACCACCAAACGTTCAAACAGAGACTGAGACAGACCAGCACGGGCTGCCTTCTTACACATCACCACAGGTCCCAGCTGGCAATGGTCACCCACCAGAATCAGCTACGAAATAGAAAAAAAAACCAGAAGTTGATTGCTAACATAGTATATCCACGTAGCATGTAAATGTGTATGTAAAGGTACTAAACGAGTCTGTGTTTTCTTAAAAGAAAGATAATTTTTACCTGTCTACAACCCAGCACTACAGGGATCATACACTCTGGCTCAGTGGCTTGTGTGCTCTCATCAATCAGCACTGATCTAAACTGCATCTTGGCCAGCCTGGGGTCTCCAGTTCCCACACAAGTACAACAGATCACATCTGCATGCTGAAACATGGCAGTAAATATTTTCAAACTACAGAAATATTTGTAACAACTAACTAAGTTTCCAGTACCAAACTACAGTTTGATTCTTGACCTTTGACTTTGTGATCTCAAAATGAATGCATGCCATCTACTCCTAACGTAGAACCAGTGCACCAAGTTTTATGTCTGTTAAGCAAAGTACAAGATATTACGTGGGTAATAACTCATAGTTTGAACCTTGGCCTTGTGATCGGAAAATCAATAGGGGTCATCTACTCTCTAGGGGCAACCACTTAACCAAATTTGGTAACTGTCAAGCAAAGAATTCTTAAGATATTGAGCAGACAAGACTTGATTTACAGACCGACTAACAGGGGCAAAACAATATGCCCCTCTTTTTCAAAGAGAGACATAATAAGGATTAACAATCAAATAAATCATTGATTTCTTTGGTCAAAAGAATGCCCCAATACAGTATAACCTGCGAAACATTATTATTATAATTTTTCAAAATATACTTGGCACCAACACCATGGGGAACGTGTGGATTAAGTTTGATGATCCTAGCTTTATCAGACATTTTTTTTTTATGATTACCATGAAAGTATGACCTTGAGAAATAACAGGCTTTCTCTCAACATTGGTAACATGTGTACTACTTTTATTATCCTAACGATGGTAATGTTTCTATAAAAATGAACATTTCTTAAAAGGGACATAAAACAAAAACCTACAAAATTACCCATGCAAGTATGACCTTGACCTTAGGAACAAAACAGATAATACTATGTCCCATATTTGATTATCCAGTGTTACACATAGTGTTTTAACCTGAACCACAATGGTTGACAGATGGACAGGAAAAATGCAGACTCACAGTGCCATCATAACATAGTACAAACCAGTCTATGATAGGTGTATTTATAAAACAGTTACATTATGACATGCATTTTTCTTAAAAACAACTTATTTTTTAAAAGTTTAATGTATTTTTCTACCACGAGCTTTTGCTCAACATAATCTTTCTTGCACTTTCATTTCTAACAATAACTAGTTGTTTCTATGCAAATGTCAATAAATGTTACATGTATTCGACAGAAGATCATCATTTTGAAAATCTGCCATGTAAAAAAAACTTTGTATCATAGATCCAAAAGAATAATAAGCTTTCAGCATATTGTTGTTTCACTGATGAAATGCATGTATAATTTGGGTCATCAACCTTTTTCGTTATCCCTACCTGTAAAAGCTCCTTTTCACACTGCTTCTTCAGAGACCTGTATCGTTTCTCATCAGTCGAGGACAATTCTCCCGTCTCATCCTTCAGCTGTTGCAGCTTTTGTAACTCAGGAACACTGAAATGTGCATTTACATGTAAGTGACTATTAGTAGTTACTATTGCTCTTAATACTCTGTATGTGTGTGTGTATATATATATATATATATATATATATATATGATTGATTGATTATATATAGTTTAACGTCCCGCTCAAGAATCTTTCACTCATATGGAGACGTCACCATTACCGGTGAAGGGCTGCAAAATTTAGGCCAATGCTCGGCACTTATGGCCTTTGAGCAGGGAGGGATCTTTAACGTGCCACACCTACTGCGACACGGGCCCTCGGTTTGTGCGGTCTCATCCGAAGGACCGCCCCATTTAGTCGCCTCTTACGACAAGCTAGGGGTGCTGAGAATCTATTCTATTCTAACAACCCAGATCCCCACGGGCTTATATATCTGTGTGTGTGTGTGTGTGGCTGCAGCAAGTTTCCACAGTACAACCTACCTTTCCATATTTCTGATCTGATTGTGAAGTGCCAGGAAGGACACTGGTGAATCAATGGCTTCTCTGCTCTTAGCACATAAACGTACCACCTGAGTAAACAAGAGAGTAGCATTAAATATTTACAGGTAAATGTCAAAATTTTCACAGTCCATCAAACTTAAAGACGTCACAAAAGTCGAAGTAAATAAAGGTAACAATTTAGCTGCAAATATACAGAATTGTCTAATCAGTATAAGTGCTGTCATATTTTGATTCTATTACACACTGCACTGAACTTTCTGATAACAGTAAAGTGATCTAACTTGTGCACTAACACAATGAAAAGTTTCCGATTTCCAGTGAGCGACGACGGGAGCCGAGGTTATGACATTGATTGTTTGTCTCCAATTTCAATGAAAAAGATTGACACAAATTTTTATAAGTCATAGTGATTAAGAGTGCAAAAATTATAGTAACTCTGACCTCCACTATTTATTTTTACCAAGTATAACATCCAATCTGTTCACGACTCAAAGAAAGTGGAACTTTTTCAAGCTTAAAGAGCAGTTTATGCACAGAATCTGATATGCTCTGTCTAAATAGGAGCAGCTGGCATTTCTGCCTTAATCTTTGAACAGACAAACCTTCAATCCAGTTTTGTGAATCTTTTCAGTCAGTTGGTCCACTGCAATGTTGGAGGGAGCACACACCAGTACTTGTCCATTGTTCTGTTTAGCAAGGTGATACACAATGGTAGCTGAGGTCACCGTCTTACCAGTTCCTGGGGGACCCTAAAACAAAAAGACAACATTAACCCTCTGTTCTAGTAAAGGTTGCATATACCAAATATTAGTCTCTGTATCTTAATTATGTTGCTTTGTACCTGAATTAGACTTAGAGGTCGTTGAAGGACAGTCTTGACAGCATACACCTGGGAGTGGTTCAGTTCTGGAAGGTTAGGGACACTGAATCGCTTGGGTAACTGACACTTAATCACAACATCTTCCACTTCATGTCCCAGAAGCTTGTGATAGATATACCCCCACACAGAAGTTTCATCCACAGCAAATGTCTTCAAGGCTGCCTGCATCCTGTGAAAATATTCAACCAAATAGTAATATTCCAAAACTGTCTTTATAGCACATGGATGTTTTGATGCAGTATATATGTACATAGAAAGAGAAACATAACGAATGTTTCTACCTGTCAAATGAGGTTGACTTCCACACAAAATCCACCACAAAGTTGTGTGTGCACTCAGTCGGCACACCTGCATTGCTTTTCAATTCAATGGCAACTTCATCGCTATGGTCTAATGCAGATCAGGAAACTAATATGTTTGTTTCTAAATTTTCATTTTCAACACCTTATATACTATATACTTGACATGAACAATAAATACAGTTACTTATACTTGTTCAAGGAATTTTGAAATGTGAGGAATTTTCAGTGAGGATACTGTCTGGAATTTTAATGACATGTCCTACTCCTGACCACGGCTTGTGCAATTCTCCCTGGTAACGCAGTCTCAACTCATCTCCATGCATCAACTTCATCTCTGTAAAATTCATTTTACAATTTACATACAACTTCATCTCTGTAATATTCTGTTTGTAATTTATATAAAAATGTGTCTCTGCAAATTTCAGCATACTTGTCCAACTAACATACAACTTCTGCAAGTTCACATATGTATCTACAGTAATTCAATATTAAGATACTACTTTTTCCATCACAATTTCTCCATACCATCATTAGCCTTTGGCAGGTGGAAATACGCAATCCTTTTCTTGTTCAGACCAACATCCCAACGTACAACAATGTTGTCCTGAGTCTGGGATTCCTTCAGTTTTTTGTCATAGTCAGCCTCCAACTTCACCAGTGGTCCAAAGATGTTCTGGTACTGGTAGGCGTCGTCATATCTGTAGTGGGTCATTTAAACACAAAGTATATTAAGATGGATTTCATTTCATGTTTGTAGTTACACTTCTTTTGTAGTTGATACAAATCATAATCAGATCATCCAGTTCTTTTCCACTTAACCTTGAAAGGTCATACTAATCATATGGATACTGGTCGCTTTAAAGTTTCAATTAAAATGATTTACGTGACAGAACCAATTCAAAAATGACTTTGGATCATTACTACTACTACCCTCTGATCTTGTTCCAATGTTCCAAAAATCTTATGATCAAACAACTGTTTCCAATTTTTTTAAAACCATGAAATTATACTTTATTATTTGATATCTGAATCACCTTAACAACACTTGGGTGGGTTCTTCATCCACCCCTGGCTTTTCTAGATCCTCCAGTGTGGCCTCTGGATTGTCCTTCCACAGCTCCTCTAGTTTGTTGATCTGCTGAGCTGAGATCTGTCTACTCCTCATCTGTTCCTGGTCAGAGGGAACCTTTACAAGCCAAGACAAAAACTGCCTGTCTTGTATCAAGGGCTGCCACTGACTTGGGTCCCTTAAAACAATCACAGAGTACTACTGTGTTCTTATTTAAAAAATATATTTTTATTTTTTAAAGTACATGAGAAAAACTGCAATGCTTTATGCAAATATAATTCATGAAGCATGTTCCCACTTCATGAAAAGTATGTAGCATAAGGTGTTGCTGTTAATACCCTTGTGTATTTTCAAAATTGAAAATTATTTGTTTTACTTTTCAATTTCATTTCTGTCAAAATATTCCAAGCCATTAAAATAGTTGGACTATATTGATCAAGATTCGTACCCACATTGTTCACATTCATAAGGAAATGACTATTATTACCATTGGTGAAGATGTTGAAGGTAAAAAGATTGGAAATGTAAATATTTACAATTTAATTCAATTCAACAATATTAAATGAAACTTTTGTGACAACTGACTTTACATTGTGGTACCAGCTGGTGAAAAAGAGAGAGTATACCACTCTATCTGATGATTATGCATGTACAGGTGTACAGATTAATCAATATTTACTTAAAAAGAATGATATCCTTGAATTTCTCACCAGTTCATGTCCTTCAAGTTGGTTAGAGTGGCACAAGGCTGGCGACAGAGAAGAACCACTACAGAATCTGCCTTGGCAGGGATGAAGCCCAGCAGGAAGACATTCCTACAGCCACAGTTATAGCACTCCAGGACAGTCTCTCCCAGGGGGCCATCTTTATGCAAGGTCACTTCCTTTGCCTTTGCTCTCACAAGATGGTTGATGATGTGACTGTAAACAAAGCAAAACATTAATGAAAATAATTCTAAATAAATTCACATAATCCATCTACTCACAAATACCATGATAAAATCCAAGACCTGAAGGGACATAAAGGTGTCCCTTCAGGCGTTGAGTGCAATATCATATACATCATTGGGTTCTCAATATATTCAGAGGGCAGGTAAATTAGAGAAAGTACGAGAAGAAATGTTTGAGTGCCACAGGAGACATTCCTCATGTTTAAGTACATAAATAAAGCATTACAATCATTTGTAAAATGTCAGCAAAATGTATTTATTTACATACAAAGAAACAGAGAGAGAGCTTGGGCTCAAGTTGCTTATTCTAACAAGTTCATACCTGTACCCTCCTCTTGCTAGATAATATCCCCTCAAAACAAGTTACTTTACAAAGGCCATAATAAATTGAAATTGCAGACAAATAATGCTGAAAAGAATATAACTGCTTCAGAGTGAGGCCACTTATTTATAGAAATTATATTTTCTGTTCAAATATGATGTAACAATTATACGGTATTAACTGTTTTCAATAATGTCTAACAATTCAAAAATTCAATGTAATATGTAGAAACATTATTGGAATTCTGAAAAAGATTCAATTCCCAATGAATGCTACCTTGCCTGGGTTCCTTCACAAAATAACCGTTATTTTCATCGAGATGCACACGCTACTTTTGTTTTGATTGAGAATTGGGATCGGGATTACTGAAAACAAAACTGGAAATAGTCTGTGTTTTTGGAATAGGAACCGAACCTTGACAATGTGCAATCCAATTTAGTATTTATCAGTTACTACTGATCTGAAATAAGGATTCTTGGTGAAACTACAAGACTATAGATATAAATGAAAACCAAATTTGAGCAGGCTATTTTGTAAGTACTTAATGATATCTTGTGACACAAATCTGTTTCGTAGTAAATCCATCCACAAATAATGAACTATTCTTGCCAAACAATTGTTATTTAGCTATTGAACAAAGATGCAATAATAAACAACAACATCAACAACAGAAATGGTATTGTGCCTTTCAAATATCAATTAAATTCAATGTTTCAGAAGTCTTGAATCATAAGAAATGTTCAATACCAATAGGCACTATTTGATTTTGCCCATTGAGATCGGACAGGCGGGGTAGAGGCAAAATTTTGCATGATCACTAGAAGGCTCTCGAGTAAGCTCAACACCTTAAAAATCTGTAATTTAAAAATAATATAAGACCCACAGGACTTCCTGGTTACCTGAGTACCATAGCCCATACATAGACCATACATTTAGTTTCTTCTAGCACATCTCTGAGAGTAAATAGTTTCTAAGATTCAGTACAATTTAACTAGAAAGCCAAATTGACCCCATCCTAGAGACTGAACCCCTGACTAAGCAGCCATGAATTTCACAATTTAGGTAAAGGACTTCAAAGACGTTTTAAAAACACATTTGGGTTTTCTTCCACAAAGGAAGCTGAGATCATAAATTTCACAATTAACATTCCTCTTATCCTAATGAACCTTCAAACCAAAAACAGTGACCACTGACCTTGTAGTTTTCAAGAAGTTAAATATGTAAAATTGTTAACGGATGATGACAAACGAAGACCAACGACCATAGGTCACTTGAGCGACTCAGGTGACCTATAAAAAAAAAAATGAAAGAAAAAAAATTCAAGGAAACTATAAATAGTAAATAGTCCATCAAACACAAGTAAATCTCACCTTCCCGAAGTGTTGCCTCTTCCATTACAAAACCATTTTTTGGTGCTGTTACAGAACACCACAGATGCTGGGTCATGTATTCCACAATACCTGTGTGTATAATTATACTACTTTATAATCTGTTGCTGCAAAAAGTGATTATATACAAACTTATCTTAAATGATATTACATTTACAGTGACTTCAACATAAACATGATAAACTGTGTATGAATTGTTGGTGAATTATATACTTCAAATGATACACAGCAACAGGATTCATCTGCCTGTTTTGGGAAACACCACTCTGGGCATGTTGGGGAAAATGGAAAATTTAATTTGCAATATAATTAAATTAGGGGAAATTGAAATTTTTTTTATTGTTTCCAAATATATTTCCATTGACTAGGTTAAACAACTTTCTATCTTTGGTTACAATACAATATTCCATTGAACCAATAAATGTGATCAAACTACATAAAGCAAGACCAAAAAAAAAATTAAAAAAAATTGAAGTTTGTAGATCAAACTTCTTCTGTGAAATAAATTCAAAACTACTTATCAATCTTTAAATATGACTGTATCAATAATAACAATTTTTTTTTTTTAATTTCATTTTCATGAAGTATCTTGTTATCCCATTCTACAATGTAGTAAACAATATTCCTTTTCCCATGATTAGACTCCCCAAACAAAGTGCACAATTTCTATGATTTATTTCCACTCAAAATCCGCTGATAATACATTTTGTCTATTTGAAATGACTCATAATTCTTTCCTAATAACTCTGAAGTCGATTTAGTGAGGGGAGATACTTAATGAATGTACATTATAACACATTAATTAACTGAATGGAGAAAATTCAGATTTATAGAAAAGTTAAAAATGTTTTTGAGTGTTTCAGTAAACAAATTATAGTAAGTACTGCTAAATGATTTAGAGAGAGTAGATTTATGGATGAATAGGATTCAAAAGAATAAGCATAAAAAGGTTCTGTTTACTAAACATGCTAGATTTGGAAACACTAAGGCCATTTCAAATTAGGAATTTACCTTAAATGAAAATAATGATAAATTCCCAAGTGTATGCACTCTGTAATGTTTACTTATCTTACTCATTTTATCTTATTTTTACCACCTTTACACCATTTCATCTGTATTTTCACCATTTTATTTGTATTTTTACACCATATCATCTGTATTATTACCATTTTTACCCCATTTTATCTGTATTCTTACCACCTTTACACCATTTTATCTGTATTTTTACCATGTTTACACATTTTTATCTGTATTTTTGCCATGTTTACACATTTTTATCTGTATTTTTACCACATTTAGTTCATAAAACATTAGAACTTCCATTTGCAAAAGCTATGGTGTGGATCAGACTTTAATATAATATAATAAATAACAGTATTAGAAGTAAGAATTGTAACATATCATCCTTGAAGTACAAGTTGCAATATACCGATATTCCGTTAATACTTACGAGCATGCATGCTTAGGGAGATCTTTCATCATAAACTGCTCTTCCTCTTCCTCCTCAAAATTGAGCTCCCCCACCGCCTGTGCAATCGATGCAACTCCTTTATCCAGGCCATTTTGAATAGGGGCTTCTGGGCCATTTACCTGCAATCAAAAGCAGTGACATTCAAATTATAAGAAAGTCAATGGCACATACTGTCTACTATTCAAAATTTTACAGTTCCTTAATCCATAAATCAGTGATAAGGATAAGCAAAAGGCTTACTGTGACAATGGTACATTGCTAGGCAATGTGACATTTCTAAAATAATTGCACCATAGGGAAATTATTATTTGACATTTAAAAAACAAGTAAAAAAATAAAAGACTGAAACCTATCAAAGTAACTTTAATGACTGAATATATTATTATATTCATGTATAAAAATATCAATAAAAAACAAAATGCCTTTCAATTCTTTATTTTAATTCTTCTCTGTTCTGTGAAGTAGGAAAAGACAACCTTCAGAAAATGAATTGGTTTTCTTCCAACTCTTCTTCACAGTACATCTTGTCATCTTCTAAGTATAACCAAAGCCAACCTTTCATTTAATTTTGAACTTAAATATTTTGTTTGTGTTTTTCAGTGTCATTTGTTTTACTGTCTATCAATCTTCCTCTGTTGTTTCAACAAATGCAAATTCTTCTGTAGACTTTGCTAGCTTATTCTGGTTATGAAATTTGAGAAAAGTTTGGCTTTTCTTACAGTGAAGAATTCATGTGCATTCAATGTTGCTTTAATCATATACCAATCAAAAAACATTTTACTGATTGATTAGATATGGAAGAAATTGAAGTCACAATCCTGCTCGAATAAATAAAACTCATTTAAACTACTTACATGACTTACAAGCATTATAGTGATAGAGATTTATAGACTGTCAAATCAATAGGGGAAAGCTCAGAGTTTGAAAGTATGAATGCTGATATGTGGTGAAACAACAAAGCTTATTTAATATTTATGCACCATTTTTACATTTAATATGACTATGATGCATGGTGTGTGCTTGTCCCAATCACTGTAAATTTAAAACATTTCATACATAGTCTTTCAATTGAAAAATGTCTAAGAGGATTTCACTGCATCATGCCGCCAGCAAAGTCCAAGTTTTGTTTTCCGTGAGGTCAAACAACCTTATTGACTTGTGGGAATTATTTACCATACATCATAGAGAAGAGTTGGAGGAGGTAATCAAGCTTGCACTCACTCTACCATTGCATACTGCAAGTTGTGAAAGAGTATTTTCGCAGCAAAACATTATCCTTACCAAACAGAGAAGTTCACTGGCACCAGTAGTATCAGATAGACTTCTGAGAGTTAGGTCAAACAGAAATTAAATTCTTGATTATGAAGATGTGTTAAAGAAATGGGATGCAATGAAAAAACGCATTATTTCCAGTTAAAATTGTAATTACTACAATCAGATAGTAGTCATCTGATTTGACACCAAGTTACTTAAGGGACGTTAACTGAGACTCTAATTTGTTGGAGTTTTGTTGACCATCCATAATGAAATTAATTTTCTGAAAATTTTGTACTATTGTGGGTTTAAAAACTGGCTTTCTGTATGATTAGCATGTTGCTGTAGTTGAAAATACCCTAACGTGTCGAAATATTGACCGGTATCTTTTTCTTGTGTAGTTCGTATATGAATTTTTACTGTTTCAGAAAGAAAATAAGAAAACAGCAGAAAATCAAATTCTGGACCATGTGATGATAGGCCAAACTTGCAAAGTAAATTGAAAAAAAAAAAAAAAGTGGTGGAAATTAGACCAGTTTGCCCCATGGAGTCAAAATATATTCCATATGGAGTATCAGCATCTAAGACTCTAAGAGAGAGTTTAGAACATAAAGAGATTTTTTTATCCATACAAACAAACAGATATATTGCAGATGTAGAAACAATTGCATGGGCACAAGCTTCCTCTTACTTTAAATAACCTTGGGTATCATTAATTTTTTCGCATTCAAAGGGAGTTTTCTTTGCAAAAAGTAATCAACAACACATTTTCTATTATCAGTCAGCTTTTACGATGATAACAAAAGTATAATCTGAATATGAATGACAAATATTAGGTAGTGCACCAATACATGTGGCCACATGTCACATGGCGACTCCATTACATGAACATCTGGGATAACTTCCTCCCATAACCACATACCTGACTTTGACTTTGTCCATGTTCAAGTTGGGAAGCTTGGGTCTGTGATTGGGTCTGGGATGGTAGGGTGAAATCCGTATAGTCATAATCGGTTCCTTGAGTGTCGGCCCCAATGAGATCCTCTTCAGTCTCGAGAAAAGTCAAAGATTGGGAATTTGGGGCATACGCGTCCACGCTCATTGTGACATTTCGATACCTTGACACTCTTACTAAATTTACCTAAACCTAGTGCTTTGAAATTGTATTCCGACTCAACGGTCGAATTGAAAATGTTTACAACTGAAAGTAGAATTTCTTCTTACACCGTTCACGCCATTTCGTTCTTCGTTGCCTACGTCACAGGGAACACAATATTCGCTGACGCATGTGCACTCAGTACACAACAATTTACACGTTTTCCCCACACACATGAGAAGTGATCACTGCAATGACCACCAGAATCGAATTAAATTGAGTTTTGGTGAATAACAAATAGAAAACTCGAGATATAAGTAAGATATTTAACTTTTTGACTTTGTATAGCCAATTGTGTTTTTAGGGTGATATTGTTTTTCATTGATTTTGTTTTTTGTAAAGAGAAGAAAAGTGATAAGTATTATACAGGTTGGAAACACTGCCCCTATAAAGAGATCTTCTCGCTAAAACGCGATTATCCTCTTCAGCGAGACAACCGAGAAAAACACCCACCTCGTCGTGTTTTACGTGAAAAGAAGAAAATGTGCTAAAATGTCTGATACTACTGCAAATATATAAATAAAAACAAAAACACTCACGATATGCATTGGATTACAGCATCCTGTCCTCATATGCAGCAACATTGATAAAAAAAATAAAAAATTCATGACTGTGTTGTCAATTTCATTGATACAATTCGTGCCATGTTGTGTGTCACACTTATTCAACATTGCACGGAATTTGCCATTTTCAATCTGAACACCAAAACCCCCATTTATGGTAATGTTTATTTTCTCACTAAAGAGGGATACCATGTTTTAGGGAGAATATCTTGCTATAGGGGAGGTATTACCAAGATTACAGAAAACGTGATCAGCATGCACATTCAATGCATTTAATATATTGTTGCTAAGGTTTTATTATCTGTTATCATGGTTGTGTAACAGGAAGGGAGAAAATGAAGTGGACAGACTGGGATTCAAACCCGGACCCCCTGAATCTTTAGTCAGGTGCTCTGCCAACTGAGCTATCTGGCCACTGGCAATTGAACCCGGCTGACCGTTACACTCCTCCCTCTCTAAATACCTTTACACTTGGAAAACATCAACCTGGATTTGAATCCCAGTTGTATTTTTTCCCTTCCTGTTACAATTATGTACTTAGTTTAAGAAAGTAAACTGTGCATTTTGAAAGTTAATTACATTCCATTTCAGCATGCATTGTATACATACACATAACCATGGTGCACCTATGTACATATTCAATTATTTGCTATTTGCAGAACCACAGTGCACCTACTTTATCTGATATTTGCATGACCGCCATGTTGCATGTAATTTCATGAGCTATTTTCTTGACTGCCATTTACCTATTTCACATCAGCTTTATAATGATCCTGCATGCATGTGATAATCTGGGACAATACACAATTATTGCATGATAGTGAGGTGATATGAAGATCTTTTCACCCAAGAAAAATTGTATTGCCCCCAAGGGGAGTATGATTTTTCTTGGGTGAATAGATCTTCATGTATCCCAAACATTCATGCAATAAATTATTTATTATACAGAAACAAGGCAAGGCTACACTGTGGGCTTGAAATATTGGTATTCTCTAAAACAACAGTTGTGAAAGAAAACTGTAACAATAGTGAAATTATGCAGATTCAACTTTTTGTACTTGCCACATCCTTACTTTGCAGATCTTTTTTTTTTTTGTCAGAGGTGGGAAAATGAAATAGTTCTGACATTGTTTATATGTGACAGTTGCTACTATGAAAGTATTGACTTAAACAAGTTTATATTGTGATGTCACAATAAACTACTTTACCTTGACATAAAATTCACAAAGCTCCCAAAGGAGTGAAGTATGTTGGGGAGATATGATGTTTCAACGGAGATGTGAAGTTTTATCCTCCATTCCATATAACTGCCCATGTAACTATTGTAAAACACATTGTATAGAATTATCGTACTGAGGTATAATAATGATCCTATGATATTTTGTTTCAGGTTAATCCCATCTAACATATTAAGGAGGTACTCTACAGCATCATAATGGCTGACTTCCTTTAAAACCATGAAAGAAAATATAAATACCACCAATATCTATCTATTCATTTCAAAGTTTATTGCCTAGAAAAGTAGCGTAGTAGGTTAGCACATTGACTGCTAAACTGTAGGTGGGCAGTCCTGCAGGAGTTTAATTTTTTTTCTTCAGATTACTTTCTACTAAAACTGCATTTTTTGACTAAATAAAGTAAATTTGAAAGTTTTCATTTCAAAATATTGTTGTATATGTCCTCCACTTTTCATCCACATTAAATTGAAGTGGTGTAGCATTTCTCCTTAAACAAATTTTTGTGAATTTTTGACAATTATAATATTTTATGTTTAATGTCTAACTCAACAGATATTATATTCCTTTTCTTTATTTTTAAGCAATATCTGTTGATATATGAATTGTATGTACAAATAAATATCCCATTGAAAACAAGCTGTTATGTTTTCTTGGATTATCCTAGCAGCATAATAAAGATTTTTTTTTCCCTTTATTTATCCAATTATTATATATTAAAGCATATGACTTAAATTGAAAAGGTAGATGATAGTTGTGTTTTCTGTGTATATTTGATTTAGAAAAGGTGTCATTGGTGTGGAAAATGTGGCATGAGGGTCATACATGTAGTGTAGAAATAGGTGCAAGAAGATCATATATATCGACAATTATACTTCTGTGACTCTCATGCAACATTTTCCACACTGGTTATGACTGGCATACACTTATCTGTACACAAGAGATCTACAACTGATGTGGAAAAGTTATGTAAATGACTGATGTAGAAAGATACATAACTGATACATAGTTCATTTGGAAAAAGGTCATGAGGAATTTGTTTACAGCCAGTGTGGGAAAAGGTACAATATTGAAGTTTCTAGTTCATGTGAAATATAGTGCATGGTGGTTGTGTATATGTACCCAAAATGGATTTAGGTACAAGAGGGTCATACAAATTGACACTACATTGAAAACAGCTATGTTCTGAATGGACTTGTGAATAGCAATTTCCAAAAGGGCTGATGTGAGACTCAAGGGCTGATATGATATGGATTTTAACATGTAATGTTCTGTTTATTATATATTTAAATATTTTATGCATGCATTATAGTATTTTTATCTGATATGGGGTCTGAGAGCTGGTTTTACATGTGAATGGTATTTTATTTATCACATGCAATTTAATTGTTTGCATTATATATAGGTAAATGATGGAATATTCGTTGCATGCAATACAATTAGATTGTTCTGTTTTTCTTCAAATGATATGTATTTTTGCATGCCATTTTGATTTGGTTTTAGGACTGATTGTTAATGTCGCCTACTGTGATGTCATCCATATCGCACAGTACAGAAGCAGTAAATCTAACCATTACTAAGTAAACAATAAATGGAATAATATTTGTTATATACATGACACTAAGATAGATCTCATATGAATTGTCATTGAATTCTCAGTTTTGTTTTCCCTTTTCCTGTAGGGTATCCTGCAGATCAGGCCATTTAAGATGTTAATGAAATACTATCTGGTTCATGTTCCGACATCCTTGTAGCTGTTTAGTGAATGATGGATAGGAGAATTTACTATCATGGATCCTCAGGATTTCTGAATTCACACCATTTGCCACAGTTTAACCCAGCTTTTCGTTTCTCACATCTCGTACAGCATCAGCACACCTTTATTCCTGGACAACATCAATATCAACAACGACCAAATTACTACAATAATGGCTGGCAGAATTTCCAAGTGAATGCTAGATACCCACATATTGACAACAGGGAAACAATCCGGCAAAATATTCTGTCACAGATACACAGCAAACAATTCAACCATAGTCAGCAATCTCGCAAGTAAGAAATTTTATTGATTGATTGATTGTATATCATTAACCTCCCTGTCGAGAATCTTTCACTCATGTGGGGACTTCACCATTGCTAGTGAAGGGTTACAAAATTTAGGACTACGTTCGGCACTTGTGGTCTTTGAGCAGGGAGGGGTCTTTATCATGCCACACCTGCTTTGACACACGGCCTTGATTTTTGCAGTGTAATCCAAAGGACCATCCCATTTAGTAGCTTCTTATGACAAGCAAGGGGGTACTGAGGACCTCTTCTAACCCAGATTCCATGGGGGCAAGAAAAATTGTCATTACCCATCGATTGTAGCCAATGATATTTCTGTCCATGTATGCATCAGTACCATGTGATAATTACCAGTAGTACCATGTGTTAATTACTAGTAATGCTATGATTTAATTACCATGTTTTAATTTCCAGTGGTACCATGTTTTAGTTACCATGTGTTAATTTCCAGTAGTACCATGTTAAGGAAGTGACTTCCTTTTAAAACATGAATGAAGAATATAAATATCCACAGTATTTGTCTATTCCTCTCAGATTTAACTATGTAGCTAAGTAGTTCAATAGGTTAATGTGTTGGCTGCAAATCTGTAGATTGCAGGTTTGTGTCGGGGGGGGAGGGGGGGGGGGGGGTTGGTTCAATTTTGTTCAATTTACTTTTTATTAAAACTGCATTTTTAGTCACCAGAGTAAACTCAGGTGACCTATTGCAATTGGTCAGATGCATCCATCCTCATGTGTTAATTGAACATTTTTAACTCTACTTGGTAACTACCATTTCAATTCTTTTCAAATTGGTTTGAGGTATCTACGGGACAAGGGGGAGCATCGAATAAATTTCAGGATTCTTGCTCCTCTGGCGCCTTAAGAACAGGACAAAAACTGTCAACATTTCAAAGACTTCCGTAAGTTTGCTGATACAGAATAATTTAGGAAAAGCAGGAAAAGACACCAGAATTGTGAATTTTGCAACACCAGGGTTTTTACTCTTGGACAGGTTTATATTAGTCATATTGTGTTAATATTACATTAAATAAAGTCTTTCATCAATACAGGCGCTTTCGGGGGCATTTTAGTTTTAAGAACACATTTTGCTTTATGCTGTTGCTATAAATTAGAATTTAGCTTAGATATGTATAAGATTTTTTTTTTCTTGATTTCATAGCTGTTTGGATTAACTGATACTCAGGTGACTGATAAGGTCTGTGGGCCTTTGTTTGACAAAATAAAGTAAATTTGAATGTTTTCAATTTCAAAGTATTATTGTATTATTTTCATCCACATCAAATTTCTTTGGTGTAGCATTCCTCCTCAATTATCAGTGATGAAATTACCCATCCAATTCAGTTTCTAGATCTTGTGATGTAAAGAACACTAGTGATTGGACAAGAAAAACTGAAAAATGCAATGTGAAATGTTATCGTTTGTAGACCTTGTCAGGTAATGGTTGTAAACATTACATCATAATTGTTTTCATTATCATGAGTTATAGTAATGGATTGTTGATTTCATTTTAAAAACATCAACAATTTCTGGAAATTCTGAAATATTGTGATTCATTTTCCTAAACTGTGATTATTCCTACTTTCTTACGATGTGTATATTTTTCAAGATCAGTATGTAATATTATACTTCCAAGATATTTCAAGTTAGTTAATTTCTAGATCTTCTTACTATGGATGCTATCTGATTAAAGTACAGACCTATATCATAAAGGTCTGTACTTTAATCAAATTGCTTTAGCATGCATTTTAAAGTCACCTGAGTCACGCAGGTCACCTACTGTGATTGGTATTTGATTATTGTTAATTCATTAACATTTGAACAAAATCAACTTCCTCTCTGAAAATACATGACCATTTTTCATCAAATTTGGCATGAAATACCTTATGGGTAAGGGGAACTAAAATCGTGAATTTCATGGTCACTGCACCCCTGATGGGTGGAGTCAAAACCTTAAGAAATGATACAAATCTTTAAAAATATTCCTCTGAACTGGGGGAGGGGGGGGGGGGCATTTAGCAGATACACAGTGTTTATAGTCCTGATAAGCATAACTGCAGAATTGTAGCTCTCATGGGAAAAACTGAGACAGATCAGAGAGTTAAAGATCCACCCAACATAAAAACCTTCGATTTGCAGCATAATTTTTTTTTTGCACATGGTTGATGTCTTATATTGATGTATATACTTACATCAGCATCTCAAAAATGTGATATTAATTTAGAATATTTCTAAGTTCTCACAACACTTGTGTCTTAACATACCTTCAAACATTCATTAAAGCCCCACTGAAACTGAAAACGCCCAACTTCAAATAATTTTGATGGTTTACATAACCATGTTAGGTGGCAAGTCAAGTATGAACCCTCATTGATTATTGTATCTATTCATGATTTCAGTATATTTGGTCTTTTAGTCTTAATTTATCATAAACACAAATGATAATTGTTTTTTATAAAATGAAGATTGTGTAATTCCTCTACATGGTAAAATTGAGCTCTTGAGTATTGAAAAGTAATCTTTGTATGTTAAGGAAGTCTTATACTGTATCAGCAAGCTTAAGGAAGTCTTATACTGTATCAGCAGGCTTAAGGAAGTCTTTTACTGTATCAGCAAGCTTAAGGAAGTCTTATACTGTATCAGCAAGCTTAAGGAAGTCTTATACTGTATCAGCAAGCTTAAGGAAGTCTTATACTGTATCAGCAAGCTTAAGGAAGTCTTATACTGTATCAGCAAGCTTAAGGAAGTCTTATACTGTATCAGCAAGCTTAAGGAAGTCTTTTAAATGTTGACAGTTTTTGCCCTGCTCTTAAGGCCCCAGAGGAGCAAAAATCCTGAAATTTACTCTTGATGCTCCCCCTTGTTCATATAGTTCAGATATATTATTGTGTCAAATGAATATGAGTTTGGAAGCTTCTTTTAAAACTGTAATTTGTAACTGTAACCCTGGGTCAGGAGATCTAGAGTTAGGGCAGGGGTCAAAACCTTACAAAATTATGATTAAAATCTTCTTTAGACACACTGTGTTTATTATCATGATGATCAAGAATATATGGATGTGAAATCCATGGCCACGGGATCAGGGGGGTTTTGGTGCTAGAGTACGTGGTAGAGTTTAAGGCACATGTAGAAAAATGCATTAATTATTTAAAAATCTTTACCTCGCAGCTTGAAGAAAAACTATATACATGTTACTGAAGAGCAAGGCCGCAACCCTGGATTGTGCTTTAAGATTGGGCCCAAGGGATATATATATAGGAAAATAAGTTTAATATTTAACCATCCTCCTAATTACTTCTGACAGTGTGTATTGTGAAGAAACACCATGCCTCAGGGCCTGGGGTTCAGGCTTTAATTATAGCTGCTAAACTGTAGCTTTATGGCTATATATTTTAGTCTTGTTCAAAGACTTAAAAATGTAAAACCATAATGCTACAGTTCTGCAGCTAAGGCTTTCATTAGAACAGGGCCCGTATTGGTATATTTGTATATAGTAAAAATTAATGCATTTAATCTTTACAGAGCATGTAGCCCTCTACAAAAATTTAAAATTTCCTTATCCCTGCATCAAAGGGATTCAAGCTCTAGGGCAGAAATTACTAGAAAAAAGAGTGGTGAAACTGTTTATCTCCTCTTAATTTACTTTGATACATTGTATAAAATTATGACTCGGTATGTCTTTGTTTAATATGAATTCATGACTCCAGGCATGGATTAATTATTAGGGCATTAGGGAGTGGCAGTCATATAGTGAAAATACAGTACACACAGTTCTGAAAATTTTGCTCTTAGATACTGTAATACATTGAAAGAAATGAATTTGGAAAGCCAAGAACAATTTATTTTGATTTTCATTTTTCTAAAAGTTATGTACACACTTTATTTCACTGAGCTCTCCATTGAACAATTATTGCATGTATGATGTTACTCGGTGTTTATTATGGCCCATGGATTTCTTATTTTGTACAAGTAAATTCTTGTTCACACCATGCTTTGTAGGAGGTCTGCAGATTCTCTCCCAAGCTCTTCGAACAGCAAGAAGCAAAAGAGTGACCACCATGCTAACGCTGCTGCGGTTAGAGATGTGCCTGTCCCTCCCCCAGCGTACAACCCTATGCACAATGTAATAAGAGATTCTCTGTACTGTTAAACATGCTCGAAATAAAAACATTCATAGCCAGTTCGTGATTGAAATGGATGTCTTAATTTGAAACTTGAAGGAATTTCTAAATTGATAATAAACAAATTATGGTTTTTGCAAACTGTGTAACTGTAATGGCCAATTTTTAAAAGTTTTTCTACAAACAACTTCTTGTTCATTAATTAAAGAGCAAACTTACTTCCTGTTTTAATTTCATTTACAATTGTACATATATGTTTATGATGCTGTGTGTGAAATTCCTGTTTACAGATCACTGAAGCAATCATTAGATACTTCTTGGAGAATCATCAGACAGATACAGCATATAAACAAAAACTTCAACTCAGAGATGTACTGTTTAAGATATTTCAGTCTTGTATGCCAAGTAAGTTGCCTTGTAAAGGTTTTGAAATCTACTCTTATTTGCCCAACATTTTCACTAAACTAAGGCATATATATGTAAAATGAATTATCTCTTCCCATTTGACATCTGTCTTCTATGTGCATGACCCGGTAACTGCCATGTTCTTGTTCTGTTGGTGCATGACCCGGTAACTGCCATGTTCTTGTTCTGTTGGTGCATGGCCCAGTAACTGCCATGTTCTTGTTCTGTTGGTGCATGACCCGGTAACTGCCATGTTCTTGTTCTGTTGGTGCATGACCCGGTAACTGCCATGTTCTTGTTCTGTTGGTGCATGGCCCAGTAACTGCCATGTTCTTGTTCTGTTGGTGCATGACCCGGTAACTGCCATGTTCATGTTCTGTTGGTACATGGCCCGGTAACTGTCATGTTCTTGTTCTGTTGGTACATGGCCCGGTAACTGTCATGTTCTTGTTCTGTTGGTGCATGGCCTAGTAACTGCCATGTTCTTGTTCTGTTAGTGCATGACCCAGTAACTGCCATGTTCTTGTTCTGTTGGTGCATGGCCCGGTAACTGTCATGTTCTTGTTCTGTTAGTGCATGACCCGGTAACTGCCATGTTCTTGTTCTGTTGGTGCATGACCCGGTAACTGCCATGTTCTTGTTCTGTTGGTGCATGACCCGGTAACTGCCATGTTCTTGTTCTGTTGGTGCATGGCCCAGTAACTGCCATGTTCTTGTTCTGTTAGTGCATGACCCGGTAACTGCCATGTTCATGTTCTGTTGGTACATGGCCCGGTAACTGTCATGTTCTTG
Source organism: Ostrea denselamellosa (assembly GCA_024699665.1). Lineage (NCBI taxonomy): Eukaryota > Metazoa > Mollusca > Bivalvia > Ostreida > Ostreidae > Ostrea > Ostrea denselamellosa. The sequence continues at coordinate 12,487,956 of JAMZEH010000010.1, forward strand.
TTCTGTTGGTACATGGCCCGGTAACTGTCATGTTCTTGTTCTGTTGGTGCATGGCCTAGTAACTGCCATGTTCTTGTTCTGTTAGTGCATGACCCAGTAACTGCCATGTTCTTGTTCTGTTGGTGCATGGCCCGGTAACTGTCATGTTCTTGTTCTGTTAGTGCATGACCCGGTAACTGTCATGTTCTTGTTCTGTTGGTGCATGGCCCGGTAACTGTCATGTTCTTGTTCTGTTAGTGCATGACCCGGTATCTGTCATGTTCTTGTTCTGTTGGTGCATGGCCCAGTAACTGCCATGTTCTTGTTCTGTTAGTGCATGACCCGGTAACTGTCATGTTCTTGTTCTGTTGGTTCCTCCTTGAAGGCCCTGGATTATGTTTCTACAAATCTGGTCGTTACTTTCATTAGTTTTCTTAGTGTTGGTACTGTGTTCAGCTACATATTTTGGCAACATTTATCACTTTATTTTTGCTGAAAGCAAAATCATAAAATTAAGACTGCAGTAGATAACACATAATTTTAGCCTTTACATAATGTTGAAATCAACTCATGAATTTGAAATGTTGAAATAAAAGTTTGCTTGGGGAATATAAAAATAGATTGGACAAATTCACAGCTGTGTGATACAGTATTTATTTTAGAACTATTGGTATTGCCATTAGTATGCCTATCTTTGTCAGATTAATAATATTTGATGTACAGAGTTATTTTTATGCAACCGTAATGAAGATATTGGTGCAAATAGTTTTTGGTCTGTCTGATTATCTATTTGTATGTAAGAACTTTAACCTTGTACATAACTTTTGAATGGATAGTGATAGGGCTTTCATATATTATATATGTATTCCTTGTGCTTGTGACATCTTTCATTGGGTAGTCATAATTTGCTCCATACAGGGGCATCAGTATTTCACAAGCATGTCTTGTTGGTTCAAGGTATTCAGGTCAAAAATCAAAGTTGCTCCATCAGAATGAATAAAAAATAACTTCTGGACTGCATGACTCATATATACTTTATCTTTGTTTATTTTTGTATGGTGTAGATCACAGACTGTGCGAATGTTGGGGTACTTTTGATATATGTACATAATAAAGCCTGGATTACTCAAAATAAACTTGCATCGAAACTTGAACTTAAGTCTGTGATTATACTCAAATTTTGACTGCATGAATAAAAGATTCAAACTTACGTTTTAGATTTTTTTTATATAAATCCAAACCAGAAGTTTGGAGGGCTTGTCATGTAGATTTATGGGGCCACTATCATTATAGATTTAAAGGCTTTCATCTGAGAATTGTTTGTCAGCAAAATAAAATGAAACAAAACAGAATGACAATGCTCCCTATTAACTCCTTGTTTTTGTAACTAGAGATCTTATTTGAATTTTTCTCGTTTTATGAAGATTGCGGGTTGTACATTGTGGGATCTTCAATGAGTGGATTTGGAACACTGAAAAGTGATATGGACATGTGCTTGATGATAACAGAGGATGGTGTAAGTGTTGTAGAGAGTTCCTTCATATTCTATAGGACCAATATTTGATAGGATTTATATATTGAGAAAAAATTTGTGTCAAAATTAGTTTGAGAAAATATGTCACCCTATTTAGTGTCTCAATAGATACAGCTTACTGTTACATACATGTACATGCATGTTTTATGTTAGACAGTACATGTATTTAACAGGTTGACCAGAAAAGGGAAGCTCCAGAAATTCTCTATCTCATCCAAAAAGCTCTCTTTAGATGTAGTGAGTATTCAGTATGGAAATATGTTTAATTTTGAATTAGTCGTTTTGCTGGTAGATTTTAGCTCACCTGAGCCAAAGGCTTGAGTGAGCTTTTCTAATCAAAACTTTCCGTTGTCGGTATTGTTGCCATCAGCATAAACTTTTCACATTTTCATGTTCTTCTCCAGAACCACGAGGCCAATTTCAATCAAATTTGGCAAAAAGCATCCATTGATGAAGGGAAATCATGTTTGTTCAAATGAAGGGCAACACCCTTCTCCAAGGGGAGATGATAGCAAAATAGTGGAAAAAATGCAAATTTTAAAAATCTTCTACTCCAGAACCAGCAGTTCAGACTTGGTACAAATCAGCCTTAGGTAAAGGACATTCAAGTTTGTTCAAATTAAGGGCCATGCCCCCTTCAAAGGGGAGATAATCAAAAAATGCATGAAAAGGATAGGATCATTTAAAAATCTTCTCAAGAACTGTGCCAGAAATGTTTACAATGAAGCTTCCTGACATAGTGCAGATTCATGTTTGTTAAAATCATGTCCCACCCACCTCCGGGGAGGGGGGGGGGGGCTGGGGCCACAATAGGGGATCATGGATTTATATGAAAAAATATAGGAATAAATCTTTAAAAATCATCTTCTCCAGAACCTCACGGCCAATTTCAATCAAACTGGGTACAAATTATCCTTGGGTGAAAGAGATTCAAGTTTGTTCAAATGAAGGGCCATGTTCCCATCAAAGGGGAGATAATCACAAAAATGCAAATATAGGATGGGGTCTTTTAAAAATCTTGTGTGCAAGAACCACTGTGCCAGAAGTGTTCCAATTTACAATGAAGCTTCCTGACATAGTGTAGATTCAAGTTCTTTTTAAATCATGGCCTCCAGGGGTAGGGTGGGGCCACAATAGGGGATCAAATATATTTAAGCAGAAATATAGGAAAAAAATCCTCTCAAGACCCACTAAGCCATGAAAGTTCAATTTACATGACAGCCTTCTGACATAGTGCAAATTCAAGTGTGTTAAATTATGGCCCCCAGGGGTAGGGTGGGACCACAATAGGGGATTAAAGTTTTACATGGCAATATTTAGTAAAAATCTTTAATATGGGCCGACGTGACTCAGGTGAGCGATGTGGCCCATGGGCATCTTGTTATATGAATCCTTGTTTACTTTTATTTTCTGTAGAAATATGATATTAGTGTCTCTTATTTCATAAGCAGCTATGACACACAATTCATTTACAACTGAAGTATTTATTTTTGTCTGTTGCAGGTTTTGTGAGGGAATCTATGGTTATCAGGGCAAAGGTCCCTATTCTGCGTTTTAACGATGTTATAAGGTATACAAGGAATATATGATCAAAGACTTCAATTGAAGAGATTTCTCTGACTTTTATGATATGTTACAAGCATTACACTTGTTTTATATGGATATATTTTTTTTTTCCAGTAAAGCCCAAGTTGATCTGAATGTCAACAACAGCGTTGGAATTCGAAATACTCATTTACTAAAGTACTACTGCATGAGTAAGTACGTTTGTCGTTAGAATTTATTTTATAATTCATATAATGGATGTGTACTTGTAAATGTTGTAATATACAGGATAGGTATATATAAGGTAGAAATTAATACTGTAGATTGGGAAATTAACAAAATAATTTCAATCCGTTCACAATTTACCATGTTTTTTTTTTTTTCATGAAATTAAACCCATAGTGAATAATATATTTGAAATATTTCAATGCTTTCATAATCAGAATTTTAAAAGTAGATTTTCCTACAGTGTGCAATTAAAACCATTGCGATTTTGCATTTGTAAGAAATCGTGAAATTTTAGCATCATGGAATTAAAACAACTTACAGTAATTATGAATAAAATAAGCGTAAATAAACACAAGCTGACTTTGAAAATTTATTGTGTTGTCGAATTTTAAATTACAAGGTTTTGAGTACTTGTTTGATATGTACATTTATAGTAAAAGAGGCTTAAATCGAACACATTTGTAATGAATTCACACTTATAACAAAGTTATATTATTCCCTTATAAAAGGAAAAGAACATAAATTTGATTGGATATAACAAAGTTTAGTTTTAAGGAATTATTTTCGCTGGCCCAGTAGGTTCACTGTAACTATGTTTTACTGTATTTCTTAAAAATGAGTTGGATGTGAACTCTTGACATGAGTGTTTAATGTAAATTTCATGTACATTTGCAGCTGACTGGAGAGTGAGACCATTGGTTCTGTACATAAAGAAATGGGCTCGTTTCCACGACATCAATGACGCCAGTAAAGCTACTATATCCAGTTACTCTCTCTGTCTCATGCTAATCCATTATTTACAGTGTAAGTCCTCAAATTCCTCACGTTTTATAGGTAACAGTGGACAGTTTTCTGTCAGTCAATATTAGCTACTTCAGACTTCTCATAGGATAATGTATGGCATTCTGACAGCAGCAAGATGCGAAAGGATTTAAGTCACAGCAAAACAACACAGTACACTGTATATTCTTTAAGTCACAGTACAACCACATAGTAGAATATATATTCTTTCCACAGCCATAGCATATACCTGTGTAATTGTCAGCTATAGAGATAGTGACCCCCCCAGTGTTGGGTCCCAGGGGAAAAATTCATAACATATGTGGAATGAATCATGAGAGAAAATTGCATCCTACTGGATGTAAGAAAAATACCAAGTACTGCATTTATTCTAATTTTATAGATCCTTAATGATGCAAAAAGCATACGAGTTTCGTGGAAGCATTTTTCTGGATTTCCATACCCCTTAAATATTGAATTGGTATAGGTTACACTTAATAGCATCCACATGTTCTAGACTTCAAAAGAAAGAACAAAAGTCAATAGAAGGTGACAAAAGAAAAGATACACCCTGAAAGCAAATTAAAAGAGATCGTTCATGTTGGAGTGGTCCTGGCATACTAGAGAATCAATCCCGATGCTCATTCCATAGATGAATATTAATCATACTTTTTCTTCATGCAGTGTATTAATATAGTAGTTCATACATTTTTTGATGATTTTTCCCCCCTACCCCTTTCAAAGAAACATTCAGAATCTCTGGCTCTTTAAAGGATAAGTCTTTACAATGTTCAAATATGCATTTCTGACTTATTACACAATGACACACTAGTTATATATGTGTACTTCATGTCCGTTTCAGATGCCTGTTCCCCACCGGTGCTTCCCTGCCTCCAGGAGCTCTACCCAGTAAGACTTATTTATGATTTTATTAGTCCATCGGCTTTGCCTGCAATACACTCAGAATGCTTGTTATTTACTAAATTCTGAAAGACATCTACCACATACTTAAAACATATTATATTTAGCTTGTACGATATTTGGCAGAAATTGATTCTTCAACAAGTTAACATAGACTTGATGTAGCACTTTCTAAATGTGCAACATAAAAATATAGATATATAAATGCAAAGCATTTATGATGTATGTGATTTAGTGGTAGCTGCTTTCAGCAAAAGGTGCTAAATAGAATACACAGCTAGATGTAATATGTTTACAGTGTATGTAGATCATTTGAATAATCTCAAAAGATATTGTGTAGTGAAGTAATGTTGCTTGTAGCATATGATTAATAATGTATTTTGTGAAGCATAAATATTAAAAATTTTAATTAATACTCCCAAATCTGTGTAAGATAACGCTATATGTACCATATCAAATGGTATTTTCTCAATGTTGGAAAAAACTAGACCAAAATTTTGTCAGTGGTATAAAGTAAGTGAAATAATGTTTGACAGTTGTGACAAATTATTGATCGGTATTAATGACTACTGGTCTGTACTTGGGAAAAATATCGTAAAAAACATCACTGAAGAGTATTTCATATTTAATCATTTTAAAAATGATATTACATTAAACATGGTTTTATGTTAACTCCCTTTCACACTTTGACAAAGTGGTTGTCCTAACTTTGTTCCCCGCCTCACTGTTATATTTAATGCTGAATTTGTTCCTCCAACAGCCTGCGGGTCACCCATGCTTTCACACTGCCATGTAGTTGTTTCCTTTCTAAATTCAACTTGCAACATCATGTCATTATGAAGATGTAGAAATGGGGCATGTATTATCCTGCCAGGATAATAAATTGGAAATTGGCTAGATTTAATGCAAACGAATTAAAGTTTATAATTTGTATAAAATGTACAACTTGCATGTACAATGTATATTTTTTGATAAAGACTTTTGTTCCATTGATAATATACCATTAATATAGCACATACATCTTTAAATATAAGTAGAATTTTTACAAATATTGCATACATGTATGCAAGATTTCATGACTTCTGTTAGCCAATCATACTTAGGAGAAATATTGTAGGTGGTTTTGTTATCGGATGTGCAGCCATGTTTGAACTGTTCTCTCTAAAGTTGATGATTTATGTACGAAACAGGAGCGATTCAATGCAGCATTAGATATCCGGGAGCTAAAGTTCGACGACAATGTTTCATACAAGAGTGACAATGGACAAAGTGTGGGAGAACTTTTTCTTGGGTTCCTCTGTTACTACAGCAACAAATTCAAGTGAGTGTAGTATGAAATAAGATAAAATCAGAATGCCCTGTATTTCAAACAGTACAGAAATCAATAATCAGTTGTCCTCATGACATGTACAGATTGTGATGTTATGGATCAGATTACCTGTGTGACCAGCAAAAATCAATGACAAATACAATTCTCAGATTTAACTCAATTTATTTACAATTATTGAAAGAAAATATATCAATAACAAATTAATAACTTGCAATAGTTATACAATAATTGAGTGTCCGATGCTGGTTTAATGCCGAGCTGAATTTCCACATGAGAATGTAAACTGTCACAAATGGGCTGTTCAATCCAAAATTGGTCCAATTGAGTGTTAATTATGAGAGTTTATCGAGTGCTTAAAATCACAAAATTTACACTGTAATTATACTACTGTGAAGTTCCAGAGCTTTCATTTCAGTAATATACAGGAAAGTGGCAAGACAAGTGTTACATCATCTCTATACTTAGGTGACAAACATCACTTGAAAAAACAGAACTTCTAGAAGCTTATCTACGTCAGAGGTGTCAATCAAGTACAAATGTATTACACAGTTGTGATCATGACATGTACAGATTGTCATCGTTACATGTACAGATTGTCATACAGATTGTCATTGTTACATGTACAGATTGTCATCGTTACATGTACATATTGTCATTATGATATGTACAGATTGTCATCATTACATGTACAGATTGTCATTATGATATATACACATTGTCATCATTACATGTACAGATTGTCATTATGATATGCACACATTGTCATCATTACATGTACAGATTGTCATCAAGATATATTCTACTATCCAGAAACCATTGGGTTAGTAAGCAATTGGGATTTGTTGACTGTTATTAAGTTAGATGTCTCAGTATCTGAGGTTATCCTCTAAATTGAGCTGTGAAAATGGAAATTAAATGCCTTGTCCATGAAGACAAATCACAGAATTACATAACCCAAACTTCTGATTCACTCATTTAACCACTGAACCACAGACAAATTGGGCATCATTAGCAAGTTCAAGCTCAAACAAAAACCTTGTGCCCCCATTCTTTTTACCACAGCTGATGAGACTAAACTTATCTCAAGCAATTGCCAATGATTTCATGAGAGCAAATTAACTGTCATTTTTTAACCTTCCTTTGTAGATTTGATGAGGATTGTATCTGTATCAGAGAAGGCACTAAGTATACACTGGATGACTACTTACGGTATAAAAGTGAAAATTTTCAGATCCAGCCTCTGTGTATAGAAGGTAGGTATACACATACAAAATATGTAATAAAATAATTAATGTACGTGTTCACTAGATGCATGTTTTCCTTGCACTTGTGTAGTTCGTTATATGGGTTTTTTTTTATACCTTAAAATAATTTTAGAAAGAGTAACGTTCAGTTAGAAGAAACAAATCTTAGGAATTTTCAAATGACTAACACTTTCCCTTTTACTGATGCTATTTCAGAACCATTTGATTTATCAAATACTGCTCGTTCTTGTCATGATAAGAATATATTTACCCGAGTGAAGAGGGTGTTTAAAAAAAGTTACCAGAAACTTCAGAAAAAAAAAGATGTCAGTTGCCTATTCACTCATCCGTTTTAAAGCCTGATGGATGTCTGATGAAATGCAGGGAAAATATCCTGTGGATTAGTACACTTCACTGGTACCTGTCAGATGCTCTGGGAATGATGGACTTTGAAATGACAGACTGTATAGCTTCCAGAAGGCTGCATATATCAGGTACACAGAGGATGTGCAGTTTGGGTGGGCAGTACATTAGAGATGCTGCAAAGTTGTTCTAATGGTGCTAATGTATAGTGAATTTTATTTGGCTGAAAACTGGTCCAGCTTACTGTACATTTCAGCTGATGTTAGGAATGTCTGTATGAAAGTAATGCCTTTCTGGTACAAATGTGCATTTCATAATATTTGATTGTGTTGTATGAAAGGTAGCAATATGTACAATAAATGTCTTTTTTATTTCCTGAATAGGTAATTCATTTTCTCATCACTTTGTTCTGAAACGCAGTGGAGTGATGATGTGTATGTACTTGTCATATGTAAATAAATATTTCTACCAAATTGTTTTTTAAAATAAACTTTAATAACTTTTTGTTTTTGTTATCATGCATGTATGTAGGAGTGAAGATTTTATCACTTGACACTTTTTCTTGCTTAGATCAGATTGACTTTACATGTTACAGTAAATGTGGATATGCCCTCGTGTTAAATATGTGCATTTCATTTGCAAACCGTACACAGTGTTTAATTATGCAATGTCAGTATCATCAAATAAATTGCATAACTATAGAAATAGCACAGGTAGGGGCAATTTACGCGAAAATCTTATAATCGTGTATGTAGTGTAAATAAATCACGGAAATTTCCAGGTTTACAGTAGATTGCTTCACCATGCCGTGGACCTCTTGATTTATGTACACAATCACAGCTTTGTTTGAGTGTCACTCTTGCATTGATTTTGTCTACAAAATTTAGAGTACTTTATGGCATGATTTGTATTATTAAAATCTGAAAGTAACTTTCAAATGAATTAATTAAAGTGGAACTAGGATTGAACAATCTCCACTTGTTTAAACAAAAGGTCCATGGGCCACATTGCTCACCAGATACACCTTAGCCCTGCTATTTGTTCAGCTGTTGTGATTTTTAATTTTAAAAGATCGTTTTCATCACTCTTTAAGTTTGACCTCATATTGTGGTCCCAACCTAGCCTGAAAGTTGATTGATTGTTTGTTTTACGTCCTGTCAAGAATCTTTCACTCATATTGAGACGTCACCAGCTGTAGGTGAAGTACCACAAATTTAGACCTATGCTTAGCACTCAGGACTGTAGCAGTGAGGGTTCTTTAACGTGCCAACACCCACAGTGACACAGGACCTCCGTTGTTGAGGTCATATCCAAAAGACCCGTGATTCTCACTAATGAATGCCGAGTGTTTGGCAAAGGAGAAATCACTACCTATTTTTGCGTCTTAGGTTTTACACGGCCATGGCACGAGCGGGGCTCAAACTCACGACCTCCCGGTTATGAAGTGGCCGTTCTAACCACTGAGTTACCATGACTGAATCAGTTCTTTTCTCCGCATTGGATGAAAATATTCAACTAAAACTTTATACATGACTGTCTTGAAAAGTTACAAAAGGCTCACAAAGTAATTGAAAATGGAATTACATAACACAGAGATGTATCAACACCAATATGACTAACATGATCTTTTTATTCTGGATAAAACCAAGGTCATAGATCATGGTATGATATGAAAGACCTTGCCATAAGGAAGCTATATACAGAATGTGAAAGCTCTGTCTTAAATAGTTCTGGAGATATTGAATTTTTATTTATTAAAAGTAAGTCAAACTTCCAGGTCAAGATCAAACACCAAAGTATATCAAGGACTTGCCATCAAGAATAAAAGTTTTACCTTAAATAATTCAGGAGAATACTGAACAAGTCAGGTTTTTTAAGGAGTATGTCAAATTTACAAGACCAAATAAGATTATATCACAAGGTCAAAGAATATATAATATAAAAACTTTCTGAATAGTTCATGTTTAACTGGTTATGTGTTTTAAAAGTAGGTGAAAGATCATAGTATGAAATAAAAGGTCTTGCCATAAGAAATCTACAATATGAAAAATTACGGTAGATAGTTCAGGATATATTGAAAAAATCAAAGATTAAAAATAAGTCGAACTCCAAGGTCAAACTTCAAGAAAAAATAAAGTATTGCTATAAAGAAACTATACACAATGTGTAAATCCTATCTTAAATAGTTCAGGAGATAATGAATAAGTCGGGTTTTTTTAAGGCGTCGAGCTTGCTTGAGAGCCTTCTAATGATCGTGCAAAATTTTGCCTCTACACCGCCATTCCGATCTCAATGGGCGAAATCAAGTAGTGCCTATTGGCATTGAACGTTTCTTATGATTCACGACTTTGAAACATTGAATTTAACTGATATTTGAAAGGCACAATACTATTTCCGTTGTTGATGTCGTTGTTTATTATTGCACCTTTGTTCAATAGGTAAATAACGATTGTTTGGCAAGAAATGTTAATTTTTCGCAGATGGATTTACTACGAAGCAGGTTTCCCGCGAAATTTGTGTCGCATGATATCATTAAATACTTACAAAATAACCTGCTCAAATCTGGTTTTCATTTATATCTATAGTCTTGTACTTTCTCAAAGAAACCTTATTTCAGATCAGTAGAAACAGATAAATACTAAATTAGATTGCACATTGTCACGGTTCTGTTCCTATCTCCAAAACACAAAGACTATTTTCAGTTTTATCTCTGTTAATTCCGATCCCCGATTCTCAATTAAGCAAAACAAAAACGTGTGTATCATGGCGAAAATAACAGGTTAGTTTGCGACGAAACCCAGGCTATATAGCATTCACTGGGAATTGTATCTTGTTCAGAATTCCAATAACCTTTCTACATATTACGTTGAACTTTTAAATTGTTAGACATTATTTAAAATTAAAATTTAGGACAGTTCCCATATTCAACCCCAAATCTTATTTAAACGAGGCAAAAAGTCCTACCTTCCATATCAAAATCCTGCATCTGCAGCTAATTACCTTTTGGAATATGCCTTGATCCAGAGAAAACGGTCCTCTTTCACCTGTACCACCGTGTTTAATATTGCAATATCAACTTCTACTTTGTACACTGGGGGTGATTTCAAGGTCACAGTATAATATAAAACTTCTGTAGACCATACTAAATATAAAAATGGGAGACTTATATATTATCAGAGAAAGACTTTTTTAAAAATCACATGAAAAGCATCCGACATGCAGATTTACACAATTTTATAGCGTGAACACTTGGCAACAATAGTTTGTTTGTGTATTTGTTTTACGTCCTGTCGAGAATTTTTCACATAGTAAATAACAACAACATATTTTGACATTTTCACATGATACATCTAGAGACATGTATGCCTTGACATTTATATTACGACGTCATATAGTATAAAGTGCACCGATGTACATTTTGTAATTTTTCTCAGGAAGCCTAAACTACGCAGTGCGAGTCACTTTGACCCATATTTAAAGATTTTTCCTATATATTCACATGTAAAACTTTGATCCCCTATGGTGATCCCACCCTGCACCAGGGGGCCATGATTTTAACAAACTAGAATCTGCTCAAAGTCAGAAAGCTGCCATGTAAATTTGAATTTTTCTGACGTAGTGGTTCTTGAAAAGATTTTTAAAGATCTGTTCCTGTAGTTTTGCATGTAAAACTTAGATCTCCAATTGTGGCCTCACCCTACCCCGGGGGCTATGATTTTAACAAAATTGAATTTGCACAAAGTAAAGAAGCTTCCATATATATTTGAACTTTTCTGGTGATTGTCTTCCCATCGAAGGGAGCATGACCTTTCATTTAAACAAACCTGAATCCTGAGACTTCACCCAAGGATGATTTGTAATAAGTTTGATTGAAATTAGCCCAGTGGTTCTGGAGAAGAAAATTTTTTAAGGATTTTTTCTTATATTTTTTGCATGTAAAATTTTAGTCTATTGTGGCCCCACCCTACCCTTGGGGCTATGATTTAAGAAACTTGAATCTGCAGTATGTCAGAAAGCTTCAATGGACATTTGAACTTTTCTGGCCCAGTGGTTCTTGAGACATAGATTTTTAAATTACCATACCCCATTTTTATGATTATCTCCCTTTTGAAGGGGGCATGGTCCTTCATTTGTACAAACTTGAATGCCATTCTCCCAAGGATGGTATGTGCCAAGTTTGATTGAAATTGGCATGCTGGTTCTAGAGAAGATTTTAAAAATTTTCAATGTTTTTTCATTATTTTCTCCCCTACGAGAAGGACATCACCCTTCATTTGAACTTGAATCCCCTTCCCCCAAGGATGCTTTCTGCTAAATTTGGTTATAATTGGTCTGGTGGTTGTGGTGACAATGAAAATGTGAAATGTTTACAACAGATAGCACAAAATTTTGATCAGAAAAGCCTTTAGCTCAGGTGAGCTAAAAAGTAGGTCACAATCTTCCATGTCAAAGTAATACGATCATTATTTGATGTGTTTACATCATGTTAGACAATTTTCCACTTGAGTGGAGAAGTTACCAGCTTTAGGTGAAGTGCCACATATTTTCACCTACACACAACGCTCTTAGCTGTAGCAGTGAGGATAACAACTACCACTGCTTTAAAGATCATGTCCAAAAGACCTGCGACTGTCACTTCGAATGTCAGAAACTTGGTGAATGGACAGTTACTGTCTCATTAACTAGTAATCATTCTCTCAGTCAGCAGTTCCTTGGGAAGATCATCATGTATTTTCATGTTTATGGCTTTGTTTTTACGGAGTTACGGGACTTAAAATATTTTGACATTCATACAAATACAATATTAGAATATTTTAACATTCATATAAATACAATAGCACTTTCTATGGAATGCAGTAACTTGGGATTACTTATTTTAAAGATTTTTATAGAATTCAAAGGCAAGAGGAAGAACCCCTGTACAGTGCATGCATCTCAATTTTGTAACATTATGTTGTAAATAATAGCAAATGTGTAACTTTAACCCTGCTTTTTGGCATAGAAATTCACTGATACACACATTTATCCCAAGAAACGAAATGCACCTGTTCTTCAGTATTTCTCCAACAACAGAACTCTTCCCCCAAAGAAGTTCTTGTTTGGAAAACATTAATTTTCACTTGGCAGTATTTTTATCTGTGGCACATGATATAGTTCCACACGACTGCATTTGTGTACAGGGCATTTACAATTTGCTTTAGATTCAAATTTGTACAAATCATGTCTGGGAGATTTCTTTTTCTGGCCCATTGGTTCTTGGAGGAATTTTAAATGACCTACCCTACTTTTGCCTTTTCTTGATTATCTTCCCTTTGAAGGGAGCATAGCTCTTCCTTTAAACAAACATGATTTTTGCCAAGTTTGAATTGAAATTGGCTCAGTGGTTCTTAACAGTGATTCTTCTGTTAAATACATTTTCATATAGTTTAACTGCTAAAAGGGCATTCATTTTCGAAAGTATTAAACTTAAGTATTGTTAGAAGACATCAGTGCATATGGCTGATTTGTATTGTATTAACACCAACAGGGAGTAATTGGTTTATGCAAATAACTTACAAAGTAGATTAAAAAAGTTCCACCCTTCTGCGACATCACAAGATTTTGCAAAATCATCAAATTAATTAGTTGTATGCATGATAGAAACATGCATGTAAATTTTATTGGAGTCTCTTCTAATGGTAATTATAAAAAATCTTGTTAAACATAAAATATTTCAGAAGTCTAAATCATACATGAATAATGAATTACATCTTTCAAAATATTGAATCCAAGGGTATAACTGTTTTCATGGAATTCTTTATCAAGCCCACTATATGAGACACTTCATTTTTCACAGACATTCTGTAAATTTTTGTACAGAAACAGTTTAATGAAATTATTTTGAATACAATTATATCATTATGATTTTTTTTCTTCTGAAATTTGATAATGTCGTTAAGGAAAATTGCAATTTTTTGACATTGATATACGATTCTGTTAAAGTATGTCTTGCATCTTAAAAAGGCAGTATATTTTATAATTTGTTAGTGTTAACTCTAATAAATGAAAATAAATGCATCTTTCATACTTTTATCAAATTGTAATGCAAGTATGGAGAGATGTAGTTAAACATGATGTACACGTAGCTATATAACAAGCACTGTAACTGCGGGTCTGGACTCTTTATAAATATAGAAAGTTCTTACACAATTGACAATGTAGCACAGAACTCCGAAGGAAATGTCCTTAAACTCTTGATGGATTAATCTGACAACACGAAACCAAAACAGTCATACTGTTTAATCAGTCATAAAAACTATATATTTTGGCACCATGGTAGTCATAACAAAACATGCAACTGGCAAAAAGAAATTTACATGCTTACATACCTTGTTTTTAAAACATGTTGAGAGAAATATTATCTGTCATTTCATGATTATAAAAGTTTGTCAGTCTCTACTAATAATTAATAGTAAGACAAGTTAATATTTGATGGTCTTTAAAAATGCATAAAATTATACACTACATGTATGTTTGATTTCAAATTACTATTATTTTTTAAAAAGACAACATTTTTAAAAAAAATGCTTACCCAGGCCCACAATAAAACAAAGTTAGTTAGTAATATGTCTTCTTCCTTCAATACAATTAAAAGAGATGTACATGATGTGTGCCAAGTTGTGAGTACAATTTCAAATAAAAATGCACATTTTTAAAAATACTTCTTCCACATTCAACAAATTAATTCAGAATATAATGAAAATTAAATAAACTATAAAACAGCATAATATTTACAAATCTCGGTTTGATGCCAATACAAAAACCAAACAAAAATATTGCAATGGTTTGAAAAATGAAATGGTAAAGAGATAAATGAAATTCACATAACACACATGAACACATATGTACTATACAAGATGTCTACCAGAAAGTTGGCCGATTATTGGCTGTATTCATTGAAATATTTACTACGCAGTATACAGCATGTAGTTGGGTTTCATCAGTACTACCTTGATGGTTCTATGTGTATAGGGGTTGAAGGTATACATCCATGGGAATTTATTTCATGTTTATAAAGTATCACTGAGCAATGCGACATCCATAACACCATGCATGTATCCACAGGAACCGAATTTCAAACAGCTGACTAATAATTCCCAAGAACCTTCATGAGTGGAAGTCGTAACTGTACCTTGGGTGTCCTGTAAAACTAAGTCTTTTACCGTTAATCAAACACTGCATGACCCACTCTGAGGCCACCAATGGGATTCCTGACTTCAAGCTTCGACGTATCACAGTTTTGGGGCATGTGTGATCCGTAACAATCACATTGACTGGAGTATCTACAATAGGTGCATGAGATGAGAATTCTACACAGTGTCATGTAAATTAAAAGTAAATCACATACACAGCTCCATTCTAATGCTAATACAACTGTATTTTTATTCATCTCTATTACATATGCATGCAAAATTATTTTCTTGAAAATTTCAAGGTGTACAGATAATAATTTCAATACTGAACCTATATACAACCTTGTTCTTACCAGAATTCACTGCTGGCAGCTTTTGCAGAACATGACATCCAGCTAACTTCAGTATGAAGGACCATTCCTCCTGGAATTTTTTGTGAGATGATGATACGTAAACAGAAAATCCCTGTAGATCACCTTTTCTGTAAGACCTACAAGTATATGTAGAAACATGAGAAAAGAAACTCAAACTCATTAGCTGACGATTAGGAACATGTGCTTCTTTATCAGCTGACCTGTTTTTGTGTTTTTATGAGGCTGAATTTATTCAAAAGCCTTTATATGAGAAAAAATCTCTAGTTGTGGCCTTCAACTTGACATGTCGATATACATGGTTCGATGACATTTTATATATTAACAATACTCATTTTCATTCACATGTTGATTTGATATATCCCTGTGAACTCAGTCTAAAAGACACCAAGCTAAGTTGAATTAATACACAATGGTTTACAGCACTGTCAATTGGCTTGTTTATAATGCTGTCAACTGGCTTGTTTATAGTGCTGTCAATAGGCTTGTTTATAATGCTGTCAAAAGGCTTGTTTATAGCGCTGTCAATAGGCTTGTTTATAGCGCTGTCAATAGGCTTGTTTATAATGCTGTCAAAAGGCTTGTTTATAGTGCTGTCAACTGGCTTGTTTATAGCGCTGTCAACAGGCTTGTTTATAGCGCTGTCAACTGGCTTGTTTATAGCGCTGTCAACAGGCTTGTTTATAGTGCTGTCAACAGGCTTGTTTATAGCGCTGTCAATAGGCTTGTTTATAATGCTGTCAATAGGCTTGTTTATAGCGCTGTCAACAGGCTTGTTTATAGCACCAATAGGCTTGTTTATAGCGCTGTCAATAGGCTTGTTTATAGCGCTGTCAATAGGCTTGTTTATAGCGCTGTCAATAGACTTGTTTATAGAGCTGTCAATAGGCTTGTTTATAGCGCTGTCAGTAGGCTTGTTTATAGTGCTGTCAACTGGCTTGTTTATAGTGCTGTCAATAGGCTTGTTTATAGCGCTGTCAATAGGCTTGTTTATAGCACCAATAGGCTTGTTTATAGCGCTGTCAATAGGCTTGTTTATAGCGCTGTCAATAGACTTGTTTATAGCGCTGTCAATAGGCTTGTTTATAGCGCTGTCAATAGACTTGTTTATAGAGCTGTCAATAGGCTTGTTTATAGCGCTGTCAGTAGGCTTGTTTATAGTGCTGTCAACTGGCTTGTTTATAGCACTGTCAATAGGCTTGTTTATAGCGCTGTCAACTGGCTTGTTTATAGCGCTGTCAATAGGCTTGTTTATAGCGCTGTCAATAGGCTTGTTTATAGCGCTGTCAATAGACTTGTTTATAGTGCTGTCAACTGGCTTGTTTATAGCGCTGTCAATAGGCTTGTTTATAGCGCTGTCAACAGGCTTGTTTATAGCGCTGTCAACAGGCTTGTTTATAGCACTGTCAACAGGCTTGTTTATAGCGCTGTCAATAGGCTTGTTTATAGCGCTGTCAATAGGCTTGTTTCACAATTTTGGTAGAAGACTCCTTGTTCAGAATAAATTTGCACCTCATTTGTTTGCCAGACGTTGAAGAGTAAAACACACAATATTCAAACATTTAATGCATTTTCATTTAGTGATCCACTAACCCACAACTTTGGACCTGAACACCTCACTCAGGGGATTTAAAATTCATGCTCAACATAATTCTATACCCAGATTTGATGCCAAACGTCCAGGTATAATGAAGGTTTTTAATGATTGAACTTTCCTTATGAGGTTTAAGGACAACCCAAAAATGGACAGAAACCAATTCTTTTTTATTCTTCTTCCAAAGTAATTTAGGTGAAATTGGCCAGCAGTATCTGAGAAATCTGAAATGTTCAAACACTAGTGACATATCATGAAGGATGGGCATAGATAACAAGAAATCTGAGTGACTCTGGGGACCTAAAAATACATCAGGAATCTTTTTACTTACCATTCCATGATCTTTCTCTTTTCTATACTGACCCCAGCTTGCAGTTTGTAAGCTTTGTAGTCCAGTAACACATCCTGGTAAATATATACACTTAGCAATTTAAACAGTGTACCACAAAATATGAAGAGAAGAGATTAGACAACACCCATGAACCTTGAGGTCATAAACAACATTTCTCAATAATGTTCAAGTTTTTGTGACATTTCAAGTACAACTCTCTTAGATCTTGTTCCACAAAAAAATCTTGGAGTAAATTACCAGGCTGCTTTAGAGCAAGCATCGTTTGATATTTCTGGCTGTGGCTTAAGTGTAACCTTGTATTTTGTTGCCAGTGAAAAGTGTTGCTCTTAATAGAATATAGGGGGGGAAAAAAAAACTCATGTCCCTGGCTTCTGCACGTGTGGGGATTTTAGCTGCTTAAAATCTACGCAGGGCTCTATTAATTTTAATTCCATAGTAATACAATCCTGCATTTCATCTCACTGTGTTATATGCATATATCTTAACCTTGAAAAAAAAGAAAGAAATAAAACAAATAAATTAATAGATATTGACACTCTAACACTAATATTTTGTGGGATAAGGAGGTCTTATCATGTTCTTTTGACTATGTCAATCAACTTTCAATGTGTATTATAATACAATGTACTTTATTTATCGCCATCAACCTGAATTTCTTATAGATTTTTATTATTATTTCCAAAAGTACTCTTTAATAGACAGGATTACATGAATATCATATGTATATGTTGCTTCTCTTCACATTTAAATAATGCCCTTCAATGTCCCTAACATTTATAAAACAAACCTTTCTTCAAATAGATAGTACGGAGAAACAGTATTATGTAGCTGAATTGTTGGCCTTAAATCGTTGTGAATGGACTCTGCTTTTAACGATAGTTTTGGTTGTTCCCTTACTATATGTACAACAATTCCATAAATTGTTCTATATACTGTTACTGTTGTTATAGCAGCTAGCTATAGTACTTTCTAAAACACTGGGATATCATATGGTGATCTAAACAATGAGATATCATATGGTGATCTAAACAATGGGATATCATATGGTGATCTAAACAATGGGATATCATATGCTGATCTAAACAATGAGATATCATATGGTGATCTAAACAATGATATATCATATGGTGATCTAAACAATGGGATATCGTATGCTGATCTAAACAATGAGATATCATATGGTGATCTAAACAATGGGATATCATATGCTGATCTAAACAATGAGATATCATATGGTGATCTAAACAATGGGATATCATATGGTGATCTAAACAATGAGATATCATATGGTGATCTAAACAATGGGATATCATATGCTGATCTAAACAATGAGATATCATATGCTGACCTAAACAATGGGATATCATATGGTGATCTAAAACAATGGGATATCATATGGTGATCTAAACAATGGGATATCATATGGTGACAATAAAAGAAATGATACATCCTACTTTCGATGAAAAAACACATACGTCTTTAAATATGCAATTGTGTGTTTATACAACAATTAGCATGATCCAATTGACAGGAAATGAAATGACCAACGCTCTATTTGTATATTGCACACTAACACCCATCTATCTTCGTTTGCAATCAACTTATCAACAATTGATACTATCCTTTAGTTATTGTATCTTTATAAAACACCGTCTTCCTACACTGTATTATATGAGTCATGACTTAATCACGAGATGGTGATGAACGTTAAATGTTGATCTCTATATTTCTTACATATGAAATAATGTTCCTTGAATGTTTTACTGATGTTTTTTTTTCCAAACAGAGGTTTTCCACCATTTTTGTGTTTTATTTTAACCACCCTACACCCTTGCCACCATATGAGATTCTGCCTTTCAAGTTAAACACTGAGCTACCCAGGCTGATATACAAAAGCATGGTAATATTATTAAAATATAAAATTTAAATGTATATGAACTCTTCATATTGAGAAGATGAAATAACAGTTTAAAAATGGCAGAAAAGTTGTGTAAACATGGTCAACGCAGATTATAAATCAGAAGTAATGATTGCAAATGGTGTAAATGCTGAATTACCTATGCAACCATCTGTTTCTTAGATGGCTGAGACTAGAGCAGATTTTCAAACATTTAATGAATTTTCATACACATGTATGATCAAAATAGCCCCAACTCTGGGTCTAAACCCCTGACCCTGGGGCCATGAATTTTACATTTTCAATAGAAGCCTCAATTCATTTTCTCGCAGTGACTAATTTCACGTAAATCTACATTACATTATGAACGACCTCATTTCATCTCCACACACTGTAACTGACCTGATTAGATGAATCCAGGATCCAGAGATGAGATACACATGGAATGCCTGCTGCCAGACACTGGAAGTACTTAATGGTTCTCTGGTAGGAATTGGATATCAGGAAACACTGCTTAGCACTGGCAATCTGTCAACAAGGTGTTAAATTTAAATGCTGTTGGAAAGTATCATTCATCTACAGAGTATTAATTATCATTACATGCATTATTATTCATTACATGTAACATCATAGTGATGGTAGACAGCAAAAACTAGAACTGTCCTGACAGGATTAATACCCGTGCAGAGCACACTGCATGGAGGGAAATAGTGAATTTGAGCTCATTGAAGAATAAACACAACCTTTTGACAAGAAGAACTCTGCTTTCTTGAGAGTAATCAATGTAAAATGCAAGACTATATATTCTGTAATAGAGTGTTACACAAAGTTTAAATCAAATCTGTTCATTGGATTTTAAGATATACTCTGAATGATGACAACCCCTCAAAATGGAAAAAATATCCTATGGCATAACTTCCTTCAATATAAATAAATCTAAATCAAAATAGCAGATACACAATTTTATTATTCACATAAAGTATTAATCAGATCTGTTCATCAGTGTTAAAGATATCCTCCGGACCAATGATGTCTTTGGACAGACAAGGTGATTCCAGTCTATCTCCAAACTTTGTGGGAGTTATAATAGTCCAAGACATACTTTTGCTTTATTTGTTTTACGTCCCATCGAAACTTTTTCACTCATATTGAGACGTCACTAGCTGTAGGTATTCTTCCTCCAATTTAGACCTACGCTTAAAGCCCAAGGCTGTAACATTAAGGTTTCTTTAACATGCCAACGTCTGCAGCAACATGGGATCTCCATTTTTAAGGTCATATCTGAAAGACCTGCATCTCTCAATTTTAACTGCCTCACATTTGGTGAAGGAACAGTCACTTCCTGATTTTACGGCATACATGTAGATTTGATGTGGTCGTGGCACAAGGTGGGCTTGAACTCATGACCTCTCAAATCACAAAGCGTGATTATGTAGCCACTGAGCTACATTTGCATTTGAGAGGTCATGAGTTCAAGCCCACCTTGTGCCACGACCACATCAAATGCACCAATATTATACAGATCTACATATAATCCTTCTGGATTTACATGTACATAAAAAATGCAGTTTATTACCCAAGTTTAAAATATGCAATTCATTTTTTTTTTTTATCAATAAGCTACATGTATGAAAAATCAGAAATTTATTGCAAGAAGACATACAGCTTCCTCGTCGAATTTCTCCAGGACAATTCCTCCCCCGGTCTGGATCCTCCTCATGATGTCTTGTTTGTCAAACAGAGGCTCCACGTCATCCGGATCTGGACATAAGTAAATTGTAGCATTACATCAATTCAAAAGTAATACATTACACCCCTAGTGTGGCTCTATCTACGGCCTGGGGGCTACACTGGAACAGAATGAAATTTACAATCCATGAAGGTGATCGAATTTATAAATTGTATCCTTGTTTTTAAGAAAATTTCAAAATGTTTTCCTAATGAGGATGCTTGTATAATTATTTGATAAATTGTACTCTTGAATTCTAGTTACATGATGACATGAGACTATGTATACGATTTATCACATAACCTGCACAACATGAGGATGTTTTCTACCAATTCAACATATTTTATCATTGCCTCTTGAGAGAAGATGACATTTAAAAACCTTTTTCTATATATTTCTGGGCTTACTCAAACCTTGGGAGTCATGATTTGAACAAATCTACACTACATGAGACCATTTGAAAATGTTGAGAATTTGACACACTGAACCCCTGCTGTTCAGGAGAAAAGGTTTTTAAACAAAATTGTTTTCCTACATGCTGTCATACTAACATTGTGCGCTCACCCTGGCAACAGAGGTCATGACGTAAACAAACTTGGTATCTACAAGAAAATGCTTTCATATTAATACAACAAAATTTTTCCCACATGGTTCTCAAGAAGATGATTCTTTAGATTTGTCCTATGTATTTCTTTTTAAAAGTCTGACACATTTTGTGGGGCCATCCTTGCTTGCAGCTCATGATTTATACGTATTTCCATTCATACTGATTAGAGAAGCTATCATGTAAAACTTAGCTTTTCTGGTCCAGTGGTTTTGGAGAAGAAAATATTTCTTAAAACACTCCATTCTATTTCCCAATTGTTTCCCCTTGAAAAGGAGCATGACCCTGCACTTTAAGAAACAAATCCCTTTCACCTGAGGATACTTTGTGCCAATCTACTGTGTAAAGGTTTGATATTAGCTAACTGGATCAAGAAAAGAAGCTGGAAGTGACTACAAGAAATGGACAAACTCTGATCAGAAAATCCTATAGGACATTTTTGTGTGCTTCTAGAGATCAAAATTGCCTACTTTCTGCAGAACTTTCATCAGAGGTCAGATATGGGTTCTTCAGGAGGAATTTTTCTTCTTCCTTCAAATCTTTGGACTTCTCCACATAGGTCAGGAGAAACACCAGACCATGGAATGGTAAAGCATGGGAAGGCTGTTTCTCTTTGTCAAACAATCCTGACCAAAAATGAAATCCCATGGAGTTTAATGAACTCTTTGACTTGAACAAAGAATGTATTGGAGATTTTAAAGCTGAAAATCTTCAAATTTTATTTTTCCATTTTTAAAGTTCACAATGCTTAACTAAGATACAGATACAATATTTCTAATGGTCAGCAAAATTTTAATGTTGATTGTCGAGTTACTAGAGAGATACAAAGCTCACAATTCTTTGTGATGTTAACATGGCTTTAAAGCAGATTTTTTCAATTTACAAGTTCATTCTGAAAACAATTAAACAGTTTTGAGTGTTTGTCACATCTTATTTTGTTTTAGACATGATAATTTCTATTAAGCAATCTATATGTAAACAAAAACATGGCATAAGCATTGTTTACATAACAAAGAATTGTGAGTGCTGTATCTCACTTGTAACTCAACTGGGAACTAGAGATTTTTCATCATTCCTTCTCTTACCCTGTCTTGGTTTCCTTGGTGATCTCCTTGGTTCAATAGGAGAAACTGCTACAGACACATCAGGATAGGTAGGTGTAGATTCTGGGTCTAAAAGGTTCATTTAGACTTATATTTATCTAAATGTAACTCATTAGGTAGTATATTTACATCTATATGCATTTGCTTTAACATCATTAAGTATGGCACTGGTATATGATCAAAATATTTACACATCCAACAATCTTACACATTTTAGTGAAACTACTTTATAAACTACTGTATAGTTTTTTTTTTTTTTTTTACTTTTGTAAGCATTTTATTTATATAGTCATAGTGAAGGTACAAGAGACCCATGGGACTTAATGCTCACTTTTTTTTAATTTATTTATTTATTATTTATTTATTTATTTTTTTTTTGCTTTAGAAATCATTGTGTTACCTGAAATTTTTCAATACTTCTCATTTTTTACACTTTGTACTAGATGATTGATATATATATTGGTATAATTATCAAACAATGATTGATAATTCAGAATTCTTTAAGGTAGGTTTACTTATAAATTTAAACAGCATTCTTGTTAATGTTAAGAACTTACTGTATGATTACCTATTCCTTCTGAAGCACCTAATTATTTCCATACTGGGTCCTGTATAAATGTTTTATATACTGTACCCAAATAAGCAGAATTTTTAGTGAGGGTGTTGAGACTTGTAAAACTGACTATCACTAATAATTCATTCCGTATTGTAGGTAATAGTTATCTTTCTTGGAATTACAAAGTTGCTAAAATTAACTCTTGCTAAATATTCTGTATATACACATTTTCATGGGAAAAGTGCTAAATTTGTGTTTTGCTCAAATTTCCACTTATATGTATATTACTATATAGCCACACTTAGGCATCAAAGACTCTTTTTCAAGGGTGATGAATTTGATAATTTTGGTAAAGGCTTCTCTTCATATTATTGTTCAGTTTAGTTTTGGGATGTCCAGGAATTAAAAAGCCACTTTTAAAAGAAACATGCATTTTTCACTATATAAGCCATTAAGCCTGCCCTTGCACCAGAACTCCTGAGCCTGGGGCTATGAATTTCATCAATTCTGGTGTGGAATTACATACTCATCATGATTATACATAATTTGTATACTAGATGTCTCTAGCTAAGAAAATTTGTAAAGATTGCATTATTTTTTGTAAAGTTTTGGACCTGTCCCTTATCATTCAGGAGGCACAGACTACAAAATTGGTAATTCTTGTTCCGTTTACCCAAATACATGTAATACTTAATGCAATATAGTGAACAAACACAGACCGCAATACACCGAGTATACTCTAGTGACCAAAAAAAAATAAAAAAAATAGATGAAGGTGAAAATAACATCCAGTCATATACAAGCTGTACTTTTAGGATAAGATGCATAATTTGAAAATCAAATCATAATCAATTTCAAACAGAGTGAAAATTGTTAACTGTGAAAATGACATTGACAACGGTAAAACCTGTAATTTATATAGATATACATACTGTATATAATGAATCCATGCATGTCTACAAATCTAAAGGCTAACATGTTGGTGAATTTCAAACAAATGATCTAACCGACAGCTTTCTTTGTCCCTCGCCTCTTGTCTTTTGGTGTGGGTGTACTGGTAGCTTGCTGGGGTAATGGAGGGATTTTCCTTTTCACACCCCTCGGCAAGGACGGCTTTTCCTGGTCCACTGGATGTTTGGCTGCTTGTCTGTGTGCCCTAGATTTGGCAGGTGAAGCAGATGACTCTGATGCTTTATCATGCCAATCACTCTGAGCATACTTACTGCCCGCCCTCCGTTTTCCATCCACGAGGTTATCTGTCAAGATTTATCACAATACAGTCTACCCAGGAGACCTTTAAATGGAGCAACACCACAAACAAAATATGATATACATGTACCGTAAACCAATGAAATCAGTGAAACATTTTCCTTAAATTAACATTCTATTTTACCCCTGACTACAATGTGACCTGTGATTATATAAAACGTGCCATGTCATGTGCAATGTGATGGCCAGCTATATTTCTGTACATGGTAGTAGCAAAAATTACAGACAACAATATGGCTGATACTGCAAACATTCATGACAAGTTTGTATAAAATCATACAGTTACAGTTTGATTATAGAAGTGCCTCTTTCATTTTGAGATATACAGTAGTTATCTGTCCAAACAATCAATGACATCCTGAGTACAACATTGAGAAGTTTTAAACTATAATTTTTTATATATTGTGTTATATCAACACAATATATGGGCTTAATCAACCTGCTATTTTTCTTTAGAAGGTCAATTACAAAGCTAACAACAGAACCACAAACAGTACCACATATGCCCATCAGACATGAAACTCAACCTGTAAGCACATTATGCACTTTGAATTGATGTAACACACGTTTTGAATAGATTTAAAGCCTTGAAGTAGGTCATGGTGCACCAATCCATCTGACATGGGAACTGATAATGTATTTCTCTCAGAGAGAGCTTGTGACAAAACACTCAATGCAATATCTGTATCTATGATTAGAAAAAGTCCAGGAAACTATCTGACCTATATTTAGCCCTATATTAGGTCACAGTGCACTAATAAAGTTGAATTGTGAACTGCTTATATATATTTCACTGGGAGGGAGGTTGTGACAAAATTTCAAGGCAATATCTGTATCCATAACAAAAGAAAGAAAAAAAACCCCTGGAAAAACACTTTTTTTTTTTTACCTACTCTTAGTTTAAAGTAGGTCATGGTGCACTAGCCCAGCTGAAATACAAACTTATTTTGTATTCCTCCAAGAAGCTTCTGACTAAATTTCAGGGCAGTATCTGTATCCATAATAGAAAAAAGTCCAGAAAACTGTCAGCCTTAAAATAGGTCACAGTACACCAATCTCATTGAAATGCAAACTCACTCTTATGCTTCTTGAATGCGAAATTGTGACCAAATTCAAAGCTGTACATGCATCCATTACAGAAAAAAGTCTGGAAACATGACATTGGACAAACAGCCAGCCAGACAGATGGATGGACAGCCCCATAACATAATATGTCCCATCTGACGACAGGCATATTATAATTATTGTTTTACTGTACTCATGGTTAGTTTTATATCCTACCTAGGCTGACATTGGATGGATTGGGTTCAATGACTGCTGCAGCTCTTTGTGGGGAGGTTGGAAGGTCTGACAAAAGAAGGTTGGCCTGGTCCACACTCAAAATCACCTGACTGGTGCGAAACCTGTCAAAGTACCGTTAGCTAAACATACAGGTTTATAATGTAACTATATTGTATGTGTAAGAATAGACACATAAAGAAATAAATCTTGTCAAATTCTAGAGATGATGCTGTTTCTTCAGAATAGAAAGGCTGGGATAACATAGACATTCCTGTCTCTACAGAACAGAGAGACTGGGATAACCATAGACTATCCTGTCTCTACAGAACAGAGAGGCTGGGATAATAATAGGAGTGGGATGATACAGTGTACACAGACCTTACAATATGATAATATCCCAATACACAAATACCCTATATATGTATCTCAATGTTATAATAATCACAATATTGTCACAAAATGAGTATTTATGTGTGATTTTAACAATAAATTAACAAAATATAATGGAAAAAATCAATCACATTGGCTTTGACCTTGATAATTTTCCTTTATCTGGGATCCATACAGTATGTAAACAGTGTGTTCTCAATATCAGGCACATGTTCAACATTTCAGTAACAGCTGCCATTTTCTATGCTTGTACTAATAATAACACAATACAAGGATTCTGATTGGATTACCCATATTCAATACACATTATTCTGTAACAATATTACAATGTGTGAATTGTAAAGCATGTCTTAATGTGAAATATTGGTCCATATCAGTATATTGTCCCATTTCTGCTCATATTCAATATACTTCCAAGAGACCCAGGGGCTACAGTGTTTACCTTCCTCATACAAATATTTCACTGGAACACTAATAGGTAGTGTCCAAAGCAACACAATTAGCAATGCCTAGTAATATCCACAGCAACACGATTAGCAGTGTCTAATAGTGTCCACAGCAACACGATTAGCAGTGTTAGTAATATCCACAGCAACAAGACTAGCAATGTCTAATAGTGTCCACAGCAACACGATTAGCAGTGCCTAGTAATATCCACAGCAACAAGACTAGCAATGTCTAATAGTGTCCACAGCAACACAATTAGCAGTGTCTAGTAATATCCACAGCAACAAGACTAGCAATGTCTAATAGTGTCCACAGCAACATGATTAGCAATGTCTAACAGTGTCCACAGCAACACGATTAGCAATGCCTAGCAATATCCACAGCAACAAGACTAGCAATGTCTAATAGTGTCCAAAGCAACACGATTAGCAATGCCTAGCAATATCCACAGCAACAAGACTAGCAATGTCTAATAGTGTCCACAGCAACACGATTAGCAGTGCCTAGTAATATCCACAGCAACAAGACTAGCAATGTCTAAAAGTGTCCACAGCAACACAATTAGCAATGCCTAGTAATATCCACAGCAACAAGACTAGCAATGTCTAATAGTGTCCACAGCAACACGATTAGCAGTGCCTAGTAATATTCACAGCAACAAGACTAGCAATGTCTAATAGTGTCCACAGCAACACAATTAGCAGTGCCTAGTAATATCCACAGCAACAAGACTAGCAATGTCTAATAGTGTCCACAGCAACACGATTACCAATGCCTAGTAATATCCACAGCAACAAGACTAGCAATGTCTAATAGTGTCCACAGCAACATGATTAGCAGTGCCTAGTAATATCCACAGCAACAAGACTAGCAATGTCTAATAGTGTCCACAGCAACATGATTAGCAATGTCTAACAGTGTCCACAGCAACACGATTAGCAGTGCCTAGTAATATCCACAGCAACAAGACTAGCAATGTCTAATAGTGTCCACAACAACACGATTAGCAGTGTCTAGTAATATCCACAGCAACAAGACTAGCAATGTCTAATAGTGTCCACAGCAACATGATTAGCAATGTCTAACAGTGTCCACAGCAACACAATTAGCAATGCCTAGCAATATCCACAGCAACAAGACTAGCAATGTCTAATAGTGTCCAAAACAACACGATTAGCAATGCCTAGCAATATCCACAGCAACAAGACTAGCAATGTCTAATAGTGTCCACAGCAACACGATTAGCAGTGCCTAGTAATATCCACAGCAACAAGACTAGCAATGTCTAATAGTGTCCACAGCAACACGATTAGCAGTGCCTAGTAATATCCACAGCAACAAGACTAGCAATGTCTAATAGTGTCCACAGCAACACGATTAGCAATGCCTAGTAATATCCACAGCAACAAGACTAGCAATGTCTAATAGTGTCCACAGCAACATGATTAGCAGTGCCTAGTAATATCCACAGCAACAAGACTAGCAATGTCTAATAGTGTCCACAGCAACACGATTAGCAGTGCCTAGTAATATCCACAGCAACAAGACTAGCAATGTCTAATAGTGTTCACAGCAACACGATTAGCAATGCCTAGTAATATCCACAGCAACAAGACTAGCAATGTCTAATAGTGTCCACAGCAACATGATTAGCAGTGTCTAGCAGTAAAACACAAGTCTGCATCCCATTCAAATTTCCTCAATATTCAACCCTTCCACTGGGTCCCCTTTTTACTTCATCCCAGCTGATCATATCATGTGCAGTGTAGATACAAACATGGTCTTTCAGAATGATGACAGATATCCCCAGAAAATAATCCTCACACAAATCATGATTTGCACAAGTTCATAGCACAGGCTAATTATAAAAACACCGTGTCATCATGGTGGTCAACAGGCAATTAGAGTCATATTTTAAAATTGTCTGCATGTTCTCAAATGCGCACATAATAAATGACAATAACTTTACTGGGTTATGAATTGGGGAGGTACATGATAAAATCCACTAAGAATCCTTGGGCTTCATAAGATTTGATCATATGACTGCCCCACTTCATATCTCAGTAAAGTTTTTAAAATGTAAAAATGCAGATTACTTACAATCTTTTTTCACCTGAATCCTTTTCTACTGAGTATTGTAGAACTCCTCCCCTCTTCGTCTGGCCAATGATTAAACCAGCATCAAAAAAGCCATCCTGAGACTGAACCATAACTGGTTGTCCCAGGGGTAGTCGTTCTATTAATAGAACCTCCGACTGTCTTACGTAACGGGAGTCACCATCATCAAACTTCACCTGATACCTAACAGATGTGGTACAGAATTTAATGTACATTAAAACAAGAAGTGTGTTTAAATCATATTGACAGTGATTTTTACCCTTTATATCATAAATGGAGTATGTAACACCTCTAACAATGCAATGTATGACTTACCTTGGTGCATCTAATTTCAGTATTGTTCCTGGATAAAAATATCCATCCTTCCACTTTGCCATTACTCTAGAACCTAAAACAATGATATGTAGGTAGAGTTTTACGAGAAAAATCATACATATCGTAAATTCCTTAAGTTTCTCGTTAACATCCAACTGACTTTTTTTTCCTTTTCTAAGCAAGTTCTGTGAATTCCCTTTATATTTCTAAAACCAATATGACATTCTTTTACAATGAAGTACATACTAACAGTAAACCTGAAACCCTTTTCTTCCTATTTCCTACCTTTGACAGGTTCAGTTCTAATCAATCCTACACCAGTGCTTTCTGATGTGGCAGTGATGTTTTGCTCATCTTGGAATGGAATATCAGAACTATAATGAACAATACACAAAACTTTATTTCCTTATGCAGGATCTTTTTTCTGTCAAGAAGTCCTCAAGGACTTATGTAAATAATGCACTGGCCTCACATATGCATCACTAGCCCCATGGCCAACAGCCAGTTGAGGTTCAAGGCAATGCCAGAGAAGAGTATGGGAGGTGGCAAGCCTCGTGTCGCTGAAGGGTCAGTGAAATCTTCACTTCAAAATTCCAGAAATTTAATAAGATACAGACAACAAATCTTCATAATTGTGATACATGCACACTTTTACAACCCCATTCACGCTATCACCTCTGTACATTAAAATTCACATGAAATGAAAAATTGTATACATTGTCAGGTCTAGCCCTGTTACCAGGTAATTCAGTCAAACAGCTTACTGTCTCCAATTAAAATACAATGTTTTAACAGTGTTTTGACTGCATAACAAATGAATTTCCAACAGCTGGACACTGACACACTTGCTGAATTTTGGACATAAGTGCTGCATGGTCAGAAATAGGTTGAACAAAAGCTATAATTGTCATTGTTAACTGACAGCTTTTACATTTCATTGTATGTCAAATGATTGAAGGTAAACAAATTGCAATATTTCATATACTTTGTAACTGTACAGCTATCTAGATTGTAATTTTGAGGATAAAAAGGCCAACTTCCATGAAACCTCTGTTGTGACTTAAAACATTTTTAAAATTCTACTCCTCAAATGTTTTATTGGAACAATCGATGAAAACTCTATAATCATTTTAATTGTAAGTTGATTGTGTCATCAAATGCGATCACTTATATTTCTGTTCTTGCAAATGCAATGCATGTATGATAAAATTAGAAATGATGAAATACATGTATTTAAGGTCTTCACAGCAATCAAATAGGTAACATTACATGCTATATTCATGAGATAATTCTGTTTTATCACCACTTATGGAATTTGTGAAAATATCTCCCAGCATTTTTCTGTACGCTTAAAATTATTTATAGGTGTATAAATCTAATTTGGGATCAGTTGGGATTGATATTCTGTACAGATTTTGTAACACTTTTTCTGTACAGAATTTCACATAAAATCATACTTTTTAAAAGATATTATACAGATTTGAAAAATTATCACATGTATGAATTTTGCAATTTGAAACAAATTTTAAGGTAACTATAGACTGTACAAATGAATAAATGATAGAAGACATTATGGAGAAAACAATCTATTTACCGAGTATCTGGTTTTAACAATATTTAAAAACCTGATCATATTTTTATAGCCACAGGCAACTGGGCTAGAATAGATTAAAACATATGGCAAATTGATATTATAAATTTTTCCACCCCCTCAAGATGTAAATGTTATATCCCAATTAATGTAAAAGCTAAAACTTCTTGGTTTCCAGACTCTAGAGAACAAAAACTCTCAAAGTTTTATTATGGTCCTGTGTACTTCTAAGTTTTTCAGGTCACCTGTATACACATACATGTATATGCAGTCTACTCCACTTATACTGAAATCACTTATATTGAACTATCTGTTATACTGATTTCAGTTATTGAACTATCTGTTATACTGATGTCAGTTATTGAACTATCTGTTATATTGATGTCAGTTATTGAACTATCTGTTATATTGATGTCAGTTATTGAACTATCTGTTATATTGATGTCAGTTGTTGATCTATCTGTTATACTGACGTCAGTTATTGAACTATCTGTTATACTGAAGTCAGTTATTGAACTATCTGTTATACTGAGGTCACTTGTACTGAAATTTCTATTATATCGAAGTAAAATTAAATCCCTAGTAACATCATCTATATACAAGTCAACATCAGTTATACTGAGCTTTGGATATAATGAACACCTTGGGTCTGTCCCCTGAATTTCAATATATCTGTAGACTGTATGTAACATTTTACTCAGTATCCCATTAAAATTTATGAATGGTTAGATATGAATACTAGTTATAATATTTATGAATGGTTAGATATGAATACTAGTTGTAATATTTATGAATGGTTAGATATGAATACTAGTTGTAATATTTATGAATGGTTAGATATGAATACTAGTTGTAATATTTATGAATGGTTAGATATGAATGCTAGTTGCAATATTTATTAATGGCTAGATATGAATACTAGTTGTAATATTTATTAATTTTGCACTGACAAAACTTCAGCAGTTCATGTTACCTGATTTCCCCGCTGGACCCAGGCTTTGGTACATCATCCCCACAGACATGTCCACCACATCCTGCAAAATAAATCAATGTCATCTAAACAGACCTCAAAACCCATATTTAATAATTAATGACCGAGGTATTACAATATCACAGTATGTTTGCTGCAGCCTCCATTTTACATTAAGCATTTTGTATCACCATTAAATGATCTATAACATTTTGTATCACCACTAAATGATCTATAACATTTTGTATCACCACTAAATGATCTATAACATTTTGTATCACCATTAAATGATCTATAACATTTTATATTATTTTAATGTATTGTAATGTACTTCACCATTGGCTCGTTTGATATCACGTGTCAAAGTATGGAAATGCGGATTGACGAGGTCTTTCTAATTATAAACATTAAAAAAATTCGGATTGACCTGTACTTTCTAATAATAGATTGGGGAAATTTTGCTACGTGTAACAATGAATATGATTCGCTGACGTATGTCATTTCAACCAATCAAATTCTTTTTCCGGGTCACGTCATTAACTACATGTAAACAATATGGAAGCGAAGCCAGCAGACGTAGAAGTAAAAGGTCGTTTTGTAAAGCTTTCTTTGAAAAATGATATAACAAATGTAGCCCTTTCAATCGGTCGCTCCATAGATATATCGACTTCACAGAAAAGCATATCAACCTCGCACATCGTGCTCGGTCGATGTGCTTTTCTGTGAAGTCGATATATCTATGGATCGACCTCATGAAAGGGCTATATTTGTATAGTATTACCATTAAATGATCTATAACATTTTGTATCACCATTAAATGATCTATAACATTTTGTATTACCATTAAATGATCTATAACATTTTCAGCATGTTTGCAACTGTTCACTCACCTGTACTGGTTGTAGGTTTATCAGCTACTGACTCTCTACTACCAGACGGTGAATTGACAGCAAATCCCGCTGAGACATTGGGTGTGAAAGAATCGATGGCTGGTGCTGAAGCTGGAGTTGATGGGGTAACTGTAGTCAATGTGGCCACACTTTTTTCCCTGGGCCCTGGCATTTCCTGGGCAGGAGAGACTACTTCCACTGAACTTTTAAAATCAGTATCAACAACATTAACCACAGAATTTCTTTAAAGGAGAAGGTAAAACTACAACATGGTAATTTTATGAAAATTTACGTACAGTCTAGGAAGTTCATGTACGAGTTCACAAATTATTATCTAACTTAATGTTACAACAACAACACTGGCATTGACAGATCAGTTGTGGTTTGAGGAAAACTCATTTGAGCCTTCAAGTCAGGTGAGTTAAAAGCATATACATGTACCATGTGTTCAGAGTTATCACATTATTTGAATAACAAACCTGGCATCCAGGCTAATGACACTTGGTTGTCTTGATGGCATGTCATGTTCACTCAGTGAAGAAGGAACTGCAAACAACAAAATTAACCGTTTCATTAATATCCCTCCAGAAACATTTTTCAGTTGACTCCCCACCTCAATAGTCTTTGAACTTACTACATTTTACAGATACACATTGCACTTACCATTGGATGAACTAGATCGTGACATGCTTGAACTGATATCTCCAAGGTCACCAGAGGTCAAGGAACTTCCTGTGCGTGAAGGTGACAAAGAGCTTGGAGACAATGTCTCCATTTCCTGGTAAGTTTTAACTTTTATTGTAACTGGTTCTTTAGTAATCTGTCAAGACGAGAACAATGGAAATCAATGTTTACTACAGCCACATTTTACAAACAATGGACCTCTGTGTTTACCAGAGCCACATTTTACATACAGAGGACAATGAACCTCAGTGTTTACCTGAGCCACATTTTACATACAGAGGACAATGAACCTCAGTGTTTACCGGAGCCACATTTTACATACAGAGGACAATGGACCTCAGTGTTTACCAGAGCCACATTTTACATACAGAGGACAATGAACCTCAGTGTTTACCTGAGCCACATTTTACATACAGAGGACAATGAACCTCAGTGTTTACCGGAGCCACATTTTACATACAGAGGACAATGGACCTCAGTGTTTACCAGAGCCACATTTTACATACAGAGGACAATGAACCTCAGTGTTTACCTGAGTCACATTTTACATACAGAGGACAATGGACCTCAGTGTTTACCTGAGCCACATTTTACATACAGAGGACAATGGACCTCAGTGTTTACCGGAGCCACATTTTACATACAGAGGACAATGAACCTCAGTGTTTACCGGAGCCACATTTTACATACAGAGGACAATGGACCTCAGTGTTTACCAGAGCCACATTTTGCATACATGGATATCATACAATTTGAATACAGGCTCAACTAAAATTGTCCTAACAGGACTAATACCCCCTGTTGGCTACATTGGAGAGTGGGAAATAATGAATTTGTGCTCACTTAAAAATAAATGATTTTTAAAATATACTATGGTGATGACAACTCTCCCCCACTCAAAATGGAGAAAATATCTATAACTCTCATGAATGTTCAATTAAAACAACAGATGCACAACTTCACTATTCATGTGAGATATCCACAAAGTTTTAATCAAGTCTGCTTATCCACGGTTATGACACACTCTGGAGAAATTACATTTATGGACAGATGGCTGGGATGATTCCAGTGTACACCCTTCCTAAACTTCATTTGTACGGGTTTAACAACAATTTATGACAACTATGTCTCAGGATGTCTGTAATTAACTATCACTGTTGGAAAAGATTCTATATTAAGAGTCCCTATACTCTATACTGCAGGCCCACACTAGTTCTACGTATTTGTTAAATTAACTGTCACCGTTGGAAAAGATTTGACAGTGAATTTTTTCTTTTTTACTTTACTTCAGGCACTAGTTCTAGGTGTTGATAGATTCAAACAAAGGAAGGGGGAATGGTTAACTTTGAATACTACATGAACTTCTGCAAGAATGTTTTCCTTATATACTCTTATTTAGACTGAGAAACCTTCACTTGGTGACTATAGACTAGGAATTACTTATTATTCAAATGCACACAATTTTAAACCTTTTCAAATTTCCTACATTGTTACATGCATGTCAAGTATGAAATGTATATTTCTTTCTTTAAATTGTAACCTTGTTCGATTTCAGATTTTTAACTAATTTTCCTCATGTTTTCCTTTGTAAAATTCTACATTGATCCCCTATTGTAAAACAGCTATTAATTCTAGCATTTATGACTCAGTGAGTAGGAAAATTTTCAAACATCTCCACCCTATCTTCATTTATTTCTTAAGACTTCCTCTTACATGGGATTAAAGATGGCTCCATCTTAAGAAACCTGACTTTCTTTTACCCAGTAGAATTTTGTAGCAGGTACATGTATGGTTGACACTGGATGAGTTATTCCAGCAAAGTTGAAAATGTGTAAAAGATAACGATAACAGAATTGTAATGGATAAATGTTGATCAGGAAAACTCAATCACGGTATCTTTAAACAAATTATCAAATACAGTAAAACACACTTATGATGAATTCACACTTATAAAGAATTCACTCTTTTAATAAATTCACACATATAATGAATTCACACTTGTAGCAAATTTATGCTTATAATGAATTCATACTTATAACAAATTCATGCTTATAATGAATTCACACTTATAACGAATTCACTCTTAAAATGAATTCGCACTTATAACGAATTCACATTTACAATGAATTCACACTTATAACGAATTCACAGTTATAATAAATTCACACTTATTATGAATTCACAGTTATAATGAATTCACAGTTATAATGAATTCACAATCGTAACAAATTTTCGCTTATTGCAAAGTGATATTTATTCCATCATGAAAGTTAAAAAATGAAAATTTCCTACATACAAAGAAGTTTGGTTATAATTATCTGTTTTTGCTAGTCATGGAGGTTTGCTGTAATCATGTTTTACTGCATGATAAAGCTACTGTATATATCTAAAATACAGTGTTATTATGACATTAATACTTATACTATGTCATTGAAAATTAGTTGTTCTAAGTTCTAAGTTTCATACCTCCTTTTCGGATTTCGACAGAACTTTTCCATGTTGTATGACCTCCGTTATCTCTGTCCTAACCTCAAACTGCTTTATTTTCACTATTACAGTTTTACGCTCACAAGTCTGTGAAGTCATCACCTGCTGAATTAAACAAAAACAAAGAGTGAAAAATATTCCAGAACTGTACACATATCAACTTCATAAAGCAGCATACACAGGTACAGCCATATCCATACATACAGTATATATAGAGTGGTAAATTGCACTAACTTGTTCTAAATTGAATGACTTTTCGGACTCAGTCCCTTGTGGAATCTTAAACCTCGGATCTGTTCTACTAGATCTTGCCTTGGATGGCCTGTTAGTTGGTGTCTCAGAGGTAGACATCAAAGGTGGACGGGAAAGAACTGATTCAAGAGATGATGCCCGTGCCAGTGGTGGAGACAGAATAATGGTTGATCTCTCTGTCAGTAGATTTGGTCTGGCCCTTTTCATCTGGGAGCTCTCCTCACTACTTGTAGATGAAATTGTGGTTACAACTGTAGGTGTTTTTAACAGACAAGGTGTTTCTGTGGTTTTTGGTGGGGAACATTTCTGAAGGCGATTTCCAATCTTGAGCTTTGTCAGGCGTTTTCTCTTCTTTCCAGAGACAGGTGTGCGCACAATAGGGTTAGAAGTCCTACTGTGTCGTTCACTAGTGACCTAACCAAAAAATAACAAAATATAATGACAATTATAAGTTACAGTCAAACCTT
Source organism: Ostrea denselamellosa (assembly GCA_024699665.1). Lineage (NCBI taxonomy): Eukaryota > Metazoa > Mollusca > Bivalvia > Ostreida > Ostreidae > Ostrea > Ostrea denselamellosa. The sequence continues at coordinate 12,524,419 of JAMZEH010000010.1, forward strand.
ATTATCTCGAACTTGATGAGGCTGAAATAAGAGGCTTTTGGGTCACATTGCTCACTTGAGTCACCTTGGCCCTGCTGTTTTTTTTTTGTTTTTTTTCAATCTTTATTCCCATGAAAAATTTCAAAGAGTCCCGACATAACTGAACATGAATTCACACAACATGGGGATGCCTCATTTGAAAAAACTTGCATCCCCATCACCCACAGATGATTTGTGTCAGTTTGACTGAAATTGGCTCAGTGGTTTTGGAGATGAGATGAAAATGTGAAAATTTAATGCTGAAGATGATAACAACAGATACTAGACAAATTTTGATCAGAAAAGCTCACTTAAGCCTTCAGCTCAGATGAGCTAAAAAAAACTATGAGACATCTGAGGGTTCAAGTATTGAGGTTAAAATACATAAAGAAAATGTAGTTTGAACTTCTGCTCATAGTATTTCAAATATTGATGTTTTGAGATACAGATGTTCAAACTTACATGTTATTACCATAAATTTTCTTCATCTAATAGTGAAGACTAATGAACACTTAACAATATTCCAAGTTACACGGAACTGAAATTAGTAATACTAAATTTAACGTGCTTGAACAGTTTCAGGGTCTGGTTCACGCATTGCACCCGTTCCCTCGGATTCAAGGATTCCTACTGGTATTGCTATCAAGGGTTCAGGTTCACGACCATGTTCATGTTCTGGAAAGTGGGAAACACTCTGCTCATCTTCTACACTGGCCTGGTATCCACCTTCCGTGGAGACTGACGTCTTTTTGTGCAGTGATACTCTGGGCTGACTTCCCTCACTAGAGATAGATGGAATTTTCCTCAATGCAATCACCCCAGGTGTTCCCTTTTCAGTTAGCTGTGAGGAATGTTCCATTGCTGTAGCTTTAGGAGTGCTAGGCTGCCTGGGCTGAGAATGACTTTCTTTAAAACTGATGTCCTCATCTGACTCGTGCTGATGTGAGGACTGAGTTTTCTTAAATCTTTGAACTATTGTTACTTCATCGTCACTGAAACAATGTATTAGGCGGTCATTAAGTTTACATAATTTAAACTTACATTTTTATGTGTGGAAATATTTTCGCTAAGTCAGTGGCTACATAAAATCCGAATCCGCAGACTTAAAGGAATCCTGTACCCACGGACCAAACCAAAAATAATATTCCACAAAATTATGACATGGTGAAAATAAATACTTCAACAGTGTACATATCAATTTTCATATTACCAATCATTAGACAAATTATCATTCTTGAATTAACATACATGAAAGCAGAACTGTTAATGAGACATGTGTAACAAGTAGGTTTTTCTCCAGATTAACTTACCTGTCCTCTTCAATCACTCTCTTTCTTGGAGAATCTTTACTAGAAACACTCCTTTTGAAGATATTTTGTTGGGTGCCTTCTGATTCTCTGATGGTTTCACTCTGTGTATCTGGTCGCTCAAGTATGAAGTTGCGATCAGACCCCTGGAATTGGGACCCAGTTGTCAAAGGTGGGACACCTTCTAAACTACTGCTTAAATACAATGTTGGAGATAGGTTAATATGTGTGGGTATGTGCACATATTATTAGAAAGTCTCACAGTGTAAAAAGAGCAATAATTTCATACTCACTGTACATTGAGGTCACTGGGTCCTGGTTCATGTTGACCTTCATGTGTCCTTGACCTGGTATAAGTTTCTTTGCTCTGACAGATATTGGATCTCTCTACATGAGCAGTACTCGCAGTCTGTGTTACCTTTTTAATACTTTTTTCACTGGTCTGGCTCTTTACACTAGATTTTGGGGACTTCACTGCGGGGACATTACAAGGATGTAGCAATTCACCATCTTTTGGCAATGATAAGGCAAAGTTTTCTGTAAAACATCATTATAGTGTAAATCATAACAAGAAATAGTCCCCAACATTTTCTGGCAGTAATAAGGCAAAATTTTCTGTAAAACTCCATCATTATATAAATCAGTCCCCAAATCATTTTTCCTTCACCCTCTAAGTCCACATCATCAAAGCGTCACTGCATTCATACCTACACAATACAAGGGCGAGTCAATAAGTAACCAGCCTAACTGATTTCCGGTTGAGATCCACCTCTTCTTTTTCGATGTAATTGGCTTCTAGGGTGATGCACTTAAACAAATGGTGTTCAAGTGCCATCAGTCCAGAACTGTGTCATGGTCCTTTCCATTGACCCACTCCTCAACTGCCATCACGACTTCTTCGTTAGACCAGAAATACACCCACGGATATCCTTTTTCAAGTTTGGAAATAGGAAGAAGTCACTAGGAGCTAGGTCAGGCAATTAGGCAGGATGTGGTATTAATTCATACCTGTTTCACTCTACAGCATCCACTGCAACTTTGCAAGTGTAGACTCTCATGCTGTCCTGTTGCAGCAAATCACCTTTAGAGAGTTTATCTCGGCATTTTCACTGATCTAGCAAGTCTGCAGAGTACACTCCAGTTATTGTACGTAAAAAGTCCAACAGATTAATGCCTTTGCATCCCAAAATACTATGATTACCACCTTGCCAGCAGATGGTTGAATCTTGAACTTCTTTGGCTTCAGAGACCCCGGCCCTACCAACTGAACTTTATCCCTGGCTCATAATAATGAACTCAAGTCTCATCTGCAGTCACCAGACACAAACGAAAATCATCTTTTGACATAATACACTTCAACAGGATGCTGCATACTGAGCTCTGGTTGCCATTTGCTCATCGCTAAGGGATTTGGGGGACCCAACGGGTTTTTATCTTCTGCATACCTAAACGATCATGTAAGACATTGAAATGCTACCATGTGAAATGCCTAATACCTGTGCTATTTCTTCCACCTGAATTTGCCTATCAGAGTATACCAGACCCTGAACTTTGTTACACATTTCTTCACTGATGGCATCCAGACCTGGCTTCATCTTCTAAAGATGTTCTACCCAGATTTTAACTTTAGCACAAGATGGTGCAGAAGACCCATAAACATTGGCTAACTCGCTGTGTATTTCCTTGCCTGTTTTACCTTTTAAATGCAAGTACCGAATTACAGCATGGTACTCAACTTTAGATGAAAAGGATGCCTTTGCATCACGAGCCATGTTTGACAATCAATCTTACTAAAGAATAACACATGCAATTTTATACCCAGGTATAGAACACGTATTGAAACAAGGCATGAAAATCGTGACCATCTAGGTCAATCAGAAATAAGTTAGACTGGTTACCTATTGACTTGCCCTAGTAGACAAAACAAACTCAATGGACTAACAAGAGTGAACACAAAAATGTTAATACATCTATAACCTAGTGTTTAAGTAAAATCCTCTTGTACCTCTTGGAAAAATAAAACAGCAGAACTTTGTTTGAAAGCCAGAAAACACCAGGAAGGTGTTAACACACATCTGACCATCGTGGCCATCTTGCCAAAAGAATATGTTATACAGGTGAGCACATTTAGCAGTTTAAATAATTGCATTTACCTGACTCAGAAACTGTCACTACAGCTATTCCACCATCCCTGGACTCTACAGTGTTGAGTCTCCTCAAATCTATGTCCAGCTGCCTGTCCATTTCAGAGGGCTGAGATAAATAAGTCTGTCTCTTTTGTAAAGGTGACGTCCTTTCTGTTTGAAATTAAATAAATTAACTTTTAGCACATTGTACACTATTAATCATCTATACATGTAAGAGTTAATGGAGCTGTATAATTAAATGTAAACATGGCTATGAAAATAATAATAAAAAAAAAGCTTCTAGCCAGTGTGTTAACTCTTTAGCTAGGGTGAGGTAACACCAAATTGACAGGCAGGGTATAATTCCAATCGGACACAACATCATCTGTTATACTGTACATGTATTTATGTCTACATATCATTACGAGTACATCGTCAAACTATGAGACAGTATATCAACACTTCTTCATACATTATGTGTAATTTGTCAGTTGAACTGTCCAATACAAACCTGTGACCAGGTCCTGACTTTTGACCAATGGCAGCCTTTCTCTATTTCGCTGTGGAACTACCTCTGTGTCTGTTCCCCTTCCTGACTTATCACTCTGTGATGGTGTCAGTCTCAGTGACAACTCCTCCTGGGATTCTGGCACTTGATCAATCTCTATGAATTAATTTCTTTACAAATAATCTGGTTATGCATAATAGTATACATATCAATATCTATGGCATTAGTAATGTGACCTAACTCGGATGAAAATATAAAACAGACATTCTTCACTGGGACATCACATGCATTAAAATTACAAACTACGTGTAACAAATCAGTGCAGAATTTCATATTTCACATATCAAGTTCTAAATTTTAAAGAACTTTCCTTTGACAATATTGTGATCTGACATTTTTTTTTTAGATTGTCTATTTTTATTTCAAACATTTTCATTACTTTATTAAGAACAATCACAAAAGTGCACCATTTCAATATTATTACTGCTACATAAAAATAAAACATTAATTAATTAAAACAAGTCCAGTGTTCAGTTTGTTAGTCCTGTGTTCAGTTTGTTTGTCTGATTTTTAATATGCACTATCATTTTATCAGATTCTTTATATTCATTTCAAAATAAAAATAGTTTTTTTAAAGGGTTACATTTAATGAACAGGTAATGCATGTAAAGTGTAGGTCCCAGGATAGCTGTTTATATCATTTCTAAAAATTATGTGTGTAAAAAGAAATGAAAGAATCTGAACATCAAAACTAGACCTACAGAACTCATCCATATAGGGGCATATTTGAAATATTGTATGATTGATTGATGTTTTGCGCCACACTCAACAATTTTTCAAGAAGAATAGAATGACACGAGTTTCAACATTAATCATGTTTCATTTGAATACAATTTACAGGACAAATTTCGTTGACCTTGATATTTATCAATGATCATGGTGTAATAAAGAGTGTACATATTTTTAGGAAAATTTTAGCACTAGTCTCTTAAAATACATCTATGTCCCAAGAAAATCATGTCCACAGCCAGACAGATGGGCAGAAAGACATGATAATTTCATTATACCTTCTCCAAAAATTATACTGTAGTATCTTTCAGAAAATATGTTGTTATAAAATCTAAACAAAATGACTAAGTTCGTAGAGTTGATAAAATACCTGTAAATGAAGAAAAATTGTCTAATCATGATAAAAAATATCAAGTGCACATCCTTATATGGTGAATAAAGGGTACAAATTTTCTGAAAAATCCATATACTAGTTTCTCAGAACATTTCCAGGCAAAATTGTGTATACAGGCAGATAGATGGACATGCTGATAACAATACACACTGTACACTTTGTTTGCAGATTTCTGCAGGTAACGAGTAACTTCACTGCCACTTCTTTTCAAATCTTGGGTCCCTTAAATTCGATCTGTGCTACTAAATTTAAAAATCTAAGATTCTGAAATCATAAAGAAACACCTTTGTCATGCTTTTATTCTTATGTATGGATTGTGCTGTCAAAGTTAGTAATTTAAAATCAACATCAATACATGTCATCAAAACCAACCTTAACACTCTCACTCTAGAGAGTGTCTCTGTTAGAGAATACGAATTCCAAGCTTCAGTATTACCCCTATCTCGCTGTATGCTTTGTGAAAATTACATTTGTTCAGATACTGTTCCTCAACTTTCCTTCCCAAAACAATGAGCTCTGAATACATAACATATCCAAAACCTTTGCACTGCAAATCTAGTATTCCAATTCCAGTCAAGATTCTAAGTCTAGTATTCTGAGACCAGCCAAGATTCTAAGTCTAGTATTCTGAGACCAGCCAAGATTCTAAGTCTAGTATTCTGAGTCCAGTCAAGATTTTAAATCTAGTATTCTAAGTCTAGTCAAGATTCTAAATCTAGTATTCTGAGTCTAGTCAAGATTCTAAGACTTGTTACTTTTTGTTGTACCTGTAGCATCAGTGCTCTTGATAGATATGACATCCATATCTATAAATTCTGCTCCAATAACCTCCACAGAATCATCTGTCTGCTCCTGAAAAAATTTATTTCACCTTAGTGTCAATGTACCCTGTGTGAAAATTAACCACTGTTAACAAAAACCCTCATCTTTATATTTTTTTTTACTGATGATGCAATTCAGGTTATATAATTATACATGATGTAAATGAAGACCATTTGGTCTGCACTCACAAAAGTACATTTCAAATCAATGCCATATGAGGGCTGTTCGATATAATGTGTATTGTACCATCAATTCATGGATGTTGATACTCTTGAATAGCTCTATTCAATACCTTTCCAGTGGTATAAACATGAGCCTTCAGCTCCACATAGGTTTAAATTTATAGTCATTTCAATAGATCCAGTCACTGAAAACTGTTGTAAAAATTGTTGGGAAACAGGTCGAGAATATTGAAGAAATTAGAGCTTATATAAAAGTTCGCACAAAACTCAGTCATTCAGTAATGCAGATTTTTACTGAATTGGGGGAAGTTTATTGGTCAGATAAGGTATCTTATGACACAGTTCATAGGTGGAGAAAGAAATTTCTGACTGGCACAGAGTCTGTTAAAGATGCAGCAAAATCTGGCCGACATGTGACTAACAGGCAAGACAAATGTCTCAAAAGTCAGGGAAATAATGAAAGTGACAGCTGGTATACAATACGTGATATTTCCAAAGCTGTTGGCATATTGCAATCACAGGTATTTTATTATGAAGCGTACTTTGAAAGTATGAAAGATTTCTGCCAGATGGATACCGCATATATTGACACATGACCTAAAACAGGTACAAGTACAAACCTCTAAGCAATTGCTCAAAATGTTTCCCAAATTCAAATTCAATCAAAGACAATTTGCAAACATTGTCACTGGTGATGAAACATGGGTTCATTATTTCGAACCAGTGAGAAAAATTGGAAACAAAATATGGCTAACTAAACACAGTAAAGGCCTGTAGTTGACAAAAGAACCATAAGCACAAAGAAGGTTCTTTATTGCATATTCTTCTCGTGTGATGGTATAACTGTTAAAATTCCAGTGCAGAAGGGTAAAAGTGTTACAGGTCAGTATTACCGAAATGTCATGCTAAAAAAGCTCAAGAAATATTATCATAAATGATGCCCTGTGTCAGAATTTTGGCATGTTCGTCTTATTCCTGATAATGCTCCATCACATACATCTGAGCTTGTGAAGCAATTTTCGAAGTCTTTGAAGGTTACCGTCTTGCCATACTCACCACATCTAGCCCCACGTGACTTTTTCCTTTTTCCAAACTTAAAAAGTTCTTATCTAGTTGTCATTACAAGTCTAGACAAGCCCTTGGCTCAGCCATCAATCAGTGCCTCAGAGGTCTACCTAAATCAGTGTACTGTGACGCATTTCGGAAATGGATTCAGAGTTTGAAATTAGGTATTTCAAACCGCAGAGAATACTTTGAAGGGATGTAATGTTCATTTCACTATTTGAGTCAAATGCTTTTGAAATATCGTACAATACATATTACATATCGAACAACCCTCGTATATTCTGTATACAGTAAAACATGCTTATAATGAACATGTGTATAAGAATTCACACTTATGTCATAATATTCATTTCACTATGATAGGAAAATAAAAAATTTTTTATTGGATATATATGAACGAACTGTTTTGCTGGCCCTGAAGTTTCACTATAACTGTGTTTTACTGTATAATGAAGATTTATGATAATGAACTGTTTTGTTTTTGTTTTTGCTGGCCAATGAGGTTCGTTATAACTGTGTTTTACTGTATAATGAAGGTTTGTTATAATAAACTTTTTTTTTTTGTTGGCCCTGGAGATTTTTTATAACTGTTTTACTGCACATGAACAAGTCAAAACATGAGTGGTACAAAATACTCACAACTAGAAACTTCGAAGGACACATTGCTCACCTGAGTCTGTTTGTTCACAGTTTGATTGATTATATATTGTTTTACATCCCGCTCGAGAATTTTTCACTCACATGGAGATGTCACCATTGCCAGTGAAGGGCTAAAATTTTAGGCCTATGCTCGGCGCTTATGGCCTTTGAGCAGGGAGGGATCTTTAACATGCCACACCTACTGCGACACGGGCCCTCGGTTTTTGCGGTCTCATCCGAAGGACCGCACCATTTAGTTGCCTCTTACGACAAGCTAGGGGTACTGAGGATCTATTCTAACAACCCAGATCCTCACGGGGTTGTTCACAGTTTGAGACATAAAGTGTATAAATCCAAAATTTAGGGACTCACTCTGGCCCCAGGGTAAGTCACACCTTATAACAACTCTCTCGTATTAGAATCCCAACAAGTCAGAAAGGGCCCTATAATAAATTTGAAAATCAAAAGGGGTCTTTCTTGCCTAATCCAAGTACAGTATACTCCAGATATATCTAAATTCAGGGGACCAACCTGAATTGTTCGTTAGGCTACTCCAGATATATGAAATTAAGGGGACCAACTTGAATGATCATTATATTCAGAGTTCAATATAACTAATGTTGAAGTATATGAATAATGTTATTGGAGATTTATTTTTACTTCAATATAACAGATAGTTCAATATAAATGACTTCAATAAAAGTGGAGTAGACTGTGTCAAGAATGAAGTTTATGAAAATCTTCCCAAAGAAATTGAAGTTAATGTGTGCAATAGATAGTGCTGATGAAAAGATGGGCAGACAGATGGACAAATACAGTGATTACTAAAGGGCACCTGTCAAATGGCAGAGTCCTATATAACTCATCATTGATAGGAGCTGTTCTAGAGAAGATAAAAAGGAAATAATTTTATGACAAAACAGACAAATTTTGATTAGAATGGTGAGATAAAAAGTATACAAAGCAACTTTTTTTTAAACTAAGATTTAACTAAGAATTTTGATTGAACTATTGTATATGAACTACTTCTATTTTTTTTTTTTAATTATTCAATACATCATATCCTATTCAATATAAGACCTGTATATGGGTTGATCGCTGGGTTTCGGAGTAGTGGAGATGGAGAGACTCCTCAACATCATAATCTCCTGCCAGGGTGGACTCTTTCCTAGGATTATACTCCGCTGACTGCAGTATTAACACACATACAATATCACTCATCAAATACAACAAAATATTGGTGGGAAAATCTGTGAAACTGTGTGCCGTCATTAGAAATTAAGTGAAGCGAGTCAATTACAATAACATTCCATAGTTACACTTATAAACATGATAAAGTGTAATAAATTCAAGTTCTATATCAAGCATCCAGTCTGTAGAGACTAAAGATCTGATCAAATTAGTGCACTTTGTTAAACTAGAGGCTCAATGGACTTATCAGTAATTAATATACAGTGGGTTTCTAAATTCTTCCAGTGTTTATAAATCATAATGAGACATTTTGTCTTGAAATAATTACTGATTCAAGACAGGCATAGTACAGTATTGGCTACTATGGTGATAATGAATATTGCTGATTGAGTTATTCATCATATAAATTCAGCAAGAGGTGCACTTTGTCACACAGTAAATCAACTAGCTGTTTCTGGCTACATGTTGGTGAATTTGTGGGTCATTACATTTCAACAAACACTATCCCTACTGACCATCAAACTAACAAAAGTTAGTACTTAGCACTGACTGCATTTGTCTGCACTCAAATCTAGATACACATACTAACCTCAGACTGAACCCTCTGTTCACCTTCCTCCTCATTTTCCTCAGAAGAACTCTGAGACTTCCTCTGTGACAGCTCAGGTTGATCTAACTTCCTTATTTTCTTCAAATACAATTGGAAATATTATACACTAAAACAAAATCAACTTTAATAGCAACATCGTCATTCAGGTACAATACCTCTATTTCTCATCCATCATCATTGAGGTACTGTACAGGAATGATGATGAATGAGAAATAGAGGTACTGTACCTGAATGACGATGAATGAGAAATACAGGTACTGACCTTAATGATGGTGAATGAGAAATAGAGGTACTGTACCTGAATGATGGTGAATGAGAAATAGAGGTACTGTACCTGAATGACGATGAATGAGAAATACAGGTACTGACCTTAATGATGGTGAATGAGAAATAGAGGTACTGTACCTGAATGATGGTGAATGAGAAATAGAGGTACTGACCTCAATGATGGTGAATGAGAAATAGAGGTACTGACCTCAATGATGGTGAATGAGGAATAGAGGTACCTGAATGACAGTGATTTCATCTGCCAATGTGGAGTCCTCTCCTGGGTCGTAATGAACAGGGTTACCCATTGATTCATCAACTGCAAAACAGGAGCAAAGCAATTATTTTCATTCTGCCATATTTAAGTCTATCATTTATGTTTTGTAACCTTATCTCTTTTTCAGTCCTAATGTAATATAATACAGACATGTCGAAAATGGGCAGTTCGATCCTTAACGAAGGACTGATTAAATACAAGCAGCTATCATTCCAAATGTACTGCTATATTTTTTAATTTATGTCGTAGCTTTGAAGGTTTTTAATAGATCGGGATCGGAATTTGGATATTCACATTTGTACCAAAGATGGCCGCTTCATGGCCAATTCAATTCACTCCAGGATCAAAACCCGGAATTTAGTGCAAATCCATTGTCTCTGAAGAAGAAAAAATGAAAAAGCAAAAATTGTACAAGTCAGAGAAATGCCAAGACAGACATTTTTCCGAGATATGGAAAGAGAAGCGCAACTGTCTACGGAATATGAATTTGAGTGATATTAAAACTGATTTTTAAAGATGTTTGATTTCCTGCTTTCTTTTCCAAATCTTTAGGATTGACAGAAAATGATTGGTTGTCAGTCCTGATGTCTGACAGAATATTTCTCACTTTCGACATGTCTGTAATACAGTAAATGCACTTAAAGCAAAGTTCCAGAGAAGAACAATTTTGATTTGTTATAAATGCAATTTGTTCTTTACAATAACTTTCTTATATCCAATAATTTTGTTACATCCAATAATTTACGATTTATGATTATTATTTATTACAAGGCATTTATATAGCGCATTATCTAACATTATAAATATTACTCTAAGCGCTTTACAACATACACAATTAATATATCGCCAAACATACATACAACATAGAGAAATCAAGAAAAGGACTAAATGGGGTATTTTAAAACACAAATTATATTTAGTTACGCTAATTACAAAAAAGCCTAATATAGCACACTAAAACACCACACACACACACATCGCATATATACATACACTTGCATACGTACACATACATACATACAGTTTTTTTTTTGTTTTTTTGTTTGTTTTTTTAATATGACCGATACATGTAAAAAGAAATACACATAACTTAAAAGAACAATAATAGAAATGAGTTTTAAAAGTAATTCATGCATGGTAAAAGTGAGTTAAATATTTTCGTATGCAAGTCTAAAGAGGTGTGTTTTGAGAGATTTCTTAAAAGCCCACATGGATTGTTTATCTCTCAAATATCTGGGCAAGTTGTTCCAGAGAGTGGCCGCAGATTTGTCCAAGCGTCTCTCGCCGTATATTTTGGTGCGGATTTGAGGTTGCACTAGTAGTGTACAGTCCTCTGATCGCAGCGAACGTGTTGGTTGGTAAGCACGAACGATGTCTTGCAAATACGTTGGTGCACTGCCGTGAAGACATTTGAAGACGTACACAAGAATTTTATACTGGCACCGGAAGGGCACAGGTAACCAATGGAGATTAACAAGAGTGGGGGTGATATGCTCGTGTTTTTTAGTTCTCGATACAACACGAGCTGCAGTGTTCTGAACACGTTGTAATTTGTTCGTTATGTTTGTCGGCAGTCCATATAACATCGCATTTCCGTAATCTAATCTGGAAGTGACCAGTGAGTTCATTAGCGTTCTACAGGCATCGTTCGTTAAATATGGACGTATACGTCCAATATTTCGAATGTGGAAGAAGCACGCTTTAGCAGTGGTACTAATTTGCTTCTCCATAGCGAGTGTCCTATCGAAAATGACACCAAGGTTTCTGACATATGAAACATTACTGACCACTGTGCCATCGAAAGAAAGTTGACAAGTTGAAAAGTCGTTCACCCGGTGTTTAGGGGCAAAAACAATCAGTTCGGTCTTATCCTGATTCAGCTTTAGAAGATTTGATCGCATCCAGTCACTGATATCTTCCAAACATGCTTCTAGACGACTTGCTATGTCTATCCAATCATCTAGTGGTTCAAACACAAGATATACTTGTGTATCATCTGCATAGCAGTGATATTCCATGCCATGTTGCCGACAAATTTGACCAATCGGTTTCGAAAAAAGACAATAAAGTCTTGGGCCCAGCACAGATCCTTGGGGCACTCCGTATTTGAGATGCATCCCATTTGAATAGATTGATCCTATTGCGACCCGTTGATAACGATTTGACAAATACGATTTTATCCACGCTAAAGCAGACCCACATATGCCATAGGAATATTCTAAACGGTGGAAGAGGATATTGTGATCTATAACGTCGAACGCTGCTGAAAGATCCAACATGACTAAAACGGCACACGAGTTTTTGTCTAATGCTGATGTAATGTCATGATGAACTCGAATAAGCGCTGTTTCGGTGGAATGTCCAGTGCGATATGCTGATTGCAAATTGTCTAGAAGTGAATTGGATTGCAGATGACATTCAAGGCGTGTCGCTACCACCTTTTCAAGAATCTTTGATATGAAAGATAAGTTTGACACTGGACGGTAATTTTTTAGCACATCTTTATCCAATCCAGATTTTTTAAGAAGCGGTCTTACAATGGCCTCTTTGAATGACGATGGAACGCATTCTTCGCTGAATGATTTATTGACAATTTCAGTGATGACATTAACAACACTATCTAAACAGCTTTTCAGGAGGTAAGTCGGAATTGGATCCAGTTCGCAAGATTTTGATTTAGCCTTCTGGATGATCTTACGGATTTCATCAACAGAAGCTGGGGAAAAACTAGTAAGTTGACCACCTTCAAACTTGACATCAGCCCTCAACACATCGATATTTTCTTTGTCCCTGATTATGCAAAGATCATTTCGAATAGTGTCAATTTTCCCCATGAAATACTCACTAAAAGTATTAGCTAGTTGTTCGTCGCTATCATTTGATGGTAATATCACTTCACTGTTGTTGCCCATTAGAACGTTGGTGAGTTTATAGAGTTCTCTTTGATCACTACCAACTTCTGCTATCTTGCTTGAGAAATGGTCTTTTTTACTTTGGAGCAGTAATTGATTATAAATTCTGCATTGCTCCTTATAAATCTCTTCATGGATTGTCAAATGCGTTTTTCGCATTGTACGCTCTGCTCTACGGCGTTCTCGTTTTGCTGCTCGGAGTTCCTCAGTGTACCATTCTGTGTTTGATCGGATTGTTACTGCTTTTGTTTGCAAAGGAGCGTGTTTGTTGATAATGTTTGAAAGGTCAGAAACATATTGAGTGACTAGTTCATCGACGGTACCTTTAGGATTTTGAAACAAGGGTGAATTGTTCAGATCCTGGATGAAATCAGCTTGTGATATTTCTCTAATTTTGCGAAATTTTATAGTTTGTCTCTTTTTCTGACTCTTTTGCAGCCGAAGTTTCGCTGAAATTGCTAAGTGGTCACATGTTGAATTTCCTCTTTGGTCGAACAGATTTGGATCATGCGTAATAGGTTTTCCATGCAAAATCGAGTCATTCTCTCTCGTGATCCAGTGTATAACAGAATACAGTAAACCATGCTTATGTTGTTTTTGTCAGACTTGAAACTAACAATAGTCTGACCTTGTCAGATGTCATTTTGTCCCCCATGCATGTAAAAATAATAAGTACAGATCAATTTGGGCATTTTTTTTTTCGAAAATGGAAACTAAAATAAAAAAAAGTACATAGGCAAGTTGGAATAGCACAATTATAGCCTTGGATAAGTTGTACTCAGTTAAGTCTTTACTTGCTAACAAAACACTCAACCACAACTACCAATGTCCATGTACTCAATGGAGGTCTGGATTATTTCATATGCACTTCAAAAATACTGATTAAGTTTAGTTATAACAAACTGTTTTTTGCTGACCCTGGATGTTATAACTGTTTTTTAATGTCCATATTCAACTCCATAAAAAAATAATACTCCAACTATTTGATGGAGAACACATACCATTTAATTCAATGGTTGAACCATCACTGTGATGTTATGAAACTTTATATAATATGTACTGTAGTAACAGTTCAAAAAAGATACAAATTTAAGTTTACTTATTAAAGTATAATAAATAAAATTCCAGAAAATTATATTCCACACAAAGTCCCATAAATATCAGTCAATCATACTGAAACTTCAACAAATCACATATTACCAAATTTCAGCTTTCTAAGTTGCAAAACGGTGAAAAAAAAAAGGTCTAAACAGCTAACTTGTGACAGATGGAGACGAAACAGCAGTCCCCTTTATTGAAACTGTTAGGCACTAATAAATGGGACGGACAACACAATCCCAACTGACTTGTTTTACTGACCTATAAAAGAGCCATCAGTGGATGAGCTGGGCATGATTACTGACCTATAAATGAGCCATCAGTTGGTGAACTGGGTATGATTTTAGGAAGTCCGTCTAGTTCTTCTGGTGTGGAGGGAAGTGGACACTCGGAGTCGGTAGTTTCAGGAACCAGCATGGCCTGATTAGACAAATGTAGAGACCCAACAAACCCTGCTGGAGTGCAAATCTCTCTCTCTTCATCTACAATTAAAATTACATCTTGCCTCAAATCAACTTGATAAAATCAAATTACAAATCACCTCTGCTGGTAGACTGTTAGTCCCCAAGGGTATTCACCAGCCCAGTTGCTAAGTACTTCGGTACTAACATGAATTCCAGATAAAAAATTGCTGTGATAAAATTAAGAATTTCATTTCAAAATTAAGGATTATCTCCCTCATGCATAGCTCTGATCCTTTGCCGGATTTGGCTCCACTATTTGATATTTCTGGTTCTTTCTGTTCTTCCAAGTTTATTCCTATTTCGGATTTCCAATATTTTAAACTTGGGCATCACTGAAGAGACGTTATTTGTTGAAATGCACATCTGGTGCATCATAATTGGTACCGTTTACGTTTTATATCTTATTGTAGTAAATGTGATTTAAGGCCTGGCAGTTCTAGGTATTCTAGGTTAACCACTACTGCAGCCTCATTCTAACCCAAGAGGTTGCTGTTTGCATGACCTTGAGAAAATTTTCCAAAATGAAGCTAGAAAACATTCTTCAGCTTGAAAGTTCAGTAAAACTAGGATAAGGTCACACAGGAAAGGACTGGGCAGGACAACATTCAACTTAAACTCTGTAACAAGACATGCATACTATATAATATATGTACAGACTATAAAGCTTTTTTTACTTCACAGGATTGACACACCTGAAGTTACAGATGAGGCTTTGTGCTTGTATATAATTCATTGTATATACAATGTAGATTTGGGATCAATGTAAACTACTATAGGGTTGATTGACTTTACTGGTTCCCATGATTCTTTTTAAAGATTTTTTTTTAAATCTTCTCTTGTTATTTAGCCTAAAATGTGGAGTTAGGCCTGCATTTCAAAACTTGAATTCCTTTTCAGATTCTTTATGCTATAGTTGTTTGAGATTGGATTTGCTGATCTTGAGGGGAAAAAAAATGTGAAAAATGACAATAACAAATTTTATTATCAAAACTTCATTTCATTTAAGCATTTGGCTTTGGTGTGCTTAAAATAATGGCAATACTGTATCACAAAAATGCACCAACAGAGGGATGGACACAATGATGGACAGATGGTCAAACTGATGGACAGACTGATGGATAGAAGAACAAATTGATTCCTACTTCAGGGATCCAAATCTTTGATAGGTGGTGGGCATAATTATCAATCTTTCATAAAACATGTACCTTCATTATCAAACATGTCTTGTGGAGACAGGGACCGGAATAATGCTGCAGCCCTAGAAAAGGATGAAATAAATCATAAATATTAACTGTATTTCATTTATCATTAATATTCATTGTTGTGTAATACATTGTACTTCATTGACACCCATGACATAGACAAGATGCTATATGTTCTATTTGTCAGAATTCAATATAAGGATACAATTCTTTTAAATGAAGGCTCTGGAAGCTTCATTTTAGTATACCATAAACAGACTGTAAATTTTGTGGTAATAAGCAATCTACAGAATAAAGGTGAACTTTTACATTTGATTGATTGATTATATATTGTTTTACGTCCTGCTTGAGAATTTTTCACTCATATGGAGACATCACCATTGCCGATGAAGGGCTGTAAAATTTAGACCTATGCTCGGAGCTTAGGGCCTTTGAGCAGGGAGGGATTTTTATCATGCCAGACATGGTGTGACAGAGGACCTCAGTTTTTGAGGTCTCATCCAAAGGACTGCCCCATTTAGTCACCTCTTACAACAAGCAAGGGGTACTTGGGACCTATTCCAACCCAGATCCCCACAGGGTGCTTTTACATCTGAGGATGGAATTGGACTTATGGCGGATTTGTGAAAGTTTATATTCTGGTGTGTGAATTCAGTTCAGCAGTAAACTTGCATCAGACATTATTTTAGTGAGCTTTGGTTAGACTTACTGTAAATTAGCTAGCAATTTTTTCATTGATATATTTTTCTGTAAATAATTGTAAATAAATTATTAAATCTTTTAATTGTTTCAGATTGATTTTCATTTTGACATTGAATGGTTGAACTTTCATCAATTTGTTATCATGCACTTACTTCTCATTACTACTTGTTTGTTTCTTATCTCTCTCCTGTGTCCCAATAAACTTCTCTCCTGGCTCTTCAATGACTGTGACCTCAGACTCTAGATCAGACTTGCTTAATTCTGTTTCAGTGGCCAAGACTTGTACAGCTTCTGATAAACATAGCATGGTTTACTTTTTACCTGACTAAAATGAGCTCAAGAAATCTATGTGTAGGGGTAATTTATACTGTTTACACTGTACATAAAAGAGAATTCTGCATCAATATTAATAATATAAATACTGCAAGTGTGCTTTATTTTTGTGGGTACCTTATTTTTGTGGATATCACATTTTTGTGGGTAACATATTTTTCCACTATTCTCATACATAAAAGGGAACTCTAAATCATCATTATGACAAATAGTGCATCAGCTCCAATTACAACAAATTTAAATACAGCAATAACTAAGTACATGGTATAGTACCCTATCATGGTACAAACACAAGCCACTGATCAGTTGATCATGTCTAATCCAGTCAATCCAAAATTTACTTTTCTTGGTATCATTTTAGATGTTGGTCTTTGTGAGAGGTTCTGGCATATTTTTTACTCCTGGTGGAAGACTTTTTCAAAGCTCCAATTTTAGAAGTCTCCCAATCAATCCAAGAGCTTTTATATGTACAAGATATTTAGACAACAAGGTGACTTGTTGACTGATATTAATTTTCTATGATAACGGATTTGTCATCAGAGTTTAAGACTACTTAGCAAAATGTTCTTGATTGTTTGGTTGGACATCAATTGCTGTATTGTATGCTAGAAAGCCAAGGGCACCTCTTTGAAAATTATAGCAGCCATTCCGGAGTCATGACCAAACTACCCATCAGATTAAAGGCTTTCTTACTCTTGATTGGACAGCAAGTAATGTATGAATGTTGAAAAGTCCCACAAGCTTTGACATTATTACCTGCCTACAAAGTTTAATGAGCCTTTGGACAAAGAATTCAGTTGGACAACAAATTGTTACATGCATGAAAAAAAAAAAAATCCCACTGACCCCTAATCTGACCAGAAAATCAAGAGGTAATGAAGACATGACCAACCTATACAAAAGTTTGATGACCATCAGGCAAAAGGTTCTCTAGTTATTTGGCTGGACAAGTAAACTAATGTTTGCAAGCTAGATAGCCTGATGACCTTTTTGCCTTATTACCTGATATTAACTAGTCATGATCAATCTGCCAAGGAAGTTTAATTATCATTAATTTAGTTTTAAGCCAGACTACAATTACAACACACAGGTTAGAAAACTGCTTTGGAAATCTCCAATAGTTAGGGGGAGGGAGGGTAAAAACTTCTAAAAGTTTCTATCATCCAACATTGATTACACAAATGATTTTGGCAGTAGCACTTCAGTGGAAAAAAAGACAAGTGACTATTAACAACCACATAATAATATTAAATTTCAATGAACATTTAACAGTTTTAATGTACACTTTCATTTGTAACTAAACAGTAGACAAGGTAACAGAGTGTTATCTATATTTGTATGTTTTTACTTATAAATTAATCGATTAGTTTCAACATTCATCATATTAGGTTTTGGGGGTGGGGGTCTTGGTGAAAACTATGTGAATTTAGTTTTTTGTCAGACATTGAACTTTCGATCTTGCCCCTTTTCTTTGAAGGGGAAGGTGGGGGAAACATAAAAAAAAAAGGATTGTGATAAAAACATCAATGCATCTAGGTTATCCAACGTTAGACACAGAAATTTCCAGGTTTACGGTAATTTAGAATGAATACATACAAGTACACAATGTTTTCTAATTAAGATTCACCTGCTCTATTTTGTTCATCTGCAGAAGTGTCCATTACAGCAGCAAGACTTTTTCTAAGTGACTTCTTGTTTTCCTCCTTCAAAACACAATAAATACATTTAAATGATAATGTTATGATAGATCTGAAATAACATAACATAGATTTTTAGTGCATTTTCTAACAATTTGAAAGTATTGGAAGACAGTGCAAAGAATGTCTCAGAAACCCTTCTCAGATTACAGTATCTCAGAACATGCATATAAATGACTCATCACTGATTATTTTTTAATCATATTGTTAAATTTCTGCAGTAATATAGAATGACTTGCAATATATAAACAAGAGGTCCATGAACCAAATTGCTTACCCGAGTCACCTTGGCCTATACTTAAAGATTTTCCCTGTACATGTGTATTCACAAATAAAACTTTGATTCCTTATTGTGGTCCCATCCTACCCTCCCCCCCCCCCCCCTCCAAGGGGCAATGAATTTAAAAACTTGAATCTGCACTATGTCATGATGCTGCTACGTAAATTTGAACTTTTCTGGCCCTGTGGTTCTTGAGAAGATTTTAAACGATTTTCCTTACATATTTGCATATAAAATTTTGATCTACTATTGTGACCGAAGATGAAAATGTGAAAAGTTTACAATAACGACAATGACACCATTGACGGACAACAGAAAGTTTGATCAGAAAGCTCACTAGAGCCTCTAGCTCCAGTGAGCTAAAAAGAGCTTTTGTTAAAATTCATATACAATCTGACTACGTAGGGACTTGCTCAAATTTAAGAGTTTTCTACAATTGAAGAGAATTTCACCTGTGAAAGAGAAAATATTCATTTTTTGACAAATGAGGCATATAGTACCCTTTACCACTGTAAAGAGAATCTTGATAAATTCCTGGGAATAAACAATTATAATAGAAAGTGGTCTATCATGGTTTGATATTAAAAAAATATAAGGCAAGACCAGGAATCAAAGCTAGGACCCCTGCATTATTAGTCAGATGCTCTAACCATTGTCAGAACTAACCCAGACTGACATTCATGGTCTATATACATGTAGCTCCATCTACAACAGTTTCAAACCAAACTATGCAATAAGCCAATCAGAAATCACATGGTATCAGGATGGTGCAAATTACCTAGTCTACCTGTGTCAGGGTGTTTAAAAGTGTGTGTTTTGATAGAATTAATCAGGAAGATGGACTTCAAATTGGCATATTCTTTATACAAAAGTGAACGACAATGATGATAGTTACTCCACCAAACATTTGGACATTCCTGGTTTTCAGGATGGTGGAAAGCATCCAAGATATGCAATAGGTACACCGAGTTATTTGTTATTTTTGTTATCATATCTGAATCTATAGCAATGTATTATAAAATCATAGAGGGTCTGGTATTCAATAACTTTGTGATATGTAATTTACATAAATCTGTTACTTAAGTCAATTAGATTTTAACGATTTTGGCAAGTACAGTGCAAGCTTATAAAAAAATATATCATATTTTGATGAATATTTCAGTTGTCATGTATGCAAAGATTTTGTTCATGAACTTCATGGCAAAGCAGAACACCCCATTTCTGGTTGTGAATTGTTCCACCCGACTCTGCAAGGACTGTTTAAGATAACATGACCACCTCTGTGGTATATGCATTTGCTTTCAAAAAGATACAACTTTAAGTATGTATGTAACTAACTGTTGAGGATATATATATAGTTTATCTTTAATTTTTTGTTAAATAATTAATGATTTTTCAAAGTGTGTATTTTAAGTTTTGTTGATGCTAATAGAGAATAAACACACTTTTTGATGTACAGTGATTAAATTGGTACTTTCTTTCAAAAGATAAATACTTATTTTCACAACAAAATATTTTGAATTTAGAGCTTTGAAAAAAGGTTGTCCTGTGCAAAATCCCCCATGTATGACAAAATGTAAATTAAATTCAAGCAGGGACTAAGTACAACTACAAACATGAGTACATCTTATCACAATGCCTGCTGCTGAGTCTTACTTTCTGTTCCTTGTTTGGCTGCAGGGCAGGCCAGATCTGCATTACATCTGCCTCCTCGGTGTTCTTTGCCTGAGATTCTGATTGTGATGCTAGTACCATGAAACCAACACTGCCTGGTTGTGTGTCAAAATCATATTCCACACTCGCTGAATCTGAATCTTCTATCTCCATTCCACAACAATGTTTGTATTCTGTTTTCACCTATGTAGCGACTGCAAACCCCTCACTTGCCAGTCTGATCCTTAATTGCCAGTCTGTCTAGAGTATATCAAACTGCATAATTATTCATGGAAACAGATTAGACTTTAAATACAATTTGACGTTGAAATTAGCTTACCTATAATATCACAATTTATAAGACACGTGTGCACTGTTGTACATATTTAGGTCTAACCGACTTGTTTGCTAGGATATCTTTACTGCTATTAAAACTAATTGATCGAATAGACCAAATGGAGTGAGTGCTTTTTTACATTAATTTTGGCTAGTACATACACTTCAGCATTATGACATATTTTTCATCATAATGACGTATTTTGTAGTGGTTTTTGCAGCTTAGCTGACTGGAGGAAATTCAGATGTTGTTGACACTTCCCGCGCTCCATTAGTCTCTAACACTAACGGTAAATAGTTAGTGGATATAAATAATTAAGATTTAATGAGTTCTGGCAGAACGTTTATTGAGATAAAAGTGATACTGTAAAATAATTTATATTTATAATAAAAGTCGTTATTTCTTATTATAATTTTTTTTTGAGAGTACAATTTGCCAAACAAGGCCGACAACTTTCTTTTCTTCCGGTTGAGGCGAACTGATCGCAAAGATCAGAAATGAAGGTAGATTAAAAATCAAAATAAAGATGTATCGGGCCACAGAATGGCAAAATTTACATGAATGAAACGAAACAATAAACATACTTTTTATTGACTCTATTTGTAATCGAATGTAATCCCTGAAAATGTCGATGTTGATAGATTCAAACACAACATTCCACATGTTTACTAGTATATCCGGACGACTGTGTCGGTAGACACATAACACATGCTATATAAGTCTCTGATTATATCGAATAATTATTATGATGGACTTAAACATTCGATAATGGAACGTGTACGTAAGTAGTTTAATCGTATGCAAATGCTGAATTGATTTGGTTTGGTGGGGGAACTTCTCGCTCCTTGCCTTCATGATGTGATCACTCTTGTAGAAAAGTGGATCTGCATCACAGCTTTTATCGAAATTTTAAAACGTTGTGCATAAAGTCCATTATCCTTAAAATGTACCTGTTCTAGTTTGTTTGGATTCTCCCCATTAAAGATTAATCTTGACATCAAACAATGCTTGTTGTAAGATAATTTTCTGTGCTAATTAATTCCTCTACCATTTTGACTGAGATTGTATTCAGGACTCGAAGCATTTGGCAAAGTACAGTGGTGTAACCAATTTTTTTTTTTTTTCCTAGCTCAACATCTCATATCCAGCCACTGGCTGTCAAAAACTCATCGAAGTTGATGATGAAAAGAAACTGAGGCCTTTCTATGAGAAGAGGATGGCAGCTGAAGTGTCAGCAGACTGCCTTGGTGATGAGTGGAAGGTTAGAATGATGCAAATCATGAACAATCGAAATTGAATGATTTGAATTTAAAAGATCATTGTCCATTTAATGTCATCATGCTTGTTGACAACTTGTCATGAAAAAAAGTGCTTGTGTATTGATCAATTTAAATTTGTATGCACTACTTTTGATTATGGTTTTGTACAAAAAATGTTGAATGTACTTTGTGACAATGAATCCCGGTATATGCACACATTTCACTAGCAGTATATTTTTTGCAGGGGTATGTTCTTAGGATTGCAGGAGGAAATGACAAGCAAGGATTTCCCATGAAACAGGGAATCCTTACAAATGTTCGTGTTCGACTCCTGATGAGCAAAGGACATTCCTGTTTCCGCCCCAGGCGGGATGGAGAACGTCGCAGGAAGTCTGTTAGGGGTTGCATTGTAGACAACAATCTCAGTGTACTGGCCATGGTCATTGTTAAGAAAGGTCAGTAATAATGCTATTTCTTGTCATTGTTTTTGTTTTAAATGTCTTAATTGATCTGACAGTTATTTGCACAGTCTAGCAACAATGATGTTTACAATTCTAAACCCATCTCTCTGAAAGTTTTGATGTTCGTATATGTGATCTGAGTTGCTATGAAATGTGACAAAAAGTGTTTTCATTGAGATTGTATAGTAAAGAAAAATTTTGTTTTCCTCACTAATTTACATGCATTTGTTCTCAGTAAAATTCAAAGAGTAAAAATTAGGGTTGTGACAACACATATTCAATGACTGCAGTAAGGTTAGATTGACATAGTGTCACAGCAGGTGTGGCACGATAAAGATCCCTCCCTGCTCAAAGGCTGCAAGCACCAAGCATAGGCCTAAATTTTGCAGCCCTTCACCGGCAATGCTGATGTCTCCATGTGAGTGAAAATGGCAAGCATTTTAACTCTGACCTTCAAAGAATATTTTATATATGACCTTTAAAGAGTATGTCCACCTGAACAAGTTAATAAGTGTTATTGCACCATTCCAAAATTCTATGGTATTTATATGTATTTTCAACCAATGTCATGCCTTCATTCTAAAGAATCTGGCAATCCAGGCTAGAATAGGTCTTCCGTACCCCTTGCTTGTTGTAAGAAGCAACTGAAGGGGACGCTCCTTTGGATAAGACTGCAAAAACAGAGGCCATGTAATGTGTCACAGCAGAAGTGGCATGATAAAGATGCCTCTCTTTACCAGAAGTGGTTGACATTTTCAAACTCCGAGTTAAACTTAACCAACCAAAGAACAATGAATGTAAAGTTGTGGGGAAATTTTATGAGATAACGCTATCCCTAGCAGTTGGTGAGGTTGTTCAAAACTATCTAGATACACAATAAGTACACAAATCATAATACACTAAATAGCAAATAAAATAAATCTGACCTATCTACCCCTTTTTTCCCAGCAGGTCACTGTAAACACACAAATTTTTTTTTTTCATTATAGGTTGGATTAAAATGCATGTATTTCCATAATTGTGAACTTTGCTATTTATAAATTCATTAGTCGATTGATAATTGCAGTGTCTATGATGTATCTATATTTCTAAACCCAACTCTCTGAATCTTCCAAGATTCTGATTTGAGCTTTTAGTCTGAGGCACTGCAATTAATTTCAAATTCTCTCTCTCTCTTTTTTTGAGGAGAGGAGGATGTGTGGTTGGGAGGTGGGGGGCTAATATTTCGTAAGCATTTTCCATAGTGTTTTACATGCATGTGAGTATTTGATACTCTGTAATAACATGAAAAATAAAAATTAAGCTTGCAGCAATACATATGATGCAGTGACTGAATGAAGTCAGTGATGCATTTACTTGTGTGCTGTAGCCTCTATTGGGGTCATTGGCTTTGCCTGGCAACTAACCAATTTAGAACTGGCACAGACAAGGGAAATCCAACTGTCTTATTAAAACAATGCACAATTATCAATAAGGCCATATTAGGAATGGGACAACAAAAATCACAGTTGGTGTGTTAAGCAGTCAAAATTCTGACCATTGCGTATTTGTATTGAGCACAGTGCTGACTCTAAATAAAATTTACTTACTTATTTAATTGACTTTATATCATAGTTAATATCACTAGAAATCTTTGTAGAAATAAATTTTGTTCTCAACAAAGCACTAGAATTTGCATACAGCTCAGCAAATTTTTGGAAGAAAACAGTCATCTTGTCAGTAATCATTAGAGAAATAATGTTAATTTCATCAAAGCCTGCGGTTTCTTAGCATTAAACTCAATATTTTCTTTCTTTAAACTTCAAATCAATTAAATAGCTGACATTAATGAAATAGAATCCAATGCGTATGTATTTACACACCATCATACCTGTGAAAAATTATATACAAAGGTACGATATATCGAACCCCTTAGTAATCTTAAAATTTATTATAATCAATGTCAATAATTTATTTGGTACCATAAATAATACTAGTGCTCATTCTGTAAAAACACTGCTTTGGAGATGGTAGTGACATGAAGAATTCAAACACAACCATCCGAAATTTTGCTGCATTTACATCTAGATGGGTACAATATGCCAGTTTAATCGCATATTCGCAGATCCTTGAATCTGGTGCAGTGTGCAGAAAGCCACAGACAGAAAGATTACTTTGCTCAGTAGTGAGCTAATTTCCATCATCCAATACACATACAGATGACAACAACTACCCCGAGTGGTGTCGGTTAAAACATGTGTACACAACAATGACTTCATAGAACATGTACTGGTCACGATCACATATTTAATTTAAAAACAGAAGAAAAACCTTGAGCATTCCATTGTTGTCTGTGACAATAGTCACATGTTAACATAGTAAAGAAATCACACTGAATAATAATAATTTTAAAAAAATCAGTTGTATTTTGTGTACAAGGAAAATATTGGGATAAAAAGCATGTATCACACATGAAAAGTTTCTTATATATGTTAGTTAATGTTGGATTTATAGGAGTTCTGGTGCTTAAATTTGTAATTTTATCGGCCAGTTCATTGAATTGTTGAATTAAAGAGTTGTGTATCACAGATTTGCAAATTTGAACCTAAATAAAAAAGATAGGGTCGGGGGGGGGGGGGGGGGGGTCAGTTGGGTAACTGGAAACAAACTAAGGTATTTTTTATTTTGACCTTATGAACTGTTCATTAATCATTTGATAATTGCAGTGTCTATGATGTATCTATATTTCTAAACCCAACTCTCTGAATCTTCCAAGATTCTGATTTGAGCTTTTAGTCTGAGGCACTGCAGACTTGCAATTTAAAATTCTGCTGGGGTGTGGGAGAGGATGGTTTATATGTTATGGGTATATTTTACAAATGAATTTATACAGTCTGAGCAATGATCTATACATATAAAATTAGAATTCTGCAAGTTTTCAGCCTTCAAATCAGAAAATCGTCATCCAGAAAATTACATTTTCTCAGTGCTGTTTCATCTAACATTTGTTTAGTGTTAAGAACTACGGAATTTTATTGTTTTCTTCAGGGGAGAAGGATATTCCTGGTTTGACAGACACCACAATTCCACGTCGTCTTGGACCCAAGAGAGCCAGCAAGATCAGGAAACTGTTTAACCTCTCCAAGGAAGACGATGTTCGCCAATACGTTGTCAGGCGACCTCTACCACAAAAGGAGGGTATGGAATAAAGGCTTTTTTTCTACTTTTTAAAACATTTTTATCTGCAGAGATAATAGATCATGGGGGATATTGGTTTTTGTCCTGTTTGTCTGAAACTTAGTGTAGATTACATTTTCTTCTAACTATGACCCCCCCTGGTTGTGGGGCCAGTTTGAAGCTACAGAATTAGTATCTATGTATGGTGATGGATATGGGCTTTTTTTTTTCAAATCAGAAAGTTTATCCAAGAGCAATGCAAAAAAAACCCCACCCCATCTCCTTTCCCCCAAATCCCACACTTCATAGCAGGTTCCTAAGCTTTGGGTCTTTATGGAGGTACTCTACATTGTCATAATGGCTGACTTTTTTAAAATCATGAAAGAAAATATAAATATCATCAATAGTTGTCTATTCATTTTAAAGTTCAATACATATCTGAATAGCTCGGTAGGTTGGAACTGCTGAACTGTAGATCATGGGTTCGAGTCTAGCAAGGGTTTTAAATTTTTAAGGCTTTGAGCTTGCTCAAGAACCTTCTAGCAATCAACAAGAGAAGTTCATTATTCATGGATGGATTTACTATGAAATGGATTACATTCTTACAAAATAACCTGCTCAAACTGGTTTTCATTTGTAGTTTCATCAAGAATTTCAGATCAGTAGAAACAGATAAATACTAAAGTTGTGAAATTGTCATGGTTCGGTTGCTATTCCAAAAACACAAAGACTATTTCTGGTTTTGTTTTTGGTAATCCCAATTTTTTATTCAGCAAAATGAAAGCATATGCATCGCAAAGAAAATAACAGATTATTTTTTGAAGAATTCATTGGGAATTGAATCTTGTTCAGATTTCCAATAACCTTTCTTCATATTATGTTGAACTTCTGAATTGTTAGACATTATTGAAAACAGAGAGTTAATACCATGTAATTGTTACATCATACATGAACAGAAGATGTCACTTTTATAAACAAGTAGTCTCACTCTGAAGCAGTGATATTCTTTTCAGCATTTTTCGTCTGCAATTTGAAGTTATTGTTTGAGCCTTTGTAAAATAACTAGTCTTAAGGAAATATCATCTAGCAAGAGGAGGGTTCATGTATAAACTTGTTGGGATAAGCATGTTTGGCCCAAGCTCTAGTCTTTATTTCTTTTCATGTAAATAAACACATTTTGCTGACATTTTACAAATGATTTTAATTATTTGTGGACCTAACAATAATGAAAATCCTCCTAAACATTTCTTCTACTTCCTTTCATTTCACCTGTCCTCTAAATTTATTGAGAACCCTGATATATATGATATAGCACTTGACACCTTCGTGGCCCTTCAGGCCTTTGATTTCAGATTACTTTCTACTAAAACTGCATTTTTTGGTTAAATAAAGTATGTTTGAAAGTTTGTCTTGTGTAATATACCAGTGCCTTGCAATGAAGAAAAATTCTCAGCTCACTTTGAAAACATATGTTTGAAAATGAAGAAGTATATCTGAGCATAGCACTGGACATATTTGTGTCAACTGCATATTTCTCTTTTGCATTGACACATTTTACTGTTTCACAGATGAAAAAAAAAATCTTGCCAAGAGCCACAATTTTTCAAATAAATGTAAAAGTATTCTCATTTTGTGCAGATTCAAGTATGCAAATCATGTTACAGTCACTCTGGGGCAACAATTTGAAGTGAAAGTTTCCATCTTTTTCTTGAGAACCACAAGTGTATAAAAAAAAGCTTTGTCGAATTCATGTAAAATTATCCTCATTTAGTAGTACAGTACATGTTCAAATTTATTTAAACTTTGACTCCAAGGTCTGAAATGATTCACCAAAATATTGATACTGTTCAATATAAACATTCAGTTCATTGCCTTAATCTTTGGTGGGGATGAGGGTGGGTTTTTTTGTTGTTGTTTGTTTGTTTGGTTTTTTTTTGGGGGGGGGGTGTAAATAAATCAGTCTTAACCTGTACTTATCTTATTTCCATATGCACAAGGGGTGAAATAGTGTCTGATAACATTTAGATTATTGTTAGTCTCAAGTCTTGACAAAAACAATGATAGAAAAATCAGTTTAAATTACAGAGCTAACAGGTACCTTTAAAATGGCTTCCTATGGGCCAAGAAGTTTGTGATTTGATGAAATTGTACCATGCAAATATTGACCAGTGCTTTGCTGTGAAGAAAATTCTCAGCTCACTTTGAAAACAAATGTTTGAAAATAAAGAAATATATCAGAGCTTAGCACTGGAAATATTTGTTTAAATTTGCATATATCTTAAGTGTAATGACACATCTAATGAGATGTTCCTCTTTGACAGGTAAGAAGGCTAAGACAAAGGCACCCAAGATCCAGCGACTGGTCACCCCAGTAGTGCTTCAGAGGAAGAGACACAGATTGGCCCTGAAGAAGAAGAAGCATGCCAGACGTAGGGAAGACGCCGCTGAATACGCTAAAATCTTGGCACAGAGACTAAAGGAGGCAAAGGAGAGAAAGAGGAGTCGATCTGGCAGCAGGACATCAATGTCTGCCTCCACATCCAAGTGAAAATGTTAATTTAACAATTAAAAAAAAAGGCTGACATACTCTGTTGTTGTACTGTTTCTTTATGTAAATTTCACTATCTCAAATTGGGAAATGAACTAGTGTGTATGTAATGTTACTCAAGAGAAGATTGACATGCAGTTTACATCCTTTAGAAAAGTTCCAGCATATGACAAAGATCTAGGATTTCTGAACTTATTCAGGTCCCAGGCTCTGACTTTTCTCAAAATTCCCATCACCTGTAAGATGTTCCATTACTTTTGAACGGAAATGCTTAATTTGCAGACACTAGAAATTTGATGAGAACAATATTAAATAATTTTATTTTGGAATGATTTACTTCTCAATCATTTCATTGCAATATTCAGATTTTGATCTCAGCTGAAGAGTTTCGTGATCCCGAGGTTAAGAAAAGGTTACAAGATGTGCATGTATTTACATAGTTTAGAAAAGTTACAAGATCTCCAAACTTGGTACACATTGGTGTACAGTGGAGAACGCCTATTAATTCCATGAGGTTTTAACAGACACCTTGAATATTGCGAAGTATAGGATGATCCAACTTTAAATGTTCATTCTCCATTAAGAAGGTGTCAACTTGCTTTTAAATTAGTGATAGTCAGTTTTGGGGGCATACGGAAAAGATAAAAGGCAAACTTTGTTTAGAAAATGGTGTATATTTAACAGGGGAATCTTATAAGCCATTGTCCACAGGAAGACAAAATTATTGTTCCTAGTAGGAAAATTGCGATCCCTGGATACAGATTTACAACGTACTCATATTGAAGTTCAGGGGACTGATCTTAATTGTTCATTGCATCCAAAGTTCAGTATAGATAATTGGATATATTTGTACGTCAATAGAACTGATAGTTCAGTACAAATGGAGTAGACTATAACTAAATTCTGCAATGGCTTTTGGCTCAAATGAGCTCATCTGATGAAAAGGATAGGTTTACAAATAGTTCATTTTACCTTCACTGTGCTGAATTTCTGATCACCAGTTGTCTGTAATCTTGCATTTTCATATTTTTCTCCAGAACCACGGACCAATTTCATTCAAATCGTACCCGAGGGGGGGGGGGGGGGGGGGTAAAGGGATTCAAATGAAGTGCCAAACTACTTTCAAAATGGAGATCATGCAGAAAAGACCAACAAATGAGGAGGGGGGTGCACACCGGACCAGAAATGTTTCCTGACTTATAATATTACAAGTTTGTTTAAATCGTGGTCTCTTTTTTTTTGGGGGGGGGGGGGGGGTTAATAGGGCCAACAATAGGAGATGATATACAGAAAAAAAACTCTTCTTTAGAACTAATGGGCCAAAAAGTTTAAATTAACATATATAAAAGCTTCCAGACGTAAAGAGAATCGAGTTTCTTCAGGGAGAAAGGTGGAGCCACAGTAGTGAACATTTTAGAACTCGCCAGAATAACGGAGCCATGGTCGTTATCTCCAGGTAGTCCAGATTCAAGTTCAAATTGTGATCCCTGGAAGTAGGATGGGGCATGTTTCATAATGGAATAAGGGGCCGAGTGGTTAGAGCATTGCGCTCAAAATCACAAGGCCTCTCACCTCTTGTCGGCAAGGGTTCGATTCTCGCTCGCGCCGATATATGTGAGAAAGTTTGCCAGTTTACTTTCGGAAGGTCGGTGGTCTCTTCCCGGGTACATTGTATCTGGACTATCTCCTCCACGTACAAAAACTGGACGTCACCAGATAACTGAAAAATTGTTGAGTGTGGCGGAAACCAATCAATCATAATGGAACGTCCGCACGATCTTCCTCTCGAAACGGCAGGGTAATGATCAGTCACATTAATATGCAAGCATCTACAGGTTCAATTCAATGGTAGAGTGGGGTCACAATAGGAGATCCCGTGTCACAGCAGATGTGACGCGATAAAGATCCCTCCTTGCACAGAGGCTGTAAGCGCCGAGCGTAGGCCTGAATGTACAGTCCTTAATTGGTGATGTCTTCATTTGAGTGAAAATTTCTCGAGCGGGATTTTAAACAATATCCAACCAACCACAATACGAGATCAAAGTTTTACATGGGAATATATACAGACCAGCAGGGCACACTATGTGGTATGCAAAAGTTCCCAATTTAAGTGCATTCCAGTTTTTTGGGGGTTTTTTTTGGTCCCACGTTGAATATTGTTGATAACATTTGATGGGAGATAAGACTGTTATGTTGCTGTGTGAATTGAGGTTCGCGTATAGCGTGAATCTTTGGAGCTGGTTTGGGGCCACAATGTGTGGCTAAATATTCTGACGGGGATAGAGGTTGGAATTTTTTTTTCAAATATCACAACACTGGGCCAAGTGAGCGATGTTGCCCATGGGCGTCTTGTTAACCTGAAAATAAGACTCGAGAAAACATATTGTTTGTCATTTGATTTAATGCGAATTTCATTATATTGCTTTGCCAACATTAACCGAAGAAAAAAATATGCATCAAAGTTGATTAAACTTCAAAGGAAAACGTATTTCTATCCCAGAAATTTGAATATTCGTGATGAAACCAGAAGAAAACGTTGAGTAACAAAATAGGTTTTCCGTGTATAACGAATCATTTTTCAACAAATTTGGCATACATAATTAGATTTAGATAATTTACAATCATTATTAACCAGCTTCAATAGATTGTTAATATTTTTCTGCCCTTGGCGAAAAACCAAAGAAAACAAATACGACAACGTTCACTTTAAAAAAAAAAAAATACACTGAATTACTTTATGCGCAAAACTTTTCAAATTATGCATGTAGATCGTACAGATTTGAAAAAGAACACAGAATGATAACGAGGCCGCCGTGGTGTATGGTATCTATACTTCGTGGCGTTGACTGCATTGTTCTCACATCACTTTGCATGACGCATTTTTAAAAAATATCATCTTGCATGGCATTGGACTTTATTTTGTTCTCCCCAGAGTGCACTGCTTTTATTCTTTGGAACAAGGTGTTAAGTGAAAAGATATAAATAAATATATATATATATATAAAAGTTCAAAGATCATCTGATTGTCATATATGCATTGTATCCAAACTGTTTAATTCAGGAATCCTCCGTCTCGTGTGTGTGTGGCTTGTGCTCGGTGATGGGGTCTGGTTTTAGGGCAGGAATAAACATTCCCAGTAAATCTCGTCCCACGGAAACGGCGATGAACGGGATTAAGAGGAGAAACCTCAGCAAGGTGTTCAGCCATCCAGGTACCTCCATTACAGTGAACTGAAAGTGAAACGGGTCGTAATTCAAATTGCAATTACTTATTAAAACACGAGTGAAAATGCCAGAACTCATTCTAAAGTAGCCATTCTGTTAATTCTTAATTAATAACCGAAAGTGAGCTCTTGTCAAATATCCCGGGTAATATTTTAATATTAATGATATTTGATGTTATATTGAGGGGAAAAAATTAATGTTTTCTTTAATAAAATATGTTATATGTGCTTGTTTTGAAATTGAACAAGGAGAATTGAAATTAATTATATACGGTAGACGGGGTAAAATGGGGGGAAATACCGGTGAGAGGGGATTAAAAAAAAAAAAGGGAGAAAGGACATGCACGTAGAAAGGCAAGTAGAATCAGGAGGGACTCTGGCCCTCCCACTTCCTGACAAAGACTGAAGGATCAACTGAGTTTTTCCTAATTAAAACTATCCGTTGTCCATCGTCGTCGTCGTCGTAAGCTTTTCACATTTTCATTTTCTTCTCCAGAACCACCAGGCCAATTTCAACCAAACTCGGCAAAAAGCATCCTTAGGTGACGGGAATTCAAGTTTGTTCAAATGAAGTGCAATGTCCCTCTCCAAGGGGAGATAATAGCGAAATAATCTGTAGTGAAAAAACACTGACAATTTTTAAAAGAAAAATCTCCAGAACCAGCCAGGCAGTTTCATTCATACTCGGTACAAATCATCTTTGGGTGAAGGGGATTCAAGTTTGTTCAAATAAAGGGTCACACACCCCTTCAAAGGAAAAATAAACACAAAAATCTAAGTCTTCTTCTCAAGAACTGTGCCATAAAAGTTCGAATTTACATAGAAACTTCCTTACACAGTACAGATTCTATAGGAGAAAATCTTTAAAAATCTTCCCAAGAACCACTGAGCCAGAAGAGTTCAAATTTACATGGCAGCTTTCTGACATATTGCATATTTAATTTTTTTTTTTTACTTTGTGGAACCCGGGGGTAGGATAAGGCGACAATAGGGGACATGTGAATATATAGGGGAAACTTTAAGGAAGGGTCAAGATGACTCAGGTGAGCGATGTGGCCCATTGGCCTCTTGTTTGTTATTTTGTAATGCAGATAAAAGATGCATTGGATAATTCCCCACCCCACCCTCTTTTATGACAGTAGCAGTGAACAAGATGCAAGTTTGAAAGTTTTGAATAAAAACTATTTAACAAAATACCTGCCCCCCCCCCCCCTCCCCACCTCTTCCCCTTCCCGTCAGGAAATGGAGTTTGGGAGAGAGAAATCAACCTCTGTTGAATTTGGAAAACAATGATAGATGCCTGATAGATTATCCCCTTATGTACCTAGCTCATCCACCAAGACTATGATTATTAAATAAATAAAATACTTACCTTCAGTGAGAGTGTTTTAAGATCTCGTCTCTAGACTGTGTTGTGTCGCCTCACCTTGAACTTAATATGTCGAGTCGTCTAAACAGAGATAAAATGTTTTGCTATTACATGAGTTTTGGTCGTGATACGTTTTTACACAGAACCTCTCTCGAACGGTATCACGGTATGCGGCGCACGAGGTGCACGTGCGCGCTGCGCTGGGTATTTTCAACACGTGGTTTTATACACTATAGTAAAATATAGCGTTCAATATGGATGGAAAGATCTCTGAACAGAGGGTATATTGTAAGATTCGAGCACACCTCGGGTTTCCGTCAATGGAAAATCATGCTGATTTGCAAAATGTTTATGGGAATGGTGCTTTAAAATATGCTACAGTTTGTAAGTGGGTATGTCGTTTTAATGATGGTCGGGAGTCAATTGAAAATGACCCTCGAGTGGGTAGACCGGTTTCCGTTTTGACGGAAAAGAATTTTGCTACTGTGAAAACGTTAATGGAGGAAGACGCACGTTATACCGTGCAAGAGATAGAAGAATTAAGTGGCAATCATTCGTCAAGTGTTTTGAAGATCTTCCGTGAACGACTTGGACTACGTAAGGTGTGCGCGCAGGGTGCCCCATTTGCTCACTGACGAGCAGAAACAAAGTCGGGTTAGACTTGCATCGTAAGTTATCAAAAGTATGATAAATGTGACCCACGTCGTTTGGAAGAGATAGTTACAGATGAAGAAACCTGGATCTATCATTTTCAACCCGATTCTAAGGTTAAACATAAGGTTTGGGTTTCATCTGAGGGCGACAGACCTGTCATTGCGCACCGTTGCAAAACATCAAATCGCATGTTGTATGCAATATTCTTTGACTCGAAAGGTCCATTCCTTCAAATTCCAGTCCCGAAAGGTAGTTCTGTCACTGGAAAGTTTTACAGAGAAAGTGTTCTTACTCAGCTTGTTGGTTTCTATCAGAAACACAGACCGCGCACCGGTGTCCGCGGCATCAAATTGCTCCATGATAACGCACCGACCCATAAATCCGCTACGGTACAGGAATATCTGAAAGAATCTGGGCTCGATGTCTTAAATCATCCCCCCATACAGCCCTGACCTGTGCCCCTGTGACTTTTGGTTGTTCTAAAGACTAAAGGAAATGCTGACAGGGCACCGTTTTGAATCCCGTTGTTGTATAGGCAGTGCGGTCTACCACTACCAGTGTCTGCAACATATACCTAAAGAGGAGTACCGGGCGGCGTTCTGGAAATGGATAGATCGGTGTAAAATGCGTGTTGAGGCGGACGGGGCATATTTCGAAGGTCTTAGATAAATAAAATTTTGATATTTCAAGCGGTTTTAAAAAGACCGCTCTACTCTACGAACTTAAAAAGTGTCCCTCGTAAGAAAAAGTATAGATAAATTAATTCATTTCAAAATATGGAATCGATATATTTCAACACACATTCTTCTATAGTATTACAAAGTATGATATATATAGAGAGAGAGACAGAGAGAGAGAGAGAGAGAACTACCCTTGTTTTATATTGAAAAACTCTACAACACTTGTCTGCCGGTTACAAAAGTATGAGGATTTTACTACGAATCGATGGTACCAACCTTGTGACGCACACGAGATTGTCTGAGGTCGTATAGGATACAGTACTGGGAAGTAAATTTACACGGTCTTTTATTGTTTTATTGGTCAGAACAACGTTAGATCATATGGTAGCCTCTAGCTAGCGAAGAAAAATAATGGGACTGACTAATGAGCTACTGATTCACCACTTATTTAAAAAAAAAAATGACGGCGCAGAAAAATATACGGTGAGGCCTTATATCACTGCATAGTTGCATCGCCGTCGATCTAAAAAAATTAATACCAAAAGATTTGTTAACATATTCCCCACTAGTGTCCAAACATACCTTCAAATATTCATTGAAGTCCCATGCGACCCGAAAACTCGCAGCTTCAAATAATTTCGTTTTGTTGACAAAAGCTGCGAGTTTTCGGATGGCATGGGGCTTTAAACGAATGTTTAAAGGTAATTTTGATTACAGCTGTAAGTGGGAAAATTTTTGAGACGGCAATGGAAGAAGTAACAATGTAAAACGCAACCGTGCATATTTTTTTCTGCGCCGTAAATCAAAGGTTTTTATAGGGGGTGAATCTATCTCTCTGGCCATGGTTTGTCCCAATAGAGAGAAAGAGAGAACAGTTGGGTCCACATATTCCATTTCCTTTTCATCATTTTTATAAGAAATAAATTTTTGTGTTTCATAAAAAAGCATTCATTTGTGATATTGCATACAGTTCTTCAACTGTTCGCTAGTGTCACTCACGTTCTGTTTGTCAACAGGAATCATCCAAGTATCTTCCCAAGCACTTAATGACCAGTTCTCCAATACAAAACACCCCGTGGGGATCTGGGTTGTTAGAATAGATCCTAAGTACCCCTTGCTTGTCGTAAGAGACGATTAAATGGGGCGGTCCTTCGGATGAGACCGCAAAAACCGAGGTCCCGTGTCGCAGCAGGTGTGGCACATAAAAGATCCCTTCCTGCTCAAAGGCCATAAGCGCCGAGCATAGGCCTAAATTTGCAGCCCTTCACCGGCAATGGTGACGTCTCCATATGAGTGAAAGATTCTCGAGCGGGACGTTAAACAATATTTAATCAATCAATCAACCAATACAAAACTACTGTAAGTGCTTAATCGGCTTCATTCGTTAACTGTAGAAGATGCGATTACATAATTAAGATTAAATCATATACATGATATTTACCATGGTAGGACACCATCTTATATGCATGTGAAAATTCTAAATTACGGTCATATAATCTGTAATGCACGCGCGCCACTTAGCGAGTATAACTTGCAGAGCATCTTGCAGTGAAGGTTTTATTATACCTCATGTCAAGGTGTGCCAATCTGACACTTTTCACTACAAATTCATTCTCGTTAAAGACCATCCAATATTAAATGACAGTGCTTTTAAAAGACAGACCAAGCATTTCATACTGCAAACGGGTATTTTAGAACAACAAAATGAATTTGTTTAAACTGTATTTCAATAAAGAACACATTTGGACAAACAAGAGCATATACACTTATATCATCTCCACTCATTGTTATGAATTAAAAAAATGGTGATCATTGTTTGATAAAAAAGAAAACAAAGACTGAAGAACAGAAAAAGGCTTTAGAATTTATTAAAACTGAGGCCGCGTATCATAACAGGTATGGCACGATAACGATACCCATGCCCAAAGGCCGTAAGCGCCGATTAGGCCTAAATTTTGCACACCTTCAACGGCTATAGTGACATTTCTATACCAGTGAAAAATTCTCGAGTAGGTCCTCAGTACCCCCTTGCTTGTAGTAAGAGGCGTCTAAATGTGACGGACTTTCGGATGAGACCGCAAAAACCGAGGTCCCATGTCACAGCAGGTGTGACGCAATAAAGATCCCTCCCTGCTCAAAGACCATAAGCGCCCAGCATAGGCTTCAATTTTACAGTCCTTCACCAGCAATGGTGACGTCTTCGTACGAGTGAAAAATTCTCGAGCGAGACGTTAAACAATATATAATCAATGTGTCAATCACTTTTCCTCGAGTCTAATTATTCGAGAGTCGAATTGCAATGGTACCGCTACCGCTTTCTATTTTTAGAGCGACCACACTAGTGAAATTTTCTCTTGTTCAAACACCCGCAAATCGTCTATTCTGATACCATGTCCGTTGCAACCGCTGTCGATCAAAAAATTGCCTCGAAGAAGGTAATTGTGTATTCCAAATCTTACTGTCCATTTTGTGCGAAAGCTAAAAAAGTGTTTCAGGATTTGATAACGAAGGGAGCACTTTCGTCAGATGATTATGAAGTTATCGAGATAGAAAATGATCCCAACTGCTCGGCTATTCAAGATTACATGAATTCGAAAACTGGAGGTAGATCAGTAAGTAATGATATGATAATCACACACTTTGGTAGACTTTCGATTATTATTATTATTGTTATTATCATATTTATTTATTTATGTTTTTCTGACTATGTAGGTTAAAATTTTGAAATCGATTAATTTCAAATGCCATGATGATTAAGCCTTGCAAGAATTATATGATTAGATTTTTTGATTGGATTTTATAATTTTGTTGCTCATTAATATATGCCACATCTATCGATATAATTCAATAAAATACTGTAACGCATATATACTGATAAAGAGATAACGAACATGTACAGACACATGTGTATTATTACATGTGTCACGTGTATTTAGAACATTGTGATCGATGATCCGTGACATTATGGTCATTTTATTCAGGTACCCCGGGTCTTTATTAAGGGAAAATTTATTGGAGGAGGAGACGACACCGTCCAGAAAGCATCTTCTGGAGAACTGCAGAAACTTCTAAATAATTGAAAAAAAATCTGGAGGAGGACTATATATACATGTTGTCAGATTCCATTTAACACTTTTTATTTTGACTGTTAATTATTGTATACACTGTACATGTACAACAACCAAAGTCTGATCATGAATTTGTAGTTAAACCAATAACATTACAAAATGTGACAATAATTTTGAACATTATTTATTTGTAATGAAATCAAACTGAATTATCAGTCTTTTTCTATGTAATATTTATAATAAATAAGTAAATAAATGTTATAGAATTGCATGTCTTGAATTTTCTCTTTCCTGAAAGCATGCAGTGCGTTGATGGGCCATTCCAAAGTGATTCCAGAGAAATGTAGTGCATACAATTTACAATTTAGCATGTTATATCTGTTTCTAGTGATACTGTATGGGGGAGGTGAGGGGTTATTTATTTAACATGTTATATACCTGTCTCTGAGGTAGGGGAAAGGTGAGGGATTATTTATTTAATATGTTGCATACCTGTCTCTGGAGTAGGGAAAGTTGAGGGGTTATTTATTCAGCATGTTATACCTGTCTCTGGTGATATACCCGCAACGTTATTCTTGACATTTCTATCGCATACTATCAGGTGCGTGTATAAGGTTTTCCCCATCGATTATAGAGCAAAACCTTATTTTAATTAGATTGCACGTTTTCCGTTTATTATAAAAATCGTTTGTCGTGTAACTTCGGAAACTAACGGGATCGTCATTTAAATCTAATGAAAAAGCACGATATTTTCCGAAAGTTTCATTCGTTTTGTCTCAGAAGCTGATTTTAGGAATCGAGGAAAGACAATATGTTTGAAGGAGAACATAAAAACATAAAGCTGGCGATTATAACATACAAGAAGAGCTTCTTGTCTGTCTAGAGAAGGTGAACATTTTCACAATCTGATTCTAAGTAGTCTGGAAAGTAGGAAAAAACAAAAACAAAACACACACACTAAAACACAAACACAAAACTGTACATTGTTTACAATATATGAAGTTGCGATTTGGGAAACAACAACAACAACAAAAAAAACAGATTAGTAACGCGGACTAAAAAACACGAACATATTACGCCTGTTCTTGTCAAAGTGCACTGGCTTCCAGTCAACTTAGATCGGAATCTGCACATCTGATAGATGTGACTAAGACGTACGGAGAACGCAGGTTTGATAAAGCAGAGGCCACTCTATGGAACAGTCTTCCATGTAAAATCAGGAAGATTTAGAAACTTGACTGTTTTACAAAAGATTTAAAAACCCATCTCTTTCGCCAGGCTTTTAATGTGTGATCTTTTTGATTTGACGTATTTTATAATCAGTATTTTATGCAATATGCCGAAGAACGGTATCAACAAACAAAAAAAAAAAAAAAAAGTTTTTTTCTAGCACATATTTTATGATTTTTATAATATGAATTAATTTCTAATTTTCTCTAGCTTATTTCTTTCATAGTTTCAGTTGTTCATTGTGCGATATTGATATCTGGCATTATTAAGTATTTTATGTATTTTGTATAATTTTGATTTGATTGATTGATTAAATATTGTTTAACCCCCGCTCGAGAATCTTTCACTCATATGGAGACGTCACCATTGCCGGTGAAGGACTGCAAATTTAGGCCTATGCTCGGCGCTTATGGCCTTTGAGCTGGGAGAGCTCTTTTACGTGCCACACCTGCTGTGACATGGGACCTCGGTTTTTGCGGTCTCATCCGAAGGACCGCCCCATTTAATCGCCTCTTACGACAAGCAAGGGGTACTGAGATATTCTAACAATCTGGATCCCCATGGGGTTAATTTTGATTTGCGTTTTAGTATAGTGTAAAGCGCTTTAAAGTATATTAGATAAGGCGCTATATAAGTGCAATATTATTATTATTATTATCATACATCTCCCAAAAGTGTTCATTTGGGCGCGACTCTGTACTGTCATTATTGTTTCTTATTTGTGTACACATAAACATACGTAAAAGAAGATACTGAAAGTTTCTTAAACGGATCATATGCCGGTTTTGATAAATATTATATATATATATATATATATATATATATATATATATATATATATAAGAAAATTGTCTCTTAGATGATTTAAGTGATATGGATGGTGTGGATGACATATTGAGGTCAATTGATGTCAATGGAAATGTATTTAAACAAACTGTTAATCATAATTCAGTTCAAGCAAATGCAATGTTACCTGCTGTTCCAATAATCAGAAACTGTTCAAATGTTACTATCAATTACAACATTACATGTGCTGGAATTCCTACGATGAACTGAACTTATTAATAAATCGTTATAATTTCCTGAAATGGGAAGATGCTCTTTTCATTACATGTTTTCTAAAATTACTCTATCAATATTAAGAACTCACACTGAAATCAATACAACTTACTATATTTTTTAATCTCAGTATGTTAAAATAAGAAAAAAATATACAATTTATGTTCCCTAATGTTGTCAAGCTTTCTTTGAAAAATAATATAACAAATGTAGCCCTTTCAATCGGTCGGTCGATATATCTATGGATCGACCTCATGAAAGGGCTATATTTGTATAATATTGTTATTGAGCTATTACACTCCAGTTATGAATATTAGATATTACTTACAGTGTAAGAATTTGTAAGGTATGAAGATATTGTATTCTACACGTGTAATTTTAAAATGTTGAATACAAACTCCTCCCACTCTCCTCGCCACACACAAAATATTACTTGGTTTTACTTCACATTCCGGCAGAGTATAATTGTTCAAGTGATATTGTGGTCTGGCTGAATTTCAGTCGTGTAGCGGGTTAGCACTACGTGGCTATATTCTACTTTTATAATTTCCTTGACGCCAGCAGATACCAAATCAAAGTAGAAATAATAATAAAAATAAATTATAAATTGTGGACTCGACAGATAATACACGAAGATTAAAATAACTTGAGATGATGGTTTATTTAGCGGTAGATATATTATTTACAATAAGAGATAGCTTTCACAACTTTGAAAATTCTATTTCACATCAAATACCAAAATTGTAACAATTATAAAAAAAAAATGCTGCAGATTTCCTTAGCTAAGATTTGATATAAAAAAATTAATAATATATCTTAGGATAATTGAATAATAAATCAATGAATTCCAATCAATCAAAAATAATTTTATAAGAGCCAAAAGAAACCTACGTCTAATCCAAATTTCGAAAATTTCCAAAGTCCCCGTCAAATGGCGTTGGCGAGTTTATATAGTACCGTTACTCAACGGTCCGTTACAATTCAACGGAATTCGTTCTAAATCAACGGATAAACGGACCGTTGAAAATCAACGGAAAATAGTTCCAATAGCTATTTGTAAAAACATTACATAAAATTCATAAAATGTACTAAAATAATGTAAGTTTCATTCATTTGCAACGGTATAATAAATTAATTACCTTAAAACTCATTCTTCTTTCTATCAAAAAAAAATTGTAAGAATATCTTGGCGGATCAAAGAAGTAAACCGGAAATAACCCATAATGCATTGCGCAACATAGTAAATAAAAATAAAACCGTCTGCAGCTTACAGCATGTGTTTACAAGAATCAGGAAAATAACAATAGAAACGTAACGTGGTTAAAACAATGGGAAGACTGTACATATGACATTGTGACATATGTACAAGTATTTCAACAAATGAAAGAGTGAACATTCAAGAAATTTAACATACATCACACGTGTTTGTCTAGTTTCACTTTACCTACGATAGTATCAAAATTAATGAATCTTCAAAATTTAGTATTGTGC
The DNA here is from genome assembly GCA_024699665.1 of Ostrea denselamellosa. NCBI lineage: Eukaryota > Metazoa > Mollusca > Bivalvia > Ostreida > Ostreidae > Ostrea > Ostrea denselamellosa. The sequence goes on from JAMZEH010000010.1 coordinate 12,565,491, forward strand.
GAATAATAACACCCATAATACGATAAAAATACTCAAGATATTGATCGCCATCAAAAACAAAGTAACTTATGAGAGGATGTACTTCTAAATACAATTCACATTAAAGTGTAACAGCCAAATCTTTACAGTCATAATTAAGTTACACTATCAAATGATAGACAGTTAGAATAAGAGAACTAGTGAAGCACGATATTACTATATGATATTAATGGTATGTTATCACTATTAATGTGAACTGGACCAAGCAAAGAATTTTTATAACAAGAAATGTGAATGAATTTTTCATTTTTCCAGAACGATAAAAATTGATCTGAGATCACCCCGGTGTTAATCATCAGTGCACTATCATTTGAGGCCACGGTTGTCCACGGCAATCTTATTCACTTTCTTAATTTCACAGCATGTCTTTCACTGTACAGCGCTTTAGAGTGTTTCTAGTATTATATTTATAAATTTTCGTATAATAATAATAATAATAAAAACAATAGATTTTTAAGATAAACTACAAGAATGGTGATTTACAGGACCCCTTTATCATCTTGCAGCTTATCTACTGAATACCTAGGACACATAACTTGTGGCATGTCTATAAAAAATGTTTTCTCAGATGTTCAGTTCGACTTAATGGGATATTTATGTAATCTTGTTTGATATTTGTCACCTTGACAGATTTTTATGTCGACTTGTCCGATATTTATGTCGACTTGTCCGATATTTATGTCACCTTGACAGATTTGTATGTTGACTTGTCCGTTAACAATCATCAAGACTATGAACTTGGTATCCTGTTATTAAATTGTGTTAATTTTGAAGTCTGTTTCCAAATTCACCAATTCATATTACGACTAGCCCACATATGAAGGTTGTACATGGTGTATTGAGTATATACACGTTAGGGTTCAACTTTTCTTTTCTCAAATGATTACAACTGTATGAATATTTTAAAACGCCAACTTTTGGTACGAGGCGGAACAAATCTTATATAGATGATAATGATGATATATGGCTATATGTTCCATAAGCATTGTCCCATGGTACCTTTACTTGCGGATCAACTATGTTATACTTTTACATGCCCTTAGGGGCCCATTATTTGACCATAAACTATCTCTTCTGTTTCTGTCTTATATAAAAAACCTGGTCTTTGTAGAATTGCTTTCTTTATTCCTGCATATTCTATAAAATTCAATTTAACGTTCAAAATATTTTGTGCAAAATCAAAACTGGACAAATTGCCATTTTCATCGAAATCATCGATAAATATAACACCTAGTTCATGCAGGCTTTTTAAAAAAATACTGATTTAAAAAAATACTGATTTAACAATATGTATCTGGACTTACCAGATAACCTAATGATGAACTGTCATCAACTGGTATTGACTAGTCAAAAATTATTCGTCCGATACAGTATTAGATATCATGATGACGAATTGTCTGACGATAGTGTGTCGGATACTTTTGTATAGACTTTTAGAAAAGTTTATGTTGTCAAATTTGCACATAATGGACTTGGACATAGTTACTAACATTGTACATGACTGAGTATGCATGAAAAAGTACATCCATCATGCCTCAAACCTCTCACATTTCCCAAATACTAAAATTACGAATTTTATGTGTGTGTGTGTGTGTGTGTGTGTGTGTGTGTGTGTGTGTATGTATGTATATCTGTGTATATATATATATATATATATATATATATATATATATTCACACACAAGGGTATGCTGTTAGCCTGTAGCAAATATAAACAAAAGCATTTCTGAACTAAATAGTATATCGTATCACCATGTATACCAATATTCTAATTTAGACATAGTTTTGGGTTTTTTTTAAAAAAATACAAATATCACACAAAACATTGTGATTACACGCGAAAAGATTAGTATACATTAAATAAATTACTTGAATATTTTAAGGTTTCTTTGGATAATTCGAGATCTTTAAAGTAGTTCATGTTTTGTACAGACTGTCGATATGAAATTTAATATATTAGTGTAAACATGTTATTCTAAAGAATAAATATGAATTAACTGTAGATTAATTTTTAATTGAATAAATCATATCGTGAATATCAATTTATTAATATGTATTTTTATGTTGTTGAATTTAGAACCGGTTTAATGATTGAACGTCCACGACGCGGCTCAATTTTCAACGGACTAGGATCTAAATTCAACACCGTTGATCTCAGTATTCAACGTTGAAAATGCCCCCCCCCCCCCCCCCCCCCCCGGTCAATTTTCAACCCAGGTCAAAATTCTACACCAGCATACTTCATGAAGCGCGTCAAATTTTTAGATTTTCAAATATGAACATGTGCATTTATACACGCAGTTGTGGCTTTTTCAATTGTTTTTGGCATTTTAGTATTCGAAAAGATTAAATGTCTTCAACAAGACGGGTTCCAAACTTGATCTACCATTAACAAACATATTAGCGGCGCAAGTATTACAATCGCACGTGTTTATCAACACAGCAGTAATAGATCACTTTCCCCATCTCCGTATTCAGGTAAGCTAATGTCATTTGTATCCATGTACGATAAAACAAGTTTGCAGAGCAGCCATTTATAAATAATATTAATATCATTTTTAAAATGTAATTTGTAAAACGTTTACAAAGCTGAACTTTAATCGTTAGCTGATGTAAAACAGACCGAACTGATGGAAATGACAATAAAAAGATACTGCGATTTCATTGGATGTTTTATTTATAGCGGATTGCGTAATGGTCTGACGAGCCCGACTATTTGACAGTAACATTTGTCAAGGGTTAGTGCGAGGTAACGAATCAATAACCTTTGTGAATTAATCATGGCCCTGGTGTTTTTGATATGAAAATTTTCGAAGGTGTTTTCCTATATATTCCCATGTAAAATGTCGTTTCACCCTATTTCCGAGGGTCACAATTTTAAACAAAATTGAATCTGCACTATCTAGAGATGTTTGCATATTAATATGACTAATCATGGCCCGGCTGTGCTTTAGAAGATGATATTTCTTATTTATCCGCATATAAAACTTTGAACCTTTATTGTGGCCCATCTTCGCTGCTTGTGGCCTCACTTACCCCATAAGACAATGATTTGAACAAACTTTATGTCTGAAAGCTTTCATGTAAGTTTTATCTTCTCTGGTCCAAGGGTTTTCAAATGATCTCGCGGTCATCTCCCCTTTGTGGGAAGCACGACGCTTCATTTGAACAAAGTAGAACCCTTTACCCAAGAATGATTTGTGCCAAGTTTTAGCTTTGAAATCTTGGCAAGTTTGATTTAGTTTTGAGGAGGAAGTCGACGTTAAAAGTTTTATGTACTGATAGTCAGACGGACGCAGGACAAAAGGTGGTCATAAAAGTTCATTTGAGCTTTCAGCTCATGTGAACTAATAAAAAGCAGACAAGGGTGTAAGTAAGTACATTTTATTTAAATTATTCAATGTACACATAACTCTATAGAGCTTTTTAACCGACTATCACATATATCAAAGACAAATTAAGACACATGATTGATTAATTGTTTGTTGTTTTCCGCCACACTGAACAATTTTTCATGTGAATTCTCTGGCGGAAGTGGCCCAAGCTTCATACACTTTTTAATAATTCTTTTTTATGAGAGCTCCAGTAACGTAGTATAAATTACGATCTTGAATTCTCATTAGAATAAAATTGTACAAATGTAAAATTAGTGTAGTGGCGGAAAAGAAAAATGGCCTTTATTGATAAAACGATATATTTTTTCTCTACCTACTGGGCGCAACATCTTGAGACAGGAGATCTGGGGACCGCCTTGAGGCGCCCAGTGGGTCCAGGTCGAAGCCCAGGGGGAGATGCCCCCGGAAGCTCCTGGATTTAATAGATGCCACCTAAATAGTAATTTTCACTATTTTCTGTCATATATTTAATGAGGTAAAATTAATAAAAGGATACAGATTTTAAGGATTTTTGGTATAAAATACAATTTCTCTCCCCCACCCCCACCCTACCCCAAAGTAACAATAAGTCAATAGATCTTGTCAATTATTTCTCTGATTTCAAAAGTGAAAAAAATACTTCTTTTATCGTTTATTTTTTACTAAACAAAAGATCATTATTTACATTATTTTTTTTTAATTTTAGGGGTTGGGACACCGGGAGCACCCCCCTTAATTTTGCCACTGAATTTAGGTTCCAATTGGCTTCATGGCGAAGTTTGTTTCCCCCTCTCACACACACATACATACACATAACAAAAGGATCAGTACACATACTTTGAAATGGAGGAATGGGCTGTGCTATTAGCCCTGAAAACACACACACACCTGTGTATTTTTAAATCGGAACTTTACAGTCCGTTAATAATTATTCTTACATTCAGCAATTTCTATTTATAAACAACATGTCTGTGGCAACCACTGTGGATGAAAAAATTGCCTCTAAGAAGGTAATTATGTACTCCAAAGCCACCTGCCCATATTGTTTGAAAGCAAAAAAAGTGTTTACTACGTTTATAAAGAAAGGGATCCTTACAAAGGAGGATTATGAAGTTATCGAACTAGGAGGGGATCCCAAAAGCAATGCTATCCAAAATTACATGTTGAGGAAAACAGGAGCTAAATCTGTAAGTAACATAAATTTATATAGATTATCGAAACTCATTTCTGTAGACCTTAGAAATGTTTTGTAGTCACAATGCTTGTACCATTATATTCTCATCGTGACAGTGATAAAATTGCCGCAACTGCAAAATGACTAAATTGAAATTGAAAAAAAAAAAAATAAAATGAATAGATTAAAAAAAGAAAGAAAGAAAAAAGCTCATTATGCTAGTATAAGTTTAATAATATTTCCTAACTAGAAATTACTTCATTTGAATTGCCATTGATTCATGTATAATGACTACGAAATCGTGTGTATTGAATGGCATACGTTATTATTTAGAACATGGTGGTCGATGATCCGTGACATTATAACGATTGTATTCAGGTACCCCGGGTCTTTATTAACGGGAAATGTATTGGAGGAGGAGACGACACCGTCCAGAAAGCATCCACTGGAGAACTGGAGAAACTTTTGACTCAGTGATGTTAATGGATAATATTATCTGAATGATGAGGACTGTTTATCCATTCTCAGTTGATGTGTGCATTACTGTCACCGACGTTTATATTGTTATTTCATAATGTTTGGTGCAATAGTATTATTTTACGCTAAGAACTTTTTCCAAAGAAATATTTTTACCCACTGATATGTAAACTGAATACAGTAAGGATTTTCGTTACGCGCAAAAATGACTCGTACATTACTGTCGCCAGAGCAGGTATTTTATATTTCAGCATTAGTGATATAAAATTTATGTCTTGTAACAGCATTATGTGGTATTTTGTACATTTTTTTCTTTTTAAATAAAGTTAGATATCACGAATGAGACAAAATAAAAAAAGAAAAGATTTTATCGTGTATCTTTCAATTTTGGTAAATGAATGAAATCGCCGATCCATAGGTTTTAACGTAAAATATAATATGGCCATTAATTTTCCGCTTACATATTAGTTTTCTTCGCTAATAACGGTAGTGTTACAACTTTAACAAGGTGATTTGTGAAACACAAATGCCCCCGCTAATGACAAATACCAGTGATATAATGTTAATGTTAAAGTTTTTAAAAATTAGGTAAAATGCTTATTTTTTCAGCAAATAGATTTACGAGTTGCATATATTAACTGAGACTTAGAACTTATTTGAATAAGTTTCTAAGTTAGACGTAGAACTTATTTAGAAATCTATCTATTTATTTTATCCATTATGACAATCAACACTCGGGTGATGAAATTACAATTTAAGCAATAATAAATTTGATATTAATACATTTGTAAATAAAATGAATTGAAATACCGTCCCAAATTCACAACAAACATTGAATCAAAATGACAACAAAAAGTTGGAGAAATTGTGGCATGATTGTTATATATACCCCTGAAGAATTGAAGAAACTAGTCGAGTATATACCCAATCGGCATTGTGATATATATATATATATATATATATATATATATATATATACAAATTTTTAAGATTAAGATGGAAATTTTTAAAACACTATAATTCTTTTAAATATTTTTGAATGAGCAAAACTATTCAGAAACAAAATTACAATATGACAATACTTCGATTTATTTTGTCATGCGGGCATTATGGAAAACAAGAAACAGAATTAAATATGGGGGATAAAAACTAAGCTATTGAATATTTGGTTGTATTAAAAAAGAAATCAAATTAAATTTGCATCGTCAGCTGAAAAGTTTATGGCCTCGGTTTTCTGGGATGCTGATGGTAGATTATTTCAAGGGACAAACAATATTAATGGCACATATTCTTCATCACTTCTGAGGCAGTTACGGGAAAATATTACAATCAAACGCCACGGAAAACTCAGTAAAGGTGTGTTGTTCCACCAAGACAATATCCTTAATCACAAGTCTGTCATTTCCATGGCTGCCATTAATGATTGTGGCTTTTAATTATTTGAACATCCGCCTTATTCACCTGATCTCGCGCCATCAGAATTTCATCTATTTCCAAAACTGAAAATGATTATTTCCGGTATCCACTTTCAGTCAGAGGACGACGTCATACATGCTGTGGAGAACTTTCTGAACAGTCAAGAAAAGGACTTCTATAAAAGAGGCACTTAAATATCGATGGCAAAAGTGTATAGATACTGAAGGGGATTATGTTGAAAAAATGCAGTATGTCAGCCAACCTTCAAACCCTTACATATGAGGCTCACAACATATCAATCAGTCCTCGTAAAAGGGGTATGAAAAGAGAGGCACACAGTGACATGTATTATTTGTTACTCAAAACAATATTGGAAACATAACTGAGACTGAAATTTACGAAATATAGTTTATCAAGTGAATACCAAATCGATAAAATTTTCTTTACAGACAGTCAAATAAACACTCTGATCAACACACACTATCAAGTATAAACAGTCCGACACAAACAGTCAACTGTGATACCCACAGTCAATTACACAATCTGACATACACAGTCAATTAAACACTCTAATCGACACACATCGTCAATTAAACACTCTGAAATACACAGTCAATTACACACCCTGAAATACACAGTTAATTAAACAATCTCACACACACAGTCAATTAACACTCTGAAACACACAGTCAGTTAAACACTCTGAAACACACAGTCAGTTAAACACTTTGAAACACACACAGTCAATCAAACACTCAGATATATACAGTCAATTAAACACTCTGATCGATATACACAGTCAATTAAATACTCTGACACATACAGTCAGTTAAGTACTCTGTTACGCACCGTCAATGAAACACTCCGACATACACAGTCAATTAAAGACTCTGATACACATAGTCAATTAAACACTCTGATCGACATACACCGTCAATTAAACACTCTGAAACACACAGTCCATTAAACACTATGATCGACATATACCGTCAATTAAACACTCTGATACCCACAGTCAATTACACAATCTGACATACACAGTCAATTAAACACTCTAATCGACACACATCGTCAATTAAACACTCTGAAATACACAGTCAATTAAACACCCTGAAATACACAGTCAATTAAACACTCTGAAACACTCTGATCGACATATACCGTCAATTAAACACTCTGATACCCACAGTCAATTACACAATCTGACACACACTGTCAATTAAAAACTCTGACATACACAGTCCATTAAAGACTATTACACACTCAGCATATACCGTCAATTAAAAACTCTGATACACACAGTTTGTTTGTTTGTTTTACGTCCCGTCAAGAATTTTTCATTCATATTGAGACGTCACCAGCTGAAGGTGAAGTACCACAAATTAGACCTAAGCTTAGTGGCAAGGGCCGTAGCAGTGAGGGTTCTTTAATGTGCCAACGCCTACCGTGACACGGGACCTCTGTTGTTAAGGTCATATCCGAAAGACCCGTGATTCTCACTTCTGAATGCCGAGTGTTTGGTGAAGGATTGATTGATTGATTGTTTGTTTGTTTTACGTCCCGTCGAGAATATTTCACTCATATTGAGACGTCACCAGCTGTAGGTGAAGTACCACAAATTTAGACCTATGCTTAGCACTCAGGGCCGTAGCAGTGAGGATTCTTTAACGTGACAACGCATACCATGACACGGGACCTCCGTTTTTAAGGTCATATCCTAAAGACCCGTGATTCTCACTTCTAAATGCCGAGCGTTTGGCGAAGGAGCAATCACTACCTATTTTTATGTCTTAGGTTTGACGCGGCCATGGCACGAGCGGGTATATATACCGGTACCTGATTACAAACTAACAAGATATATATATTGGTTATCTATTATAAGAAGAGATGGTTTATTCATTTTCAGTATGATTTATTGGAGGTGAAAGTGGTAGTGATGGATACATGACTTTCCTACTAGTCTCTGTTATATGAAGATAATATTTATAATTGCTTTGTATAAAGTTTGGTACTTTTATCTCCCCTGGCTTGTGACGCCACTACACGTTATCTTTATTATTCATGTAAGAGTGCCGTGTCTTGAATCATGTTTCGTAAGAAGGATAACTCTGTCTACTTACAGTTTTATTATGTCCTCCATTAGTGTTGATATTTTAATTTATCTTGTTTGTGATAGAAAACATGTAATTTTATCTTAAATATCTATTGATTCACTTTATATGTTAATATTATTTTCATGAAATAGTAGAAAGATATTAGAAAGGAAATTAATGTACAGTTTAGATAATATTTATGTCATAATTTTGAGAGTACACTATTAACTCATGTTGAAATGAATATTTGTGTATATGAATCCAAGCATGAATGTATACTTTCTAGCTCATAATATACAAATATAGCCCTTTCATGAGGTCGATCTATAGATATATCGACTTCACAGAAAAGCATATCGACCGAGCACGAAGTGCGAGGTTGATATGCTTTGCTGTGAAGTCGATATATCTATGGATCGACCGATTGAAAGGGCTACATTTGTTATATTATTTTTCAAAGAAAGCTTGACAACATTAGGGAACATAAATTGTATATTTTTTTCTTATTTTAACATACTGAGATTAAAAAATATAGTAAGTATCTTGTTTACATGTAGTTAATGACGTGACCCGGAAAGAGAATTTGATTGGTTGAAATGACATACGTCAGCAAATCATATTCATTGTTACACGTAGCAAAATTTCCCCAATCTGTTATTAGAAAGTACAGGTCAATCCGAATTTTTTTAATGTTTATAATTAGAAAGACCTCGTCAATCCGCATTTCCATACTTTGACACGTGATATCAAACGAGCCAATGGTGAAGTACATTACAATACATTAAAATAATATTATATTTTAGGGCATGCCCTTTGTGCATTAATTCCAACAACTGTACCCAGTGTGTCTTCGTTTATTGGACTGCAGTAAACTGAAGGCTACTGTTACACCCATACAAGTACGATAGAGTCCACCTGGAGATCACCAACACAGGGACCATAGAAAATACTATATAACAGTTACTTTGCATAGCATTGTGTCAGAAAAGAATTCATAAAATAACCCACCGATCCATTTATCACTTTCTGTCACATTATTAAAAAAGTATACTGCATCCATATTCCCTTCCGTTCTTCATATGGAATTGATATAATTCGCACATGATTGTCAAATTGAACTTGCTTCTGAATTTTGTCCATCTTTTTAAACACTTTACTTAAAGCACTATAAGCTGTCAAAATTGTTATTTTGGGGTCCCTAAAATTTAATCGAAAATTTTGTAAACATCTACCTTCTAATACCTGATTTTATCGATTAAACTTTTGACATGTTGTATTTTTTGCATTAAATGTAAAAATTGTTCGACAGTTGAAATTAAGTCTTCCCGTACCTTAATTTTTCCGACATTATTTCCGTATGCAATGACCTAAAGTTGAACTCATTCGGCAAAATCAAATGCGCAAGCGCAATATTTCCGGTAAGCACGAAAGATGTCTGACACGAAAGGTTCGAAGCGAGGGAGAAAGCCGACTTTGACTGATTGGGGACGAAAAAGACGACGAACGGAAATAAATGCAAAGAATAATAAGAATAGAATTTTATCTCACCTCGCCGTCCATATTTTTATGACCCGGATACAACCCGATCAGCATCAGAATCATTCGTGTCAACATCGGTTATCTTCGGGATTGTCGCCGACGATTAATCAGCTGCAGTTGGTAGGGTCAAACGGAATGTTGAGGAATATATTTTTCATCACGTAAAGGTGTGTAAACGATGCATAAGAGAGGAAATTTGATGCAGTTCTTTTTTTCAATCATATCAACGTTCATTTAAACTCTTTTAATGCCTCTATAAAAAATTGCAATTTTGGCAGCTTATATTGCTTTAACAGCATCAAGATTCACTATTTAAATACATTCACTGTATTAGTAAATGTGATGGTATAATACCAGACTATTAATTATATTTAATTTTGAATGTATGTAGAAATTTAGACTTTAGAAAGATTTTGGAAAGAAAGAAAAAAAAAACTCCAATAAAAATTCAGTTTATGCTGGATATTCGATGAATATTTTTTGTCTACAAACATGGCTGCTAATCTCTTTTGCCTTTTTAAGATAAAAATACGGATCTTCCTTTCCAGTGATTACAAAGAGTAACAGCAGGCTACCTACACTTCAAATTCGATGTGTTTTGTTTCCTAATATCCACACGGATAGATAAAGTGATTGTGAGTCGGACAAGAAATCGATTTCATCACGCAATTGCTTAAAGAAAAAAAATCCCCGAGAAAAACAAGCACCGCCTTCAAATTTACATGGTCTGTGCACCCTGCCTACGACTGCGGTGTCAGTTATTTTTAAACATGACCATCAAAAGCACTGAAAATCGGGAAAACCGACGATCGGTCATGTATTTTGATCAAATCAAACTTTTGAACTTAGAAAAAAGTGCAAAAGTGCAAAATGTGCAAAAGAAATGAATTTTGAATGTTAATTACAAATATATAACTAGACATTAACCCGTGCAAGCACAGGGAATATCAGATAACACCAACTGAAGAAATGAAAATAATCAGACATTGGAATTTTGTTGCCTACACTAAAGAACATTAAAAATCAGACATGGGAATTTTGTAGCCTAAACTGAAGAACATTACAAATCAGACATTGGAGTTTTAAAACCTAAACTGAAGAAAAGTAAAAAAAAAATCAGACATCGGAGTTTTAAAACGTTAATTGAAGAAAAGTAAAAATCAAACATTGGAATATTATAGCCTTAATTAAAGAAAAATAAAACTAAGACTCTGAAATTGTATAGTGTAAACTGAAGTAAAAATCAGACATTGGAGTTTTATATCTTAACTGAAGAAAATGTAAAATGTACATGTAATATTATTAGATAGTGTGTGTGTGTGTGTGTGTGTGTGTGTGTGTTTTGTTTAAAAGTGGAAGTTGTACACTTGAATAATGTATAAATGTGATGTTTCCATGTGAGGGAAAAAGTTATATGACGCTATCCTTTGAGATTAAGACCTTCTTGAAATATTGAATATATCCCTAAACGAATTGAAAATAGTTTAAATTCAATAAAGAAATATAGAATGATTTAATTAATTAAATTATAAATAGGTTAAATTTCTTATTGAAATAAATACATCTTTGATAGAATTTGACCCTTTCTTTAATTGACTTTGAAGTAGGATATTGTATAGGAGGAGGGGTTGTTTTGTTTTCATAATTTACTGTACATGTATATATGCATCCAGTGTAACTAAGGTCTAACGTATGGAGAGAGAAAAAAAAATCCACAAAATTGTGAATGTTTCAGTGATTGAAAATTGAAAAGATATGATACAAATAATAATTAACCGAATAAATTAAATGGTTTGATAAGAAGGTTTCAGAATACCCATGGAATGATTTTAAAAATTCATCGAATCTTTTGATATGTTAATTCATGGCTGTTTGCAAAATGTGCGTTTATATTATGTTTTGGGCTATAATAAGATTATATACACGTGTGGATAGCATACATATATCTTATGTCCATTCCCTATCTCATCCCATATGAATTAAAAATATAGACCTACTCCCACCCGTGTGAAATCCTACTGTGGATTAAAAATAGACCTTCCAAACAGGACTGTTTGGAAATGTTTGAATGAAATATATTCATATTATCTGTATGTATATATATATATATATATATATATATATATATATATATATGATTTAATGCGATATTTATCGAAAAGAATCAGGATGCTGAGACATGCTTTTCGATCTGTAGTTCTTATACTAATCCCCCCCCCCCCCCCCCCCCATCATCACCAAATCCCGACCACCCCGCGTGAAGTGAATTAGAAGTAGGCCGATACTTGACCATGTGAAATTCTCATGTAAATTAAAAATGAAGACATACCCCCACCCATTATTTGAAATAAAAATAGACCTGACAAGTACTCCATAGATGTAACCCAAAGTGTGTTTTAGGGTGATCACGTAATTCGAACGCCGTGTTTTTCTTTTTAAATAAAACCCGTCAGTAACAGTTTGAAAGATGTGCAATTATAGGCCTCATAAGAAGAGATTAATTTTTATTTCTTACTCGAACTGTGAACACAATATAATGCAACATACGTTTGGTATGAATTAAAACTAGACCTATCCCCGTCCATGTGAAATCTCCATCCATGTAAAATCCCCATGTGTTTATTTTGGTTGTTGGACTATTTTCCCCATTATTTTATTTATTGGTAAAACAGGGATATTTTGAACTTGGAAATTTATGTATTTTATTCACCAATCAAGGGGTCTGTCTAGTTATGTAAAATTTCAAAAGAAAAAAAAAATCGTTATAAATACGTGATGCAGATTTTAATCGTTATAAATATATGATACCATAGAGAATGTAGGCCTGTCGTATATATTGCATTGTTTGGCAGTCCTTTTGAGATCCACACTTTATTTCGTACGCACCGATTTTAGAAATCAAATTTTCTCGATTAAAAATTCCGAATTGTTTAGTAATTTTTACTAATTCATTAATTGATTAACGATAATAGATAAAATATGAGTTCAAATTCGAAAACTACAGTAAGGTACGATGTTTATTCTATCAAATATGGTAAATACAGGTCTCTCCCGATCAGCAGGGTCTGAAGAACAAAAATCGAGTCCAGGATTATTATATAGCAGTACAGATAAGTTTAACACTGAAAATGTAGAATGTATATGTTTCTTTTGAAAACATTTTATTCTACTTTAAAATATTTAAGTTCAAACGTAATGAATCGATTTGATCTTGTATCGGACAGAAAAAAATTTGCTATATGATACAAAGTTGGACACTGTCTAACTTTATAGTAAAATTAAAAATCAAACGGAATTTGTTTGGAGAATATAGGGCCTATTTATGATAGAGAAAACTATATTTAAAAATATATTGAACAATTATATGCTGATTAAAAAAATGTTTTTAAATATAATTTAAAATTTTGATAAAAATTCTTCAAACGCAAGACAGGAATGAATGGAATTAATGAAATGCTCTAATACTTAGTTTTGAATTTAGGGACGCAACATTTTTTTACTTGCAAAATTAGAATAAACGCGGGTTCCCCCTTTTTATTTCATTTGGCAGGGACTGGGGGGTGGTCCTCCTTCCCTACATAGTTTCAACTTAATACTTGTATCTAATGCAATAGTAACGTTTTGAATTACTGCTGTGAAGTCTGGGATTTTGTACTGCCCAAAAAAATGTAGAAAAAGTACAGTTCTAATTTTGTAAAAGAATTATACATATTTAAAAAAATACCCCAAATTTTATTGTATCATCAGAATTGGGAATATCACCTATAAGTATTGTAAGAAAGGAATCCCACCTCTGGTATATCCAGGGATCCGTGTTTACCCAACTATTAATTTGGTATTCCGTGTAGAAGTTATGAAATTGTTAACTGTTCATTATTTTCACCGTTTCATTATTACTGATATTTTATGATATAGTATAATTCCACGAGAATTACAGTTATGTAGTGAACAATCCCATAAGAATTCCAGGATGGCGCAAATTTAAGAATTCACAGAAACTGGTTTTGATAAAATTTCCTGGTCACGTTGTCAGCAAAAACCATTATAAGTGTTTAAAAAGCTTATTAATAATTGAGTGCTACCTTGTTAGCTGACCTATTTTTATATTTTCACGAGGCAAAATTTATTCAAAAACTTTTAAGAAGACGCTAAGATAACAAACAGTATATGAGAAGAATATTTTTGTTTTTGCCGTGGCCTACAAATCGACATTTAGATACATCGACGACATTTTATCTGTCAACAACAGCCATTTTCATTTATATGTCGATTCAATGGAATCTTCTATATCTGCTTCGTACTAAGATATTCTATTGAACATGAATGTTAACGGCAAACTAACAATCCAACATTATGGCAAACGGAATGCATACGATTTCAGCATCTTCATGATCATGAAACATTCCTATATTTATGTAGTAATATTCCATTATCACCTGAATATGGTGTTTCCGTCTCTCAACTGATTCGATACACACTCGTTCTGCGTATGATCAGTTTTTAAATAGAGACAGGCTACTGACAAACAATTTTATTTTACAGGAGTTTCAAATTGCCTTTACGTATTGTAAGAAAGGAAAGAATTTTGAAATATTGGGTTAAACTTGTATATAAAGAAATTGTATTTGACGTCATTGTGTAATCATGTGCTAGAAGGTATTGATTTACATCACAGTTTGTTAACTGATGTCAGGACCTTACTGCAGAATTTAGGACTTGGATATGCTTGGAATAACCAGTATGCTCAAAAGACAACATTATTTCTTTTTAGTTGTAATCATTGTTAAAAAAAAATTCACTCATACAAGAGATGCATTCATTGTTTTGAAAGGTCGTCAAAATGTAATCTATAACAAGCATTTTTATCTTCAGTACTATTTACGAAAATGTTTACCAGATAATTTTGCTACAATATTGAGTAAATCTGTAACGTCTTCACATGAACTGTTGATTGAAAAGGACCGATACTCAAACATAACAAGGTCTTATACCATTTTGTTCTATTTTGATTTACGATAAATATACGTCAAACGTATTTCACTCGACCATACATGTTTCAGCTTGTGCAACATGAAAAACAGAAAAACACTATATAAATTAGCAAGGATTTTGATAAAGGAAACGAGCCTAAGGAGCTTATAAATATATATTTGTCCATCCTCCATATTTGATCACATAAGTATTTTTACATGATTACTTTCACCAGTATGTCGTTACGCGATTGTCATATAACTGTATTATACCAATGAGATGTCTCTCAAGGTTTCAGAAAACTGAACTGTTGTGTAAAACGTGTGACCTGGATTTTTGAAGACCTTTGATGTTTTAATAGATTATACAACCTTTGTCTAGCTGTTCAGATTGCATAACGGTGTCCTTCTGGAGGATTTAGTCTCACTTGCACAACATAATAAAAAAGGCCAGTCTCACTTACACAACATTTCTAATTATCGTCCAGGTAAATGTTTTGGTTATAGTCTGTTTCATGAAAGCTATGATATAATATAAAATGAAAGTATTCAATATCAAAACATATATCAAGTTTAGCTAGTTCTTTTAAAAAGTGTGTAAGTATTTTCTTTTAAAAAGTGTCCAAACTGATTATCTGTGAACTAAGATAATTCTCTTTGATGTTCCTTAGATTGGGATGATTGTGTCTTTGATGTTTCTTCAATTGAGATGATAATTGTTTTTTTTAAGTTTCTTTGAATGAGTTGATTGTTTCGTTAATGTTTCGTTGATTGAGATGGCTGTATTTTAATGTATCTTCAATTGAGTTGCCGGGAATTCAATGACTTCAGTTATGGAACTATATAGTTTCTGGACAGAGTAAGAATGTACATGTAAAAAAAATATCATGGCGAATATCCAAGTGCAGATAGATTTCCTAGATAATGGCAGAGGGGGTCATTTTTTACTTCACAATGGCTATAAGTTTTCAGTCCGAACAAGTAGGAAAGACCGTCGCTACTGGAGATGTGTTGTTCGCGAATGTGGTTCCACATTAGTCACTAAAAACAACATTGCCATCAATTTTGGTAAGGATCACAACCATGAAGCTGACCATACCGCTTTGGCTGCTGAAGCATTCGTATCTGCTGTCAAGAAACGATGTAGAGATAAATTATGCCCAGTGCCTACAATATATGATGAAGAACTTGCTAAGCTCCGAGATGATGGTTTTGATGAAACTGTTGAGGAACTGATAAAGAAAATACCAATGTTCGATAGCTGCAGATCATCTCTTTTTAGAAACCGATCAAAACTTGTTCCAAAATTGCCTAGAATACAGGAAGAAATAAACTTAGACGAGACTTAGCGAAAAACTGCTGCCGGTGATGAATTTCTCTTGTGCGATGATACAGAGAACCACCTTAGGATTTTAATCTTCGCAACTGCAGAAAATTTGTGGCATTTATGTAATTCAGACTTTGTGTTTGCGGATGGAACCTTTTATTCTTGCCCGGGCTTATTTACGCAGCTGTACACACTTCATGGGCATGTCAATGGGGCCGTTTTCCCATTTGTCTATGCTCTGTTACCGAATAAGTCTGAACCCACATACCGACGATTTTTTTTCGCTATTGCATGGTGCTTTCGAACAGAGAAACTTGATATTTAGGCCGGAGAACATCTTAATGGACTTTGAAGTTGCGGCAAGAAATGGTTTAGAATCTTGTTTCCCAATGTTAAAAGTGAGAGGATGTTTCTTCCATTTTACGTAAAACACAAGAGTATGGCTTAGCTGTGCGGTATAGAGATGATGATGAACTGAAAAAATTAGTTCGTCGTGCTGCGGTTCTGCCTTTAGTGCCTCTTCAATGTGTATCTGACGTATGGTTCTATGCTTTGGATGAAAATGAGGACATCACACCAGAAGTGACTAGATTCAAAGATTA